>OZ025244.1:6757918-6847918 GCA_964019155.1 Osedax fenrisi | reverse complement strand
TAAGAGCCGACAGGTTGATATGACAGGTAGATATCTGTTAGATAAATTGTTAAGAACTTCTATATCTATCTGGGTTCACTTTGGTTTATTACGAGGAACCAATCTGATTATTATTATTATTAAAAATGTATAATTGTTAAAATATATTATATTATTATTATGATATTTATAATATAGAATATATAGTGTACTTATCCATGAGTTCCCTTTGTACACAGTTCTAGTTTGTTACTATATTATAGTGAAAATAGGGTGTCTACCAAATCTATATTTATTTTAATCAAATATTTATAGACAGAAATTTCATTATTTTTTATAATGAATCATTATATTTTGAAACATCATTATTGATAGCTAATTTGTTATATATATGTATACTAATTATAATGAATATATCATATAATAGATAAATTAGATGGTTGAGACAAACTTCTCTATACTATAATCAGGTCCACATATTTGTTATTTATATTTAAGGAATAACATCTTATTCCATATATATATATATATGGAACAAAGTTTAGTTTATGCATAACTTTATTACAGCAAAAACCTGTGTAACAAGATAAATAAACATAATAACTATATAATAATAATAACGACAATGACAATATGTACCAACCCGGTGAGACGCAGAACCAAAAGTGTATCGATCTCACCGGGTGATGTCCTTTTATAGGAAAAAATGACATGAAATTGATAGACGATGACAAATATAAAATATAAAACGAAAAACAATTATACAAATGATATATTTAAATACAAAATAGAAATCTACATATGAGTATGAAACCAACCAAGCGTGAAGCATAAAACCATTTATGTATACAAATATATCGATTAAATTAAGTAATTACCGAATTAAATTCAATTCGACATAAATGTATATTAAATTAATCGATATATCTGCAGACTTCACTTTATAACATATATATATATATATATATATATATATATATATATATATATATACAAATTTATAATAACATAGATTATAATCTATAATTATTAATCTATTAATTATTTTATAATTATCTATGTAGTATGAAATTCAAACTTTCTCGCTAACTTACTAGCTCATCAATATAACTACGGATGTAAGCATTCGGCCACATTTAATAAGTGCACGGCACTATACATGTATACAGTGTGCTATTAATAGAATTGCCTATGTAGCTTATTTACAGTAGAACCTATCGCACGGGTACCTTGACATATTTCATAGGTGGCACCTCGACGGTAGATATTTCACTTATTTCTATCAACTTAATAAATTAAATGGCTTATAATTTATTGATATACTATTATTAGTTTTTCAATAATGACTCATCATTTGCTAGATGAATTCAACATTTAAATTGAGGCCACAAATGTGAATATTCTCTAGAGATCCCCGCTCTCATATGCATGAATATTCACTAGAAATATGTGTAACATGTTTGATGTAGATCACTGTGACTACTCATGAGTCTCAACTTACAAAATAAAGAGATGATATGTTTAATAACTTCTAGATATAACATGTAATTTGTTATATTTCTGTTTATGATGATATTATGGTGATATTAAATAATAATTTATTGAAAATTGTATTGTGAATTGCAATAGTTTATGCTTATACAATACTTCTGTGAACATGATATCTCATACTGTACTTAATGTCTATATTTATCAAATGAATCATCATGTCTCACAATAATTAGTTACATTACCTCTACACTCTTCATACTAGTTAACCCGTCTTAGCATTGAACCGCTAACAAATATAGCAGTACTCTAGCAGTCTTTCTATATATATATATATATATATATATATATATATATATATATATATATATCCAATCAATAATAATATTATTATGTAATTAATGATCTTTGACAATATATTTATATATATATATATATATATTCGTATATTTCTCTCTCATTATAAAAATATATATATATTTATATTTTATATATATATATATATATATATATATATATGTGTATACATTCATTAATAATGATAACACTACATGGGGATAATTTTTATTTAAGTATTCTCAATTAAATAAATTGATAAATCACATGAAAAACTTAATTCACAAATATGCATATTTTAGTTACCTATTGTAAATATTATTAGACTTTTAGTAATCATTTTCATAATTTCACTCGCATTTATTGCAACAATCGCACTTTACAATCAAATATTACTGGTACTAGTAGCACTATATAGTGCAGCCCCCCCCCCCAGCCCCACACTGCTCGTAGGGTGTTTCCCCTTAATGAGTATGTCCTTCATTGGTTACATCTTAAGTTATGTCCTTATTTAATTATAGGTAATATCATTTATGTCGTTCTAAATATACTGATGAAATGGCCATTTTAAATTGCGTGTATATATACAATAGTAATGAATAACCATTAGAATTGATGCATTTATCATCAGTGTACACACAATACTCCATTAGCGAATATTCTCCAATGCTCCCTACCTCCCTCCCAACTAATGAATATTCTCTAACCCTCACTACCCGTGATAGTGTTGCATAGATAATCAGGGTGCCATGCTTCCTATCCTCCCTACCGATGAATATTCTCCAATACTCCCTCCCTCCCTCCCTCCCTCCCTAACTACGAATATTCTCTAACCCTCTCTAACCCCCCCCCCTACCCCTGACAGTGTTGCATAGACGACCAAGGTGCCATGATGCATCTGCTGGTGGACTTCGGGGCTAACGTGAATGCCACCGACACTGAGCTGTGGACCCCCCTGCACGCTGCTGCAACCTGTGGTCACACCCATCTCTGTAAATACCTCATCGACCAGTTAGTCACACTCGCACCTATCACACCTATATAGCTCGATGGGGGATGGATACCAGTGGTAGCGTACTACTTAACATTACTCGAGTATTACTCATACTTGTGTATTACCTCATTGGACAGTTAGTAGTGACCCCTATCTATTTAACTAGCCGGGGTAACAGACATTTCGTACCAAATCATTTCATAAAAAGTAATTTCGTACCAAGTCATTTCTTACTAAGTCATTTCGTGTTATTTATTATCATATGTAATATTTAACCCGTATTATTATTATTATTATTATTATACTTTGTCTCTCCTATTATTGTTATTATTGTTATAGCAAGTATTATTATCATTATTAGTATTTAAATACCACCAATGTTAATAACACTTCTGAGAATATTAATTGTATATATTACCTAAGTATGGTATAAGTAAATATCTTCCATCTATATATCTATAAATATGACTGCTACCATATAAATAGATTAACCTGATGTATTATTGGACTGTATATATCTATTGTCTCTGACAATTTGTCAGTGCTGGGAATATCATCTGTTTTTATTTTAACTTTATTATCTTTGTCCTTTCTATTGCTATTGCTATCTAAGAACCCCACTCCTGTCTACCCTCAATACATTACTGTGTGTGTGCGTTACCGTATACAGTGGTGCCACCATTCTGTCGGTGAATGCAGACGGAAACATGCCCTACGACATCGCAGAGTCTGAAACCCTCGACCTTCTCGAATCAGAAATGTCCGTCAGAGGTTAGCTAGCCAACTACTTCTATTATCATTGCTATATTTCAATTTTATTATACGATAGTTCATTCAAATTATCTTATGCTTTTAGATTTATAATTATAATCTTATATATAAATAATTGTTAAAATATGTAATATATATATTAATATTTATTATTCCGTATTTTCAATCAAAAATACTGATATCATTTTTATATATATATATATATATATATATATATATATATATATTTATAATATATGCAAATATATATTTTGTTATTTATATCCTTTAGATTTAGAATACGGTATTAATGCTTCTCTACACAGTAACTGGAAATCTCGTTAAGGGGATCTGCTTATTTATCCACTCTAACTCAATTATATAATCTGAGAGATATATTTGATGTCGTTCCATGACATGTACATTGACATACATTATACGTTTCGAATCAGATCAAATTGAATTATACACTATACACTATACACTATACACTATCCCCACCTAACCGTATAGCTAATAACACTTATACACGCGCATACATACACATACATACACATGCCTATACACCGTATAGCGTACTCGGCATATTTACATAGACTCTAGTCCACGTATTATGTTTATTGGATTATCCATAATTTACCTCTCCTCTCACCTAACTCTCTCTCTCTCAATATCTACCTCTCCCTATCAATTCATATCTTACTGTCTATTTATCCATATCTCTTACTATCTATATAAACTCTCACTCTCCCTTTATCCATATCTCTGTCCTCCCTTTGCATCTCATGAGCGCACTACATACGTTCATTAGTTATTCAACACGTGAATAATTCATAAGAGTCGTTGGTAGTGGTGGTCTCGTCAGTAGAATAATGTAGGTGTTGATTGTTCATGTCCGGTCACCATCAGTGCTTATCAGTCCCTACATCTACATCGCCATCTACATCATCATTATCTATATCACCATCTACATCACCATCTACATCATCATCTACGTCATCATCTACATCTACATCTACATCTACATCATCATCTACATCACCATCTACATCATCATCTACATCATCATCTGCATCATCATCTATATCATCATCACCATCATCATCTACATTATCATCTGCATCTACATCTACATCATCATCACCATCATCATCTACATTATCATCACCATCATCATCTACATCTACATCATCATCTGCATCATCATCTACATCGTGGCACCATGATTGCTGTTGAGAACTGTTTATTTGTACTATGGAACACACTTGAACAAGTAATTAGATGTCATAATTAGTAATCACTCTCTCTAATTACTCTACTATTACTACTACTACTGCTACGTTTACTGCTAAAGCTATATATGGACCTCTTAAGGTGGGGAGAAGTTCGTTTAATTTTTTCAAAAATTATTTTAATTTAAAATATTTAAATATAATTCATTATCTTTAAAATGTTGAATAATACGTCATTAAAGTTTATTATAAATGCCTTATCTTCATATAATTAAAATATATATGTAAAATATATAATACACATTATTATGTAATATATATTACACACATATCTTTAGAATCTTATATCTCAGTATTTCATTTTACACAATTGACTACGTGTGGTAGGTTCCACCGTTTAAACCGTCGATATATCTTTATAAAATTCACAGAGTTTATAAATAATATCGGGAATATATTATATAGTTGATTTTGAAGATATAAATAAATTGCTTTGATACATTTGTAAGATACAAATATATATTGTTTACTCTGACTAAATAAGGTATGCTCCTTATTATTAGTGTATTAAAGCAATATATTTATATTTTCAAAAGTATATAACACTTATATAACATCTTCTATATTTTATTTATAATTCGTAAAATTTGATAAAGATTTATCGTATAGTTAAAACGATGGAACCTTCCAAACATTATAAATTGTGTCAAACAAAATACAGATATATAAGCTTCTAAATAATTGTGCGTAATAATATTACATACTAATGTGTAGTAAATGTTGTACAGGTGTTTATGTTTTAGATAAAGCACCTATAATTAATCTTAAATGTCATATTTTACATCATTTTAAAGATAATGAATTATTTTGTAATATTTTAAAGTAATATAATTTTTGAAAAACTGAAACGAACTCTCCCCCAGTCTCTTAAGATGCCATAGACTTGTACATGTTATAAATAACTGTGAGGGGCCTGAGACAATACTAAATAAATATGTAACATTGTTTTTTTGTGTCTATTTATTTATTATTTATTAAGTTATAGATAAACTAAAAACTGCCTTTTTTCGAAACCGCCATATCTCACTTTCCATGTAACCATAGTAACCCGGTTGTTTACCTATCCCAGATAAGTTATGTCAATATTATCACAAATTGCTACTATTAATATATGTGTGTGTCTATTCACATGTGGTGTCACTATTCACATGTTATGTCACTATTATTACAGGTGTCACTCAAGAACTCATAGAAGACACAAGACTACAAACTGAGAAAGTCATGCTCGATGATCTCAAGATACAAGTAAGTATACGGGTGTGTGTGAGTGCTGGTGTGTGTGTGCTGGTGTGTATGTGTGTATGTGTACTGGTGTGTGTGTGTGTGTGTGTGTGTATTATATATGCATGTATTTATCATCAATATAAAGAAAGTGGATAAGCAATTGAATATAGTGTATGGCACTATCCGCTACTGGCGCTGCAGTCGAAACCCACTATCTGGCCCACTACTTTTTATTTATAATAATATTTATTTATACATATATATATATTGATAATTACTACCAATTTTAATGTACTATCCATACTAAAAATAAAATTATATATTTAAGATACATCATATCAACATTCCTCATAATTTTGTGTATTTAATTGTATTTAAATTGAAGATATCATACCATTTTATTAATATTTATAATCTAAATCCATTGATATAGATAGAAGTCACTTTAATCTATTTCGACGAAAAGCCTACTGTTTTTATATTTAACCTATATAATATGACTAATATCCAATCAAAATCACTGATACCATTTTGTTAATTTATCGATAAAAGTGTCATTCACGTGTCTATCTTTTACATGCATTGCGTGCGTCAATTGCTTATCCACTTTCTTTATATCAATGCTTTGAATATAGGTGCATGGGTTAGCATGTGTGAGTGTATGTATTGGCTATGTATGCATGTGTGTATGTGTGAGCGTGTGTGTGTGTGTGTAGGTGTATACATGTGTGTGTCTATTGGTTATAGTAGCTGCATGTGTATTATTAGGTCTTGTATTTTAAAAAATCTAATTAAATAATAAATATATGGCATGTAAATAATATCTATATATATATTCATTAATGTTTATAATTAAACAAGTTAGTAAAGCTATGTAGTAGGGTGTGCTGGTGTGTGCTGGTGTATGTGTGCTGGTGTGTGCGTGTGTGTGTGTGTGTTTGTATTATACCTTCATACATATAGATATTTCATTCACTCATGTTCACACACAGAACTTTGATGACGTGAAAAGCTACATAGGTAAATCTGGAGAGAGTGTGGTTAGTAATGCTGTATGTACACGTGTAGAAATATAGACGTATATATCATTATATTTATATTCACAACTATTTATTTAATATAACATATAAATTAATATAATTTAATCTATAAATTGTTATCAATTATATATATATATATATATATATTCTTATATATTAATTTGTAATCAACAGACATAGCTAACAATAAAATAGATAAAGAGATGACATAAGAATGGGGTTTAATACAAATAAAGTTAAATATTTTCAAATTTATATTCTTATTTAAATATAATAATAACAATAATAATATTTATTTGAAGATTTTTGTTTGTTTTCTATTTTGTATTTTTGTTTATTTTATTGTTTGATTATTCTATTATCGTCGCTCATTATATATATATATATATATATATATATATATATATACTACTAAATGTGTATATTAATATAAATACATATTATTTAGAGTACGATATATTTTTATAAGAATAATTTATAAATGTAACTGTAATATTTATTTATTATTTGAATACAATTTTATTTTATTTTTGTAATGCACCACTACGTTAAATGTCATACATTTTATCTAGAAAATAGGAGTAGATAAATTTTAACTGATTATAATTTAAAAAAATTACATAACATATCCTATTTAATATATCTCAATTACTACCCACACTCCCCTGGCCACAGTTACCCTTAGCCTACCTTAACACACCCCCCCCCCCCCCGCCCACAGTTACACATAGCAGCCGCCAATGGCTACATAGACGTGGTGAACTTCCTGTTGAGCGACGCCCTCTTTGAGGTGAATGCCACTGATAATGATAACTGGAGACCCGTTCATGCAGCAGCTTGTTGGGGCCAGGTTTGTTTAGCCCCACCCCCCCACTTCCCCATACTTCCCCCCACTCTGCAAGCTTATCTACGCATATGTGTATTATATTTGTTTCCGCTGTAAATAGTTTCATGGTACATGTGAAATTTAATAGAAATTAATTACAAATATAAACGCTTCATGTTGTTAATAGTTTTAAGTATTTAAATAATAACTCTACTGATATTAAATATGCTAAAACTTAAATATAACTTGAACCGGTTAATAATATACATGGCAAGGCATTTCTAAGTGAAGTCCGAGGCTAATATTTCACATGTAATATACTTTGAATGACACTGGCATATCTAAATATTTATTATGCTATTATATAACTAATATTACCTCTAAAACTACTACCATCTCTACCATAAGAACTACCACCTCTACAAATCTCATCAATCACTATCCACACTAATAACTAGCACCTCTACCAACTACAACCCCCTCCACTGTAAACACTACTGCACTGCCCACCACCACTACCACTACCACCAATACCACTACCACTAACACCACCACTAACACCACTACCATTGCAACCTACAGCACGTGGTGCTAGAAACTCTGGTGAGGTACGGAGCAGACCTGCAAGTAACCACTAAAGCAAATGAAACACCTTACGGTTTTTATTCATCACTACTTCCACTACTACCACTACCATCACTACCATAATTACCACTACCATCACTTCCACCACCACCATCACTACCATAACTACAACTACCACCACTACCATCATTACCACTACCATCACTACCACCACTACCATCACTACCACCACTACCACCACTACCACCTATACCATCACCACTACCATCACTACCACCATCACTACCACCACTACCACCTATACCACCTATACCATCACCACTACCATCACTACCACCATCACTACCACCACTACTACCATCACCATCATTACCACCACTTCCCCCTAAAAGTTATCATCAGCTGTCAATCACAACAATCTCTGCCCCCTTTAGACATCTGCGAAGACGTGGAACTAAAGCTGCGAATACAAGAACTGAAGGACGAGCAACAACAGACTCTGAAACGTCAACAACAGACCACCAGAATGCAGTCTGCAGTGCCTGGAAACCTCGCAAGGAAACGCAGCCAAAACTCTAGGAGGTTTCCTTACTTATTTCACACGTTCTACCATATTTCACAATTATTCTTGTGATATAGCATATCAGATATTAGATATATATATATATATATATATATAGTGCATCCTTGATATATTGCCATACTCGATGTAGCGTCAATTAATGTGGAACTTATTTCCAATCTATCTTTATATCTTATATTAGCTATCCTTGATATAACTTCTAAAGAGATCTGTCCCTAGCTGGCCGGTATATCAAGTGTGTACTCTATATATATATATACATATACATATATGATATATGTGATATATGATGAATGCATCTTGTGCATGTGAACTCGATAACGTCACGGTTCACTAGTTCTGCACACACTAACCAGATCACTAACTTTTCACTCACATCGTTAGGTCAAATTCGAGTCACCAAAGGTAAGTAGGTCATCACCCTTGACCTCAATATTACGCAACAACTAATGATTCTAACACACACTCGCACTCGCACACTCACACACACATACATACACACATACATACACATATATACGACCATTCTACATCGACATCTCACCCAATATCGAACACACACACACACACACACACACACACACACACACACACACACACACACACACACTCACACATACAAACACTCATCAACTCACGTCACACTGCGCCGATCAATATCTTCATCTCTTCCACCTCCACTAGAACATTCCACCCGTATAGAATTATATTTGTATCACGAGTTCATTAATTTAAAATTCCTTTTCATAGTCTGTATATAGTTAATATTTAGAGAATAAATTAACGAATTATATCGAAATTTTGAAATAATTTTAGAATATTTTCTAGTTCATAGTTTAAGCGTGGTTTGTTTAAATTTCACATATTAACCATAATCTATTAGTACTCTCACTCGCGGAGATCGTTAGTGGTATAACCTATTCTCTACTACTCTGGCACACACTTATCTCTCGTCTTAATCGTACGAGTCCAACGCAACTTATCACGATATATTTTCATCCTTAGATGCGTAAATCTTGGCCAATTATACGCGTCATTAGAATCCGTCACGTCAAGGTCAGCCCCTCCCCTTCTCTAGTATCGGTGGCGCCGCCACTCTCTTCTCGCTTTAGTCAACACCTAGATGGCGCCTGTAGTAGATAGCGGTTATAGTCGTCGGGTTCTCTTTATCTGTAGTTACAATCTTAGCCATCGATATTGTCCACTAGTCGACGCTAGTGTCTAATTCATCCACCTGAGGGCATAGTGAGCTTACTTTCGATTTTAACACCTATCGAATTGAAGCAGCATCATCAGCAGAGGCAGTCGAATTCTACGATAAATCTAACCAATAAAAACAGTCGCTTGATGTGTACCACTGCCACGGGATCAATGCATATAACTAACACCAGAAGCCACCACTAATACCTTCCCTCATCCCACCACCCAAGAGAGCTATTATACTATTAACATGAATATTTAATGCTTACGGTAACATATCTATTTATACATATACATATACATATACATTGGTGTGTGCGTTATAATAGCTGTACCTCAATGCTTGTAATGCATAGCTCCATAACATTGTACATTAATGCTGTATACTTACAAACCCCATGCCACCTCTCACTCTCTCTCTCTCTCTCTACACACATGTAAAGATTAAGCTAGTGGGGATTGGTCATAAGCTATTACTGTAGTTTCATTAGTCTTAATCGGATGATAAACATTTTAATTTCATTCGATAAGTCAATTTTCCAACTTTTTCGCATAATAACCTTGTCTTCAGATTAGATAATATTAAGGGAATGTGTGAGTTTTTATTTATGTTTCACGTTACACTTCATCGATTTCAGCGCGTCAATACGAAGGACATCGATGAGAGAGAAAACACAGATACATCAACGGGAGGCAGCGGATGAGGCTACTAGGATGATGGAGAAGGTAAGTACGAGTGTACTTAGAGTTAATAATGTACCCTAGTTGTGGTACTAGTGGTAGTGGTAATGGTAATGGTAGTGGTGGTTGTGGTAGTGGTAGTGGTATATCTTTGGAGAATGTATATAGAAATATTTATGTTGGACAGATATGAAATGGATTAGAACGTGAGTTTTTAATTTGTATTTATTTAATATAAGTGTATTTATTCGTGTATGGCAATTATGTTAGGATGAACTAAGTTAGAAAGATCTGGTGTTTTGTAGTGAGTAACTAAAGTATGGGAAGGCAGATATTATCAAATATACAGGATTTAATGGGCAGCCTTTTGATCCTTAGGGTGAACGTATTATTTAGAATGTTTAGCTATGTTGAAGATGAAGCTTTGAAAGCATTGGAGCTTACTTATTTGACATTATAAGGTGGCATAGAGTCAGAAATTACAATATTGAATGTCAGTAGAATGAGAGATAAGGCGATATGTTTGGTGGTGGTTAAGATAAGACTAAGGGTATTGTGAGGTGTAGGTTATGTAAGATGTAGGTAACAACAGACTGTTATAGGAATTTAGACTAGATGAAATTCGATTCGATTACTATTTCAAGATCTCTGTATTTGTCCGTATAATGAAGGGTCAAATTGTGATTTGTGGTAGAAGATTTAAAGTAAGGGATGTTTTAATGTGAAGTGATTTAGTTATAGTATTGTTTATTGGTAGAAAGTTGTGTATCAGCAAAGTATCTATATATATATATATATATATATTTTTATTGCAGTTGTTAAGTAAAGTTAGGTCCTTGTTAAGGTCAGTAAATATCTATAGTATAATTATATGTCATCAGCATATAAATGGTAGTCTATTGTGGGGTATTTGTAATATATTAAATAAGGGATGTAGGTAGATATAGAAGTAGGCCAAGGACAGATATTTAGGGTACTCCATGAGTAAGTTCTCGAAGTTTAGAAATAATATGATTTTAATTTAGTAGAAATGGTCAGCTATGAGATGAATCAAACGATAACAGTACCAGAGATGTCAATAGAGGACAGTCTGGTTATAATGGTATCAGGATATCAGTCAAGGGTATGAAAGGCAGCTGGTAAATTAAGGCAGCTGGATCACTGTGTGATCATGCTACTGAGAGATGATTGTGGTTAAGAGTATGGATGATTGCTGCTTCAGTGATTTTAATCTTGGTAGGGTACTTTTATATGAGTTTAATATATGATTGGTATTAGTAGTAGTAGTAGTAGTGTAGTATTAGTATAGTTGTATTTCATTTATATATTGAATAAAATGTATTCATAAAATTCCACTCTTTAATAAATTATTAAGTAAGTAATATATAATAATGAAGTTATGGCGACATAAACAAATTAATTAAAATAAATAGTTTTAAATATGTTCAAGTTTGTTCGTATAGTTAGTTAGTTCAGTTGGAGTAACATTTAACTTATGTTTCAGACTGAAACCGAAGATATAGACGAAGATGATACCCTGAACTCGAGCATCGATTTCATCGACGTTAGTTATTCAATAATACACAATACAGTGAAAGTCAATCTCTCGTTCGGAAGGTTTAAAACCTGGTCGAAGGAGGTCAATTTTAAAAGTAACATTTTAATATCAATAATCATAGAAAATAGTGACCTATAAAATATGAATAGTGACTTAGAACATACTTGTTATAGTACCATTGGTATTAGCAAATGTATTCTCTCAAATGTTCGCAAACGGAAACATTATTATTAATTAATTTCATGATGATATTCTATATATATATATTCTAAATTGCAATACAAATAATTGAATTCTATTCTCATTAGGTAATTACTATTACTACTAATATTATTTTTATTTATTACATTATCGATTCCTTTCATTGTCTCTACACTCTCTCTCTATGCAGAAATCAATGGATACGCCTGACATAGTCAATAATAACATATCGGAGAATGACGTAAAAGAAAAGTTTGTGTTTTCATTATTTTATTTACTAACTAATATATATATATATATATATATATCTAATCACTATTGTCACTTTTATAGAAATGGTTATATAAAAACCTTCATCTAGATTCTTTATTTTAGACTTATATATATATAATTATAACACTTTTAAATATTAATAGAATATTTCTATTTATAGATGGATTTAGATCGATATCGTACATTTTGTTTTTCTATATTATCCTATAGATTTGAAGAAACGCATACAATAGATACAATACAATAAGTAATAGACACCACATAATGTATTCATTAGCAATATGTAATGATATTTATAATTGTGTTTATATTTTGTAATATGCTTGCTTATATTTTCGTACTTTTACTATTTGAACAACCTCGATTGGTAAATTTTAAAAATAATGTTTAAAATATACTGTTAGTTATATCTCTCTAAATTATATGCGATCTTCTTTATTAACATATTAACATATACCTGTATTTATTACACAGTAATTTTTAATATATAAACAATGTCATATTTGTTGTTATCTCTATTCTTATATCTTTATTTTTTTATCTCATATTTAATTATATAATTCATCAATCGGATAGAAAATAAATCAAAGTAATATAGAAATAATATATGAAATAGCTTTCTCAGTTATTTCATCGCAAATCTGTAATGTTCGATCATATAAAATTATATGTATTACATCACTTTCATTATTTACACCTAAATTATATATTCATTTTAAATCGTTATAATTCGTTCAATTTTATTATTCATTTTCTATTTATTTTCTATTATCTAACGACCCCCATAATCACCACCACGTGTTTGCGTAGTCAATACTATATCTCATAATAATAATGTTATCAGGCTTCTCGAAGAACCTCCCAGCCCCAGCCCTCCCGAGAGCCCGCCACATAAAGAAGACCCGCCCCCCTACGAAGCCACGCACCTCCATACTCTGACCACGCCCACAAGTACGCCCACGAAGACCGCCAGTCCTCAGGCTCAACCCCGATCACAGTCTAGAGGCGATACTCTGCCCAAACGAATGGCTCCCACTTCTCCGGTAACTAACTTTATCCATTAGCTATTGTTCTGTACTCTTTTCTATTAAGTTGTGTGCTTTTTGTATACGGACATTTAGTCAGATGTCAGGTCACTTGATATATTGCATAGTCCATCTTACCTACTCAGATCAATTTGTAGAATATAATTCTCTTTCGCCTATACACATAATAAGGCGATTGTTCTACCTCGTGTAAACCTGCAGAACTATAAAGTATATATTAACATATGACTAATACTTTTATGTAAAGTATATACAGTACAGAGTAACACAGACAACTGTCCAGGCATCAGTATATGCATATCGATGCTGCATTATTTTAATATCTATTTTTATGTTAGGTTTATTATGATTGCGTTATCCAACCAAAGAGGATTATAGTTGATATTACACTTCTGTTATAAAGGAGATATCAAATTAAATATAAAGCAAATCGCTTTCACTAATTCTCCTCAGACACTGATTTCACTCATGCATTCATTTCACCTGACTACTAACTTGATTGGTAATGCTTTATTTAAGCAAATATATAGTCGAAAGTATAAAGTTTAAATATTTTCTAACGATAACATACGTTATAGAAATAAATAAAGAATAATATGAAATTAAATTTTTTTTTAAATTAAAACATTTATAGTTGCAGTAAAAATAAATGAAAAATAAGTGTTATGTTTATACATTTATAATCAATAGATACTATTCGTGTCCATTGTTCTCATTTACATATATAGTAATGTAGTGTTATAGCATTCCTCAAGGGGGAGTGCTAACACATGTATAAGCAATAATATAAGTCACCATGTATAAAATAGGTGATATATGCATGGAGTAATATTATGTAATATAGTAATAATCTATAGTAGCTAATAACTTACTTTTTATCCCTAATGTATATAGCTATTCATTCATATAATTACTTAATATAATAATGTATCACTTAACAATATATACATGTACTACTACTAGTCATTTAAGTTATTATTAGATTACCATCACTGCATGCTTATTCATTAATACATTAATTTATAAACACATGCACACTCACATACACACATATACACTCACACCCACACACTCATACAGATCTTAACAAAGAACGGTTCATCAACTTTACCCCGGACCACATCTCCCTCTATTTCAGTGACTAGTCTTTCTATGATTAATGGTAAGCAACACTATATCCAAGGATACAGTACTATATCAATAACAATAACAATAACAAATAGTAATAGAGATATAAGTTTATTTATTAAATCACAATATATATATATATATATATTTACATTATATATTAATAAACTCCATAATAAAATATAAATTCTAAATAAAAAATCCCAAGATGAGCATATATTTAAACAATAACCTTAAGTTTAGTTTATCGTAAGAGTCTAGTATATATCTAAACATCAATATTCATATAATATAAAGCATATTAATAGTGTAGTGTTCAGGAGTAGGTTATAGTACATAGACTGTCTCTCTCTCTCTCTCTTAAATCTCCCTCTTTCTGGTCTACCATCATCTCATCTATCTAATTATAATATATTAATATCTAAATATCTGTATTGTAATTATGATATATTAATATTAATAATTCAAAAAAATGTATACTTAGAGTGCGTTTTTTGTAACATATCAACGTACCAAGTTAGCAAGCATTTTTCGTAACGTACCATCTGTATGCTTATACATGTAAATGTAGATGGTACATTGGTACGTTGGTATGTTACAAAAAATGCACCCTTAATGTATTTATATTTTTAATTACGCGTTTGTTAATTATAATATATTAATAATTAATAAAAATAACTTTATATTTAATTATCGGTATTTAAATTATAATATAATATCGCCTCTCCCCACTAATTTCACCGAGTTCACATCAACTATACCGCCCCCCTCTCATAACTTCTACCCTAACAGCCATCACTGCACCCCTCTCATAACTTCTACCCTCGCAGCCACCACCACCAACACCTATAACCTAAACGGAGACGGGGCCAAGCACTCAAGCGGAACAGGTACCACCCTAGCAGAGCTTAAGAAGGCTAGGTCCGCTCAGCGTATTCTACAACAGCAAACGCTGGGCCCTACTTTCGAACAAATAGGTTACTACTACTACTACTACTACTATCACTACTACTACTACTACTACTACTACTACTACTACTACTACTACTACTACTACTACTACTACTACTACTACTACTACTACTACTACTACTACTACTACTACTACTACTACTACTACTACTACTACTACTACTACTACTACTACTACTACTACTACTACTACTACTACTACTACTACTACTACTACTACTACTACTACTACTACTACTACTACTACTACTACTACTACTACTAGTACTACTACTAGTACTACTACTAGTACTACTACTACTACCACTACTACTACTACTACTACTACTACTACTACTACTACTACTACTACTACTACTACTACTACTACTACTACTACTACTACTACCACTACCACTACTACTACTACTACTAATACCCAAACTACTACCCACTACTACTACTACTACTACTACTACTACCACTACCACTACTACTACTACTACTACTACTACTACTACTACTACTACTACTACTACTACTACTACTACTACTACTACTACTACTACTACTACTACTAAATGCTTTCTATCGGTCATGTATTTTATAAAAAGGAGGAACTAATTCACGCAATTACATGTAAATATATCTATAGATATGAAAAACCTCAATTTTTTTGTAATTTACAACTTTAAAGATTTTAATTAGTGTTCACGATTATAATAATAATACATCTTCTATACAAACATATTTTTTTATATATAAATTATATATTTTTTGTTAATATTACTTTTTAAAATAAGATTAATATAAATGTATACATTTTTAAGAAGTGAATACATTGATAGAAACATGATATGAATTAAATATGTTCTCTATCGTAAGCTATTGTTTTAATGATGTACATGTGACATCACGTGCCGATGACTCATCCACTCAGATTATTATATTTAAATATAATAATCATATTGGATAATCCGGTCATGAGATGTTACCGACATTATTATATAATATGATCATACAGAACAATAGAGGGTTTATTTACATACTTAAATAAATCATAAATATTCTTGTGAAAGTGTATATATACATATAAATAATAAAAATCTGTAATCAATCATACAATTTAAAATAATAAAATAAACCGGAATGAAATACATAGATAAACAATACATCATTGTTGACACTATTCACAGACACGAAACCAGTGGTGATCGCCATGCAAGAATACCCTTCGAAGCTACACAGTTCCAGCGACGAGATCATCGGTAACCCGCCCACTGTTCAAACTAAGGGTGACGGCTGTTGCGTGATATCATAACACTCCCCCCACCCCTGCTGTCACGCCCCCCCCCCCCAACACATACACAATCGTTCATTAAGTTACTCGAGCGCGCGAGATCATCGTTTATTGACACCTATTTACGGCGATGGAATGTAATTCCGACCGCTATTATTACTATTACTATTATTACTACTATTATTATTACTATTATTAATCCTACACCAAACCGATATTACAACTAATGTATGCGCGTATATTTATATATACACGCATATCTCGAAGCATTGTTATTTTAATACTTACAAACCATACGTAACTTGCCAATCTTTCTCGTACCATAAACAATATTACTTTTGTTGTTTATACCACCCCCACCCCCACTTTTACTACTACTACCATGGCAAGTTATTGTCTACCACTACCGTATCAACAATACTATTATATCATCATTCCTACTTATTATCCACATTACTATTTACCCCCGTATGTGCGACCTTGCTGCCAAAGATAGTAGAAGACTACTTCTACTATGACTCGTAAAATTGTGAAATCAAAATGAATAGCTCAAAACAAGCATATTTTATACCGTGTATATATAAAGTTTTACATTTATGTGTGTGTGTGACTCGATTTTGTATAGCGTGTGAACTATTGTACAGATGTGATGTAATAATCAATACTATTATCGAGTTATTATATAACTTTACTTTCAATAAATCAACATATTACTATGAGTTTACTTTTTTAGATTTATAAGATGAAATACAAATATATATGTATTTATCTATAGAATAATCTTTTAATTTATGTATTATATATTATATTCTAACTTATATCTTAATATTTATTTTTCTTATTAAGATTAAATATATATATAATATTATATATAAATATAATTAATTTTAATGTAGGTATATAAATATTTGGCAGATTTAAGATTACATATTTCATCATCAAATTCATAGATAGCGAAGAATTTCTTAATTATCTATGATTAAATCTATTGGATCAAATTTTGCTTCTATAAAATTCTATGATATAAAAAAATGAATAAGCAATCGATGCATGTAAAAGATAGATATACGATTAGAATGTTATCATTAACGAAATGGCATCAGTGATTTTGATTGGAAATTAGTCAAATTATATATGTCAATATTAAAAAAGTAGGATTTTCTTTGAAATTGATAGAAGTGATTTATGGATTTAGATTATAAATACACTAAAATGGTATATCTTTAATTTAAATACACAATGATGTGGAATGTAGATATGTTTTATTTTAAATATATAAGTTTATTTTTAGTATAGTTAGTACATTAAAATTGATCATAATTATGAATATCAATGTATAAATAATAATAATTTAAAATGTAGTAGGTTTAAATACCTACCACTAATTAATAGTAGGCTTTGACTACATCGATACATACACTATGTTTAATTGCTTATTCACTTTCTTTATAACGATGGTGTATAATATACAGTATAATGCATTCTTTTAAATATAATCTATATATGACAATATCTTTAGTGAATTTAGTAAAAGCTTATGTGAAGCATAACAAATAATTCATTATTAAAACCTGACTAATGTACTTATTTATACATTTTAAATAGAAATATTGAAATATATATACTAGATTTTCTTTTTAAATTGAAAATATTAATCAAACTTGGCTTTTAATATATTTTAATCAATATTCATGTTTATCTTATGTATTACATAATAGTTATAACTAAAAAGTTTATAAAATATTTCATTGGTTTTGTTAAATTAAATAAAGTAAAATCAATAATATAAATAACAATAACATATATAGGTTTTATATTAACTGTAGTGATGCTAAAATAAATATCTTATTTGACAATTTAATATAATATTCCATACTAAAAAAGTTATTAATGAAATGAAATTATTTATTTTTAATATATTTGAATCCGTTACTTAAACTAATATCTCATGTTATTTTTAAATATAGTTAAATATATATTAGGTAAATCAATTTTGAAGAAAATGGATTTTTCTGTCTTTAATGATGCTAGTTTAAATTATGTTGAAGGGAAAAGTTTCATATTATATATTAACAATTTTATTATACAGAAATAGTAAATTTTATTTATATTCATTTGATTAAAATGTTAACTCATTATATAAAAGTTATTTTCAATACAAAATCTGATACAATTAAATGTATATTAGTATTAATAGTAATTCATAATGCACTAGTTACGAAGAAGTGCTTAAATCTGGCTTTACAATAGACGTTTAGTTGTTCCAATGACTGTTAAGTTTAGAATATGCAATATAATACTCTTCATATTATATAATTAAAAAAATCAATCATATTTTATTACAAATTATTTACATAGTATTTAAATCGTTATATATATATAATATTCTTTTATGGTTCATTCTCAATGTAAATAAATTAATAAATTGCATACAATAATTAATGAAATAACTTAAATATACATACTATTATAACATAAATAGTATATTGACTATAATTTTACTTTTTAAAATAAAATTATACATTTCATATAGAACTAATTATTTATTCCATAAAACATGTTCCTATATTAAATGTTGAATAAAAATGCAAATAATAAACTAATTATAAAATATCTATTCGACTGTATAGAAAATCTATTTCCAACAAAAAAAATATATTATATTAAATTGATTAATTAATTTATAGTATTTCTATAGTTTATTTTGTATATGTAATATTGAATAGTTTTATAAAATTATAAAAATAAGATATTTATAATATCAGTAATAACAATAAATTGAAAACATATTTTCATTATATGAATTCATTCATAGCTGATTGATTTTAGGTTACTATTGACATGTATATATATATATATATTAATTTGTATTGGAAATAACATACAATTCCATAATTCGATAAACTATATTCTATATGTTATTAAATAATAAAATACAAAATACAAATAGTCGGATAATAACATGAATATGAGTAAACGGGGGTGAGGGTGGGGGGGGTGAGGTTAGAGGTCATCACTGTACAAAGACCGCAGCCTGTTTGGTGGTCTTGTCGTGTCTAACGGAAGAGCAATGAGGACAGGAGTGCAGCATCTCGTGAATGAAGATGTCACAGTCGCAGCAGAATGCAGAGTTACAGATCGGACATTTGTAGAACTGCACGAGAGAGGGTGGAGGGTGAAGGGGGGGTAATGATGGAGTAATAGGGAGGGGGTAATGAGAGAGTAACGAGGAGGGTCAAGAGGTGGTAATGATGGATGTATCGAGGATATTATGGGAACAGGTTATAATGTGTGTTGTGAAGGAATGTAATGAGGTAGTAATGAAGGGCAATGAGAGGTTAATAGGGGTATAACGAAGGGGGGGGGGGGTTAATGGAAGGTGTTATCGGTTCAAGAGTTATGTAATATGGAGTTATATAATATAGGGCGGCAGGTGATGTACACAAATTCATTATGGAATTTAAATCATAATATAGATTATAATACATAATAAATAATAACTATACCCCAGTAAAGGGCTATAATCACTAATGCATTATAAAAAATAAACAGTAATACTATTTTTTACAATAAATTAGTGACATAAAATTGTTTATCGTATAAACATTATATAAAAATGTAATATCTATGTGTATATGGTTATTATTAAATTAAAATTTTAATTTGATATATTCTAATTAACATGCATAATATATTATATGATTAAATAGTATATTCTGTATGCTGACTATTGAATATTTATATTTATTATATGATTATGTTGATAATTATATTATATAATTAATAATTACAACAATTGAAATGAAGACTAAAAGCTTCATAGGGTCAATACTAGTGATGCCAGTCAAATCTAAAGCATCGATGCAGTCTCAGTCTCAGTTACCTAAAGTCTCAACTCGGCTCGGGCTCGTTTTTTTTCAGAAAATGAAAGGCTCGGCTCGGCATCAATAACAAAAAGTCTCGGTTCAGTATTAAAAAGCTCGGTATTATTTACATCACTAGATGAAAATTACATTATTATTATTCACTGATTCACGAAGTTGAGGCAGATCATTTTTTTTAATTGATTTAAATGTGAAATATATAAAAATTAGTATTAAAATGTAACTTCAAAAAAGCATCATTTCGGCTCTATATTTTTTGTAAGAATCTCCGCTCGGGCTCATTTGGCTAGAGTCTCGGTTCGGCTCGCACTCATTTTTTTTCCGAAAATGAAGTCTCGGCTCAGCATCAATGACCAAAAGTCTCGGCATCAAAAAGGTCGGAATCATTTACATCACTAATGTTGACACTATTAAACTTTTAGTTTTCATTTAAATTATTGTAATTATTAATTATCAACATAATCATATAATATACATCACTTGCAATCAAATAATATGCTAATAATCACTGAACACATTGCAATTACTATTTAATAGAATAATACTATTTCATACATATATAAATAATATATGTAATTTTATTTATACCCAATTCTTAATTTGATATCCAATATTTAAATATGTATTTTATTATAATAAATATGTATTATATATATATATATATATATATATATTATATTGTTTTTATAGTTTATTTTTGCATTGATCGCTATGAAAACCTTTTTTTCTTTGATAACAATCTGACATCCTCTGCATTCTCTATAATAATATGGTATTAGGTAATATATGTGAGAACATTATGTCATTAGTATAATATATATATATATATATATATATATATATATATATATATATTAAGGGGATTCACGGTATTTAAATTTCAATGTAATTAGATAGGAATTTATTTTTTTTAAATTCATAATCTCATAAAATAATTAAGGTTTTTACATAATTTAATTTCATAACATTAAGATATATTATGTTAATTATTCTTCGGAATTTTTAAATAATAAGAATATTAGTTTTTAAATATTGGCATTTTAAAAAAGTAAAAAATGTGAACAAAATGAAATCTTTATTTTTTTAATTTTATTATCAATCTATATCTAATCACAAATA
This sequence comes from Osedax fenrisi, assembly GCA_964019155.1. Lineage (NCBI taxonomy): Eukaryota > Metazoa > Annelida > Polychaeta > Sabellida > Siboglinidae > Osedax > Osedax fenrisi. Next base: position 6,825,480 of record OZ025244.1, on the reverse strand, counting down.
TTTCCTGTAGATACAATATACATATAATATTAAATATACTGTGAAAATGTGACTAAGTTTAGTTAATTATTGACTGAGAAATAGTACATTTCATAAGAAAAAAAATATTCTGAAATAATTGACTTTAAAAATGTACTGTATTATTTATTAAATTTTTTATTTATTAATGAAATGACACTATTGTATTATTCTAGAATAACATCAAAGGCCAATCAATGGCCTATATACAATAAAACCAAAAGGTGTTGCTAGTTGACATGAAAATAAATATATTATTGATATCACTGTTTTTATATAATTCAAATTGATAAATTATAACTACTGAAAAACAGTGTTATAATATATGTAAACAGTAATTATTTTATTAGAAATAGGTAGTGTTAAAATTACGTTTTTTATACTTTATATATGTTTTTAACCTATAATATTTTGACATATCATATAATATACATGTAAAAATCTATTTTTATTTTAAAGAACGTGAATCCTCTTAAGCAATAATTTAAAATTATTTACAAAAGAATGTTAAACATAAATAATATTGAGAAATTGATAAATGATTTAGCGTCCATTGAATGGTATGATTTATATAACTCAATGTTGAATTATGCTATAATACATTTATAAGCACGTTCATAAATAGTTATAATTTCTACATACCATTGAAATATAATTGACCATAATATTCTATTTATTAAACTATATAAATATGGCATAAGAGGGCATACCCTAAATTTAATTATATCATATTTATATAACAAAAATAATCTGTCAGATTTAATGATAAATTGTCATCTTCAATTACATAATAAATACAAAATAAAGTTTTACAATATAAGAAATAAATGTACTTATAGAATACATAAATATAAAACAAAAAGTAAATTAATCATAATAACACCTATTTGGTATTCAACTTTAGAATCATTTAAACAATCACTGTACAAATCTAAAATACGATTCATTTAAAAAATATATAAAACTTGAATATTTAAACAAATATTAATTCATTATTAATTTATTCATTATTTTCATTATTAAAACTCGTTATTTTAATTTTATTATACATATCAGCTAACTTATTCTACATATTCTATATACTATTTTTATTGTTTGTATAATTTTAAATTTTAGATCATATTTTTTGTTTAATTATTCTTAATTAAATTTATTAACAATGTTATATTATTATTGTATTGGAGAGTACCCTCTTTATGAGCATAGATTACGAGATAATCTCTAGTTCTCTCTTTTGATCAGATATTTACTTTCTGAACTCAATAAATTATTTTCATTCATTCATATACTTAAGGGGATTAGCGCGGGTTCGCAATTTTAATTATAGCTCTAGCTAGATATTGACCTATAAATAACTCCTAAAGAAAATTAAATAATTTTTTTTTTATTCAATAGATATAATTTTACTTTATATTTATATTGTAGCTTTTTAAATATAATAAATTATAATTATTTAAATATAATAGTTTAAAATAGTTAAAAAATTTTTTATAATATTTGTTATAATATAAAGTTAGAATAAGAATTTATAATTGTACATGATAATCATACATAATAATTATAAATATATATGTTATACATAGATGGTACAAATTTAAGATAAAAATATTCGCTATCAAAGGAGTTTTAGGCTTTTAAATATGCCTAAAAGTGAAAAAGTTAAAACTTGAGAAAATTAGAGTCAAAGTTTTTTTACGCTTCCAACGGAAAATTAGTAAAATCTTTCTTTGTGAATTAGCTACAGGTACGAGAATACGTTATTTATAATCATAAATTCTACTTATTTATAATCAAATAATTTTACTAATTTTCCTTTGGAAGCGTCTCTTTTCAACCAATTATATCTAGTTATATAGACACATGATTTGTTTATTTATTTTAATGCTATTTAATCTATGATCTCTGCTGAATTCAAAACAGAAATTTTTAAATAAAATACTTATTTTAATAAATTGCAATATAACATCATAAATGACAAGATTTTATAAAAATACAAATATAGATATTTTTTAATTTCCTGTCATTTTCGTATATTTTTTAATTCATATGGTCTATTATAACACTTGTTATGGATAGAATTAGCTAAAAATAAGTTGCAATTTTTATAATGTGATAAAATAAGATACCGAAATTGGATAATATGTAATAACATTTTTTTTTTAAATTAAAATATTAATCATATTTCAACCCGCACTATTCCCCTTAAAATAATTCCTATAATTAAAATTTATCTATCATATGATGGATTTTATAGATCAATCAACACCACTACCTAAAAGATACAGCTTATACCACTACAACTACTGCTAACATCAGTTCGGAGGCAAGATTAACAGTGACTTCTGGGAACATGGGGGTAGGGAACAGATGATGATAGCTTCGAGCTAGATGTGGAGCTGCAACCAGAGTTAAACCTGTGGTAATGAGGGGTTAATGAGGGGTTAATAGGGGGGTAATAGGGGGAACATGGGGGTAGGGAACAGATGGTGATAGCTTCGAGCTAGATGGGGAGCTGCTACCAGAGTTAAACCTGTGGTAATGAGGGGTTAATGAGGGGTGGTAATAGGGGGGTAATAGGGGGAACATGGGGTAGGGAACAGATGGTGATAGCTTCGAGCTAGATGGGGAGCTGCTACCAGAGTTAAACATGTGGTAATGAGGGGTTAATGAGGGGTGGTAATAGGGGGGTAATAGGGGGAACATGGGGTAGGGAACAGATGGTGATAGCTTCGAGCTAGATGTGGAGCTGCAACCAGAGTTAAACCTGTGGTAATGAGGGGTTAATAGGGGGGTAATAGGGGGGTAATAGGGATGTAATGGGGGTAGGGGACAGATGGTGATAGCTTCGAGCTAGATGGGGAGCTGCAACCAGAGTTAAACCTGTGGTAATGAGGGGTTAATGGGGTGGTAATAGGGGGGTAATAGGGAGGTAATGGGGGTAGGGAACAGATGATGATAGCTTCGAGCTAGATGTGGAGCTGCAACCAGAGTTAAACCTGTGGTAATGAGGGGTGGTAATAGGGGGGTAATAGGGGGAACATGGGGTAGGGAACAGATGGTGATAGCTTCGAGCTAGATGTGGAGCTGCAACCAGAGTTAAACCTGTGGTAATGAGGGGTTAATAGGGGGGTAATAGGGGGGTAATAGGGGTGTAATGGGGGTAGGGAACAGATGGTGATAGCTTCGAGCTAGATGTGGAGCTGCTACCAGCGTTAAACCTGTGGTAATGAGGGGTTAATAAGGGTGGTAATAGGGGGGTAATGGGGGTAGGGAACAGATGGTGATAGCTTCGAGCTAGATGTGGAGCCGCTACCGGAGTTAAACCTGTGGTAATGAGGGGTTAATGAGGGGTAGTAATAGGGGGGTAATAGGGGGAACATGGGTGTAGGGAATAGATGGTGATAGCTTCGAGCTAGATGGGGAGCTGCAACCAGAGTTAAACCTGTGGTAATGAGGGGTTAATGGGGGGTAATAGGGGGAACATGGGTGTAGGGAATAGATGGTGATAGCTTCGAGCTAGATGTGGAGCTGCAACCAGAGTTAAACCTGTGGTAATGAGGGGTTAATGTGGGGTGGTAATAGGGGGGTAATAGGGGGAACATGGGGGTAGGGAACAGATGATGATAGCTTCGAGCTAGATGTGGAGCTGCAACCAGAGTTAAACTTGTGGTAATGAGGGGTTAATAGGGTGGTAATAGGGGTGTAATAGGGGGAACATGGGGGTAGGGAACAGATGGTGATAGCTACGGGCTAGATGGGGAGCTGCAACCAGAGTTAAACCTGTGGTAATAAGGGGTTAATGTGGGGTGGTAATAGGGGGGTAATAGGGGGAACATGGGGGTAGGGAACAGATGATGATAGCTTCGAGCTAGATGTGGAGCTGCAACCAGAGTTAAACCTGTGGTAATGAGGGGTTAATAGGGTGGTAATAGGGGTGTAATAGGGGGAACATGGGGGTAGGGAACAGATGGTGATAGCTACGGGCTAGATGGGGAGCTGCAACCAGAGTTAAACCTGTGGTAATGAGGGGTTAATAGGGTGGTAATAGGGGTGTAATAGGGGGAACATGGGGGTAGGGAACAGATGGTGATAGCTACGGGCTAGATGGGGAGCTGCAACCAGAGTTAAACCTGTGGTAATGAGAGGGTAATAGGGTGGTAATAGGGTGGTAATAGGGTGGTAATAGGGGTGTAATTGGGGGACAGTGAGTGGTGTAATGGGGGTAAGAAGGGTGTAATTGGGGGATAATCGATGTGTAATAGGGGGTATAATGGTGTGGTATTAGGGGTGTAATAGAGGGGTCATGAATAGTTTATTAAGAGATAATGAGTAGTGTAATGGGAGTGTAATAGGTGGTAATAAAGGGTGCAATAGGATTTATAATAGATATCATGTGAATCTAGATATTATATAATACATAGGATTACACGAGGCATTTTACACTGAGAGTGTGAAAATATCAATGTAAAAGTAAGTAATGAATATGCATTAGAGTTTGTTTCTATGACCATACAATTTGTAAACTTTGCATGTAAGTAATGGCTAATAATGATGATAACATTACTTCTTCAGTGGATCTAATTATTTTATTGTGGCATCAATAAAATAAAAGCTCATTGTTATATGAATTCCCATATAATTATAATACTATCAATAGTTGAATAGCGTTATTATATTCCTTTACTATAGATAACTAATCTAGATTTGTAAAGTCAAACAGTGTGTGTATTTCATAAATTATATTTAAAATGTGTACATTTATATAATTGTAATCATACAAAAGAAACGATAATCAAGTGCGCAATTTATTTTGTTTGTCAATTTATTTATTATTGGTCAGTAAATAATGATATCAACAATGTGTTTTTTAACATTCGTTTTATTATATTATATTATACTATTAAGATAGACTGAATCAAATTTAAAAATGTATATCCCCTAGTGGGCAATGGTCGGACACACACACACACACACACACACACACACACTTGTATGTCACATAATGTATATCTCGTATAATTTAAAATTCCATTCCAATCAATATAAGGGATTCATCACCACTCCACTTTTAAAACTAGATTACACATATTTCCATTATGTAGGCAGCTCTGAATTCTATGTAACTCCAACTCATCATTAGTATTGTGTTTATTATCATTCTTTATCGTTTTGTTTATTATCATATATATATATATAATATGGGTGGAGTGAATTGTGAAATAATTATGGCGATCATTTAAGGTTATATATGGAGTTCAATAATGTCAATAAATCATTATATATATATATCAATGGGCAACACCAACAGAAAATATTCATATTATTTTGAAGCCCATTAGAAGAAAACATTATATAAATATCATTATAATTTAACAGAAAAAAAAATAAAGATTGTTCTAATAAATATTATTATATATATATATTTATTTTCATTAATAGCAACTGTCTTTGCTGATTATTGATTTGTTAGTATTACATTGTCTATATACATTTGAGATATGTATTTTATATTTAAGTGTTTAAATAAATTATTAAAATTACAATAACAATTACTACTATTGCACTACAGCCCACAAACTAGTTGACCACACACACACACACACACTACTATTGCACTACGACCCACATACTAGTAGGCCACACACAATATTATTGCACTACGACCTGTATATACTGACCGCATGTCAAGCATTCAGTGGGCAGATCACAGAACTTACTCTGGCACTGCGGACAGAAGAAACCTCGACACGAGAAGTCCTTAGCGTCGCGGTGGCTGCCGGAATTGGGCGTAATAGTTAGTTATCAGTCACATCACTTTAAATTTAGTAGTAGTCCTATTAGTAGTAGTATGATTTATTTGTATACAAAAATCAAATGTTAAATAAATAGATCGGAGAGAGTGAGATAAACGATTGTTAAAGTTATGGAGGCCGTACTGAAAAATAACACAAATAATAACTATTAATAGTTTTGAAATGAGTTTAAGGGTGCAAGCTGATGTTAAAATATGTATAAAGCCCATGTCACACCGAAATGATGGCCGATATCGCAGCGATTTTTCACCGATTTTTCACCGATAAAAACCTTAGAGAAATCATATTTCTAATCGGCATTTTAATGTCATTGGAAAAATAATTATTGCAAATTTTAAATAAATAAACAATTTAATTCAAATATTAATTTTATAACATAATAATACAATTTAATTCAAATATTAATTAAATGTAAACATTTATATTACAGTCTGAAATAGCACCAATCGTTTACAGCAATTTTAAAATAGCGCGTTCGTTATTACAAAATTATTAAGTAGGTTACATATTAGTTACGAACTGTTCTCAAACGAGAATGAGATTTTTATAATGATGCGATTATAATAAAATTAATTTTATATGATTTTATATAATTTTATACCACTTGGTATCATTGGAAAGCTTATTAAATTATATGAAATATTAATTTCAAATTATAAATATGCATTTTATTTATTTCGTTACTGCGCATGTTTTATACATGCGCAGTAAAGAAATCGTTGAGAAATCGCTAAATGTTTAGAGATATCTCTAAATGATGAATATCGATTCATCGCGATATCGTAAGATATCGGTGGGGGTGTCACACCGAGAGAGAGAAAATCGTTGAAAAATCGCTACGATATCGTCCGATTTCTTCGGTGTGACAGGGGCTTAATATTTTAATTTTTTGTATTACATATTTCCCATCTTCATTATCATATTTATCACATTGTAAATATTTTAAATTATATTTGTGTATTTCTATCAATATAAAGTGTTTTACGAGATCAAATGAATTAAAAATCATATGAAATTGACAAGACTATTTATTTAAAAAAAACTTTGAATGTCATTTTCTTCAGTTTTTACTTTTTGCACTTAGTAAGCATATGTAAAGGCCTACTACTTCTTTGATTAATAATATTTGTATATGACATTTATACTGTATATAAATATGTAATACTATATTAATATTGTCAGGATATTATATTATATTTTATATTTTTTAAATAAAGTATAATAAACTTCACATTTTTAATAAAAAAATATAAAAAATATTTCAACTATTTTAAACTATATTTTTTACATCATTTTAAATAAATTATATTTATATAAAGTCAAAACTTTTATATAGTAGACTAATTCATTAAAAAAATTACTTCATTATTTTTATTAGTTTAGTTACTAAACTAAACTTTAGTATACTTAGCATTTTAGCTAGAGCTAGAATTAATATGGTAAACCCCAACCCGAGCTTGCACCCTTAAATGAGGAGGAAAGAAGGAGCAGGAATGTACCAAGTTTCTACGTGAAACGTGATAATAATTGTTATTATTTTTAGAAGTTTTTTCTCTTCCTATGTACAATACAATAAATAAATAGAAATCAATTTTGTGTTCTCATTTCTTCTAAAGGTTTAAAAATAAGATTAGTGTTTTAAATTATTATCGGCAGGTTCAATTTTATCTCGTTATTTTATTTTCATTTTCTCTCTGCAAGAGCAAAGGACCCAACACAGCTCTACGTTTAGAGCTAAAGATCTATCATGTGACTCCAAACTTAGAGTATTGTAAGCCATACGTGTAATTATAATTATTAACACATCAAAGAGTGCCTATTATTGTGATATGTCGGTAATGTATTATTGAACTAAGAATGCACATATTACATGGGTTACTTTACACATACTAATGGCATATCATTAACCCATGTTGACCTCTATTTAACCTCTAGTTAGTCAGACTAAGCATGCACTTATAATTGGGTTACTTTACACATACTAATAGCATATCATTAACCCATGTTGACCTCTATTTAACCTCTATTTAACCTCTAGTTAGTCAGACTAAGCATGCACTTATAATGGGGTTACGTTACACATACCAATAGAATATCATTAACCCATGTTGACCTCTATTCGACCCCTAGTTAGTCAGACTAAGCATGCACTTATAATTGGGTTACTTTACACATACTAATGGCATATCATTAACCCATGTTGACCTCTATTCGACCCCTAGTTAGTCAGACTAAGCATGCTCTTATAATTGGGTTACTTTACACACACTAATATCATATCATTAACCCTCGTTGACCTCTACTCGACCCCTAGTCAGACACTAACCACGCACACATGGCCGGCTTGCTATCGGGTATGTTGTTAGTGTTCATCTGCTGATGGGGGAAGCCCATCTTTATCATGGAACCCGTCAGTGTTTTCTATGAGGAAATACATGGTCGATTACATTAGTATATACTGGCCTAGTAGTATGGTAAGTGGGTAGAGTATATAAGCATGGTGTTAATATAGTACTTACATACGGGTATCGTATTGGTATACTATATTCTAGCATATATTAGTACAGTATGGGTATTGTGTATACTAGTATAGTATTAGTATAGTATGGGTATAGAATATTATAATGAAAATGATCTCGAATTGAAAAATAAGAGTGGGATATATACCATGGTAGAATACTATTGTAGTAGAGTGATCATAATACAGTTTATAATGTAATAATAATATAATTCTATACTGTAATGTATACTATAACATATATTATACTATATAATATAAAATATATATTATAAAATATATTATACGTAATATAACTGTTATACTATAATATATACCGCATGAAATCACTCCGCATGAAATCACAGGTATACTATATCAGGTGTACTATAGCAGGTGTACTATATCAGGTGTACTATATCAGGTGTACTATATCAGGTGTACTATATCAGGTGTACTATAGCAGGTGTACTATAGCAGGTGTACTATATCAGGTGTACTATATCAGGTGTACTATATCAGGTGTACTATATCAGGTGTACTATATCAGGTGTACTATATCAGGTGTACTATATCAGGTGTACTATAGTAGGTGTACTATATCAGATGTACTATATCAGGTGTACTATATCAGGTGTACTATATCAGGTGTACTATATCAGGTGTACTATAGCAGGTGTACTATATCAGGTGTACTATATCAGGTGTACTATATCAGGTGTACTATATCAGGTGTACTATATCAGGTGTACTATATCAGGTGTACTATAGCAGGTGTACTATATCAGGTGTACTATATCAGGTGTACTATATCAGGTGTACTATATCAGGTGTACTATAGCAGGTGTACTATAGCAGGTCTACTATAGCAGGTGTGTACTATAGCAGAGGTATACTATAGTAGGTGTACTATATCAGGTGTGTACTATAGTAGATGTGTACTATAGCAGGTGTGTACTATAGTAGGTGTACTATAGTAGATGCTACTAACGGAAGCTGCGGGAGGTTCACAGATGTAATTCAGTAACGACACGAAATGTGGTTCATTGAGGATCACGTTGTAGGTTCCTGAAGGGAGAAAGGGGATTTGTTTTGTGTTAGCGATGATTGTGAGGAGGGCATGACAGATCTGTGTCACCGATGTTATTAGCAACTTTACAAGCTAGTGCTGTCATCGTATTACATTATGGGAGACTGGATACAATCTTAATAAGGGGGAAGTGTTCGTTTTCCTTTTATATCAACAATTATTTTAATATATAATATTAAAAAATAATTTATTATCTTTAAAATGCTGTATATGTTGTTCAAAATTGAATAAAGTTCCATATTTATGCATTATGAAAATACTACTATATAAAATATAATACACATTATTATGTAATATTTATTAAACATAAAACTATTAAGCTAAATATGAAGCTTATATCACAAGTTTAATGTATTAAAGATTCCGCAATTGGAAATGTTTGATTAATCTTTATAAAATGTGCAGAGTTTATAAATAATAGATATAGATAATGTTTCATTTGATTACTCTTGAAAAATATATTGCGTTTATATACTTATAGTAAAAACAAAATCTCTTTGTACTAACAATATTTGGTTTTTATTATAAATGTATCAAAGCCATATATTTTTCAAATTATTTATATACAATACTTCCCCCTCATTGGAAGAGATAGATATTAATAGAAATACGGAGCACTTTTATAAAATTGTAATTTAAACCTAAATATATCACTGAAAAATACACTCAAATATATCACTAATATATATACACTCGAAATATATCACTGACAAATATATTTACAGTACAATTAGGAAAGTAACCGATATAATGTTACTATTGCAATAATATATGGAGCAGATAACCTGTATTTGAGGATGTTACTAAATATATATATTAAGGGGTGCGGTAACAAATATATAAATAGAGTTGATAGCGTATGTCAATGTATGAACAAATTGTCAAAGTATATTAGTTCATCATTATAATATTATAGAATATGAAATTATCATTATCACTAGTAATAGTATCATTATTATTAGTTATAGAATGTAAACATTGACTAAAGTGGATGGCTATGACCTCTAGTTCAACCTCTAGTTTGACCTCTAGTTTGACCTCTAGTTTGATATCTAGTTTGACCTCTAGTTTGACCTCTAGTTTGATATCTAGTTTGACCTCTAGTTTGACCTTTAGTTTTATATCTAGTTTGACATCTAGTTTGACATCTAGTTTTATATCTAGTTTGACATCTAGTTTGACATCTAGTTTGACATCTAGTTTGACCTCTAGTTTGACCTCTAATAACCTCCGGTGTCATCGCATATCTTCCTACAGATACGTATCTCTGCGGCTAGTCCGATCATGGAACACGTGATGTGGTTGTCCAGTAGACTCTGAACCAATCAGAACGCGTTAATATAGGTTATGATGTACGACAATGCTGACGATGATGATTGTTTTATTGATCACAGAAATATTAGGTTATAATACGCTCTAACGTGGGATAAGAATGGAAGTTAATATGATTAATAGTTGAAATTAAATAATAATATTAAAGAAAAATTAATAATATTAATAACAAAATAATAATAATATTAATAATAGTAAAAACAGTCAAATTGTTAAATAGTATTTAGTCATATTTAATACTAATTTAGTTATACTCATATTTAAATAACCAGGAGAGAGGGAGAGAGGGAGGTAGGGAGAGTAATATAGATTAATCATCTTAACCCATCAGCCGTAACCCCCTACATTGCAGTACAATGCACTGACCTTGAGACTTGTGTTGATATCAGAGGGGTCGCAGGTCGTCAAAGAACCGAATATCACAACAATCTCACGATTAGTGTGTCTGGGTAAATGTCTGAAATAATGTGTACATTTCTGAAATCGTTACGTAATATTTGCATGTTAATAAGCTAATATCATGAACAATGGAAAGTTATGCTCCTATATTGCAGGATGTAAAAATTGTAAATTACAAATTAGATAATCAAATATTTAAAATAGTTCACTTAAAATGTTCATAAGAGTATATAATATAATATAATATTCATATAATATATGACATCAACTAAAGAATAACTAAATATAAATTTAAATAGTAATTTAAAAGAATTATTCAAAGGTAAATTTAAACTAAATATAATTTGTGTTTTCTCAAATTACATAGAATTAAAACTGTATACTAAGCTAATCCTATATTTAATTTAAAATAATAATACTTAATTGAATACAACATAGTATATATTTAAGGAGATATCACAGATAGCGGAATGTACAAGGGTTTACATATAATAGATAGGTGATATGCAGTAAAACTATAAATGTCATCGTTATATCAAGAATAATTGTAATATCAACAACAAATGTAAACTATATAAACTAGATATATGGAGCAATAAACTTGAGAGAGGTTTACATTTCAAATGTAAATGTTTCCATAATATACATTATTTAACTAAATCCGAATTTATAAAAAATAAAATTGGAAAATCGAAATAAAATCTCATTTCGATAACTGCGATATCCTATTACTATATTTACTGATAACGAATGAGTGTTAGTATACTAGTACACATATGATGTAAAACTTGAGCATACTGCAGGCCATATCTAATGAGTTCTGAAGTGAGGGCTCCCCATCACATTCTATCTTCTCTATCTTCTTCAGCTCAGAGAGATGCTTACGGGCGCAACCTGTCAATCAAGCGTAGTGCTGGTATAGGTGGCGCTAGTAGTAGTAATGCTGGTATAGGGGGCGCTAGTAGTAGTGGTTGTAGTAGTAGTAGTGGTTGTAATATAGGTGTTGTTAGTAGTGGTTGTGATAGTGGTAGTAATATAGGTGGCGCTAGTAGTAGTGGTTGTAATATAGGTGTTGTTAGTAGTGGTTGTGATAGTGGTAGTAATATAGGTGGCGCTAGTAGTAGTGGTAGTAGTTACTATTTAAAGATGGAGTAAATCATACATTGCTGTAGTATAATTACTCCACTGCTAGAAATAATACTACCTGTTAATAAGCTATAAATTAGTGGCAATCAATATTTGTTGTGTATAGAATATGTAGATATAGAATATTTCATCATTTTTATATTATGAAGAATCAATTTAAACATAATTATATGATCTTAAGAAAATTATTCGATACGTATATATATATATATATTAATAAATATACTTCATAGTAAATTCACATTTATTGATAAACATACTTTAACTGATGATGATGATGATGTAGAGAGATAGAGCACCCACTAACCCCCTAGTTCCGAGTGTCTGTAGGCCCTCTTGTGGCGGGTGCTGATCAACGCTATCTGACTCATCGGGTTCTTGTCGAAGAACTTCTTAATGAACTCCCCCAGTATCTGTATGGCAGTGTGTGTGTGTGTGTGAGTGTGTGTGTGGGGGTGTGTGTGTATGTGTGTGTGTGTGTGTGGGGGTGTGAGTGTGTGTATGTGAGTGTGTGGTGTGTGAGTGTGTATGTATGTATGTGTGTGTGGGGGTATGTATGATTCATTGTTTACAAGTGTGCATGCGTTACATAATGTATATACGGGTGTGTATACAAGCAGTAGGACACGGGTTCGAGCCTCATCCGGACCATTAATTAATTTTATAAAATGGGTCTTAAAATATTATTTAGAAGTGATCTTATATAATTGTGTATAAATAAATGATCAGCTATCGTTAAAACTATGGATGCCTTAACTTGAGAGAGGCTTTGAAGGGATATTAAAGTCATATGGTTATAAGTAAAAACTTCATTTAAGTTCCTGGATGGGATGAAAGGACTCCACCAAATAAAAATAACAATAACGATTAATAATCAAACTACATAAGTTTAGCATTAACGATAGCACTTCGCGTAGTTTATATTCAACATATCGTATCAACAATCTTCATACAAATAAAGCATTACATGTTCCCTATATTACAGTTATCATTCAGTATCTCCCAAGGATCAATTTTGTTCCTTAATTATTTCCTATATATATTCAACCGTGATATTTAATTATTAATTAATATCTAAAACCATTACTACATTGTTATCCTCTCCCTGTACAAATAGTCATTTAAATTAGATTTCATTTTATATTCATGATTGGATTCCCTAAACTAGTTTACTTCTCAACTATTTCAAGCCTATGTTATTAAACGTATTTCTATAACCTTTCTCCATTTTATTTAACAACATACTCCTACAACCTTGGTGATATTTTCCAGCATACACTCTACTTTTACCTTGCATCCTTTATGTTACAATATCTACTAATTTTCACCTTTATAGAATACACAGAATTAAATATCACTATTAAATGTACAACTACAATTGTATTGATTCGTTAGTATATAGTATCTAGTATAGATACTACTGCCTATCTTACTGTTAATGTACACGACAATTAACATCCCTCTTGCTCGTATAATGATGTCCTTTATTCTCTCAACTCATAACATCTGAATGAATGAATAATATTGATCACACTTTTATATACTAATTTTATACTATAAATAAATAGTAATAAACATGGAATTTGTATACAATACAATATAGTATGTATACGATACGACATTTGTATACACACGGAATCGTGATACCACATCAGCATACGAGTCTTTAAGCATATCTTACGTGTAATAACTCATACATAACTCGCATAACTAAGTAGCCACGATGTATGTCATCAGCGAACGGCTCCCTTCTTTAATCTAATGAACTCTACGAAATGTTGACACCGGTGAATGTAAACCTTGACCTTCGACATTCGTAAGATTATATTTTACTCGAGCTTATAAATTATTTAATATTTCATTATTATAATATTAATTTTAGTATTAACTTTATGTAAAGTTGACATACATTTATTTATTGTATACTCCTTTTACTTCATCGTATTGTCAGTGCACTTTCTCAGGGCACGCATACCTATTTACATATACGTTACAACAAAATTACACTCAATCAACCAATCAATGAATACATATGTAGATTAGATGTAGCACGTGTAAAATTAACCGTTAGCATTGACTTGAAGCGTGTAGGAGGTAAGTCTGGACACATCATCGACATCGACATGTCTAGTACTATTATCACATGACGCATCTAGTGGTGGTGAGTGGGTAGGTAAGGGGGGTGATGGCGGGGTAAGGGTGGTTAGGGTGGAGGTATTACATCGTGTGGTAAACATTGATATTGACATGTCTAGTACTATGATCACGTGATGCATCTAGTGGAGGTAAGGGAGGTTAGGGTGGAGGTATTACATCGTGTAGTAAACAGTGATATTGATGTGTCTAGTACTATGATTACATGAAGCATCTAGTGGTGGTGAGGGGAGGGGTAAGGGTGGTGAGGGTGGAGGTAAGGGTGGTTAGGGTGGAGGTATTACATCATGTAGTAAACATTGATATTGACATGTCTAGTACTATGATTACATGACGCATCTAGTGGTGAGGGGGTTAGGGTGATTAGGGTGTAAGGGGGGTGAGGGGGTAAGGGTGGTTAGAGTGGAGGTATTACATCGTGTAGTAAACATTGATATCGACATGTCTAGTACCATGATCACATGACGCATCTAGTGGGGGTGGTGAGGGGGTGTATGGGTGGTTAGGGTGTAAGGGGGGTGAGGGGGTGAGGTAAGGGTGGTTAGGGTGGAAGTATTACATCGTGTGGTAAACATTGATATCGACATGTCTAGTACTATTATCACATGACGCATCTAGTTGGGGTGAGGGGGTGGGTAAGGGGGGTGATGGCGGGGTAAGGGTGGTTAGGGTGGAGATATTACATCGTGTAGTAAACATTGATATCGACATGTCTAGTACTATGATTACATGATGCATCTAGTGGTAGTGAGGGGGTAAGGGTGGTGAGGGTGGAGGTAAGGGAGGTTAGGGTGGAGGTATTACATCATGTAGTAAACATTGATATCGACATGTCTAGTACTATTATCACATGACGCATCAAGTGGTAATGAGGGGTAATGGTGGTGGTTGTGGTAAGGGTGGTTAGGATAGGATGGATAACATCATAAAGTAAATATGTTAAATTATGTAATCTTTTCGATATCTAAGGTCTGACTAAGTAATTAAGCCCGATTCAGTCATCTACATTGACATGTTTAGCATTATGCTGATGTTGCTTATCTAAACTGTGGGCCGGTTACAATGATTATGATGATATTATGAACATATTAGCATAGGTCTACTGTTCGGCATGCTTAAGGGGATCCTGCACATTTAAAGTGATGATATTTTATTTTTTTTTATATTTTATTTTATTACATAATAATACTTATTGTAGTGTTTTTTAGTATCTGTAAAAAAAATAGACATGAATGCAGTCTAGAAATGGCATAAAAATGTATTTGATGACGATAAGATAATGCTATATTATATACTATTCAATATTACATTTTTATGCTGTCAAACTTCAAACGCTGTTTTCTCAGAATAATTATTTCGCGCTAGGTATTTGCATTCAAAAATATAGAACTCAAAAACTATTATAATTATAATATTATTTTGTTGTGCTTTATATAGAATTTAATTATGTGAATAGTAAAATAGAGAGATAATTTATAAAATGTATAGAATTCATTGTATAAAATGATAATTTGTATAGAAATACCATCATTTTAGTATCTCTAATTTTTAATTTAGATATATATATAATATAATAAATAATAATATTAAAATAACTTTCTATTTTCCTATGCATGTGTATGTTATGAATACATTACAAAAAAAATTAAGTTAATCGAATGAATAGAATATCAGTTCTATTTTTTTTAGTGGACCTATATTTTTCCTATCTATTTATACACGAAATTGGCAAATTGCGTGTTATGTGCGGGATCACCTTAAAAGGCGTTTTTTATTAATTGTAAACCCAATGTTAATTTGTGTACCATTAGGGTATCAAATTGATACTATCAATTCATATCTATTTTGTCTTCATTATTTTTATTTATTTTTGTTGTTGTTTACCTAATAAACTATATATTATTATTATAGTAGAAATGTTACAACATTATATAACATGTATATTACACATAACCACTAGACTAACCATGTAGAAGTATTACATAACCTGTATATTACATAACCTCTAGACTAACCATGTAGAAGTGTTACATAACCTGTATATTACATATGACCTCTAGACTAACCATTCCCAGTCGTACGTGTAGAGGTCGATCGAGCATGTGCTGCCGCTTCGACTTGTGAATAAGTTCAGAGATGCTGGCTTCCACCGAACCATCATCGTCTACTTTGATGCTCTCCCTAAGATTCAGTGATTATGTGTAAATCTACTTTGATGCTCTGTTTCTCACACAAACAAATATTTAGTGATTGAGGCTAACCCGAAAGATCAGAATTTCGAATAATAAAATATCTAAATTCAATGATTTGTAATATTTAAAATATTATCTTTAATGATGTACAAATTATATTTCTAAGTTAATTAATAACAATTTATATCGTTAACCCGTTTAAATTCAAATATATTTTAAAATTATTAAAATAAAGTAAATTAAAATTGTATTTAAATATAAGATGAAAATGTTTATTGTATAATGTTTATGAGATAGATATAATATATTTCAAACTAAAAAAGCTCATTATTCATATATATATATATATATATATATAATTATATTATTATATTTTGGTACAATCAGAATAATTATAGTTTACTCTTTTTTTTTAAATGTACTTTCTCAAAAACTTCAACTTTATATAAAAAATATAAATGTGAATGCCGTTAAAAATGAAGTTTTTGAGAAAGTACATTTAAAAAAAAGAGTAAACTTAAAATACATTAAAACATACAATTTTATGAATCTGTCTGTAATAAATAATATACTATATTAATTTTTTTCGAAAATATTTTATATTCTATCAAATTTTCTATCAACCATTAAAATTATAAAATTCTCTCTTACATAGATCAATCAAAGTAAATAAAGTGTTGTGCCTCCCTTAAGTAAACCAACTTCTATGTCATCTCTAATAGATAAAAACATACCAGTCAATTATCCATTGAAGTAGATAAAGAACATTCTTGAAGTCCTAGCTTTAAATTCAAATGTAACCACTATTGATATGGTTATTATTATTTTATTTTGGTGGAGTCCTTCCATCCCATCCAGGAACTTAGATGAAGTTGATATTTATATTTATACTTATAATTATTTCACACATAACCATATGGCTCTAATGTTGGAATTCATGGTTTTAACGAGAGCGGATCATTTATTTATAAACAATTATATAATATCACTTCTAAATATAATTGTATGACCCATTTTAATGGTCCAGACAGGGCCTTTTCTTGTGTCCTACTTCTTGTGTGTCTGATGACTGAGCCAACTGAGCTACACAGGCAGTTTTATTAATTAACGAAGGTATGTTTAGCTAAAATACATAAATTATTATATATATATATATATAGTGTTGTGAGTTCATAAAAAAACATGTTTTAAACAGACGTTTTAAACGCGTTTTAATCAATGAATGAAAAACGAAAAAAAAAACAAGAAGCATAAATTTATATATTATACACTCAAATTTTAATTGAAAAATGAATGATTATTTAATAAATGTATAAAATAAATGTATAAAAATATAATATTAATATTATAATAAAGTAAAATTAGATGTATTTTATGTATAATAAATAATATATATTATATTATATATTAATTATATATTATTATACAATTTATTATATTAAAACATAAAAGAAATCTAATTTTACTTTATTATTTATAATAATTTATTATAAAATAAATATGAAAGTTCATATAGTTTTATAATATTAATTATATACAAATACAATGTATATTATACATAGATTGTGATACAATCTCCATATCTATAACATTAAATAATACAGAAATACTCAGTGTTATTGTAATAAAATAAATATTATAATAATTATAATTTTCATACTAATGTATAGTATGACATGTATGACAATATGATTTAATGATACTAAAAATATAGATAATATATTATTTGAATTAATAATGATTATTCATATAATATGTAATTACTTTATTATTATTTAATATTTAATAACATATCTACTTTATTTAAGTAATTTTATTTTTTGTAATAGAAAATATTGGTTCAAAAACGAATAAAACGAATTAAAAACGAAAAAACCGCTCAAAACATGTTTTAAACAAGAATTAATAAAACACGCATTTTTTAACAACACTATATATATATATATATATGGTTACTTTATTTTGATTGATAGTATGTCCTATTTAATATATATATATATATATATATATATATATATATATTTATATGTATATATATTTATATGTATATACATATAAAAATATATATTTTACAGATTGGATTTTTGAGTTTGGTTTTGTTTGCTTTGAATTTTAACTTGTTTGGTTTGATAAGTTTCGTTTCCCTGATTTTGTAACCGCATTATATACCTAATAATGTGAGCTTATAAAAGTTTGTGCTGATAATAGAAAATAACAATTATTCATGTATGTGTATTTTTTAAATAATTTTATAAATATAAAATAGTATACATAATGATTCATTTAGATGTATAACAAAAGACACCGCCACTATTATTTCATATAGATATTTCATTAGTCCATAATTTTTTTAAAACATAATAATTATCATAATTATTATAATTATTATTATTATAATTATAATCATTATAATCCATGGATTATAATAATCATTATTATTATAATAGTAATTATAATATTATCATTATGATAATCATAATAATTAAATTATCATAATAATTATGTAGGTATAACAATGAGATTTTTGTTATTGATGCTAGTATAAAATAATTAGTACCATTGGAAAGAGCATGAAAAAGTAATATAAGAGTCATATATTAATATTTTAATCAGAAATTTTTTTTTTAAATTAGGTCAAAAAATGGCAAATTTATTAGTATAAAATTAGCCAATATTTACATGTGAAGTATACAAATTGTTTAGTCATAAAAATAAAATTTAATAATAAGAAAATATATCATGAAACTATAATAGGTATCATGTATTATGTTATCACTGTGCATATACTAAAACTATAATTCAATTATACAATAAATTACACTAATTATTCAATATTTAAAGCATATTTAAATATTTATAAATATTAATAATTATTTAATATTTATACAAATTTATTTTAAATTATCGCCAATTAATAGTTTATAACGGGCTATGTAATAATTTGAATTATATAATATGTTATTTGATATATTAAGGTAAATAATGAACCATGTTTTTTCATAATCAGCCTCCCATCTATACCCTTCTTCCTTTTCATCATCCATACTAAATATTTTATAGTTATTATTATTTTATTATAATTCAAAAAAAAGTAGGCGTGTCTTAAATTTGCAAAGATATTAATGATTTTAATTTAAATCTTGTGAAAATAATATTTAAAATGATATTACGAAAATCAATATTTTTGAATTATAAACATCTTTATAATGTTAGATTAATTAATTATATTCAGGGACAAACTAATAAAAATATCAGAGAATATTTCTATTATGTTGATCATCAAGGTCAGGTTTGTATCACCAAGGAAATGGTAGTACTATGAATTATAATTTATCATAGTGACTATAATTATTATAATTATTATAATAATAATAATAAATTTTGAAAATAAATTATTCTTAGTATACGATCATAACGTACGTGTTTATGATGTAATTAATCGCGAAAAGGGACAAGTTGAGTTTTGATAGGCTCATTTTGGATGTAATGTAGCTAAAAAAAACAAAGCATAACAAAACTAAACCAATTAAACCAAATAACCCTCAAATATCAATATACAATTATTTTTAAATAATTGTATATTGATATGTGAGGGTTATTTGGTTATTATTGTTATTATAATAATTATATATATATATTTCAATTCTTAACCCGACAGTTATGATCGGACACCATTATTATTTATTTGTCAATTTAATATAATAAATTATTTATATAAATTAATAAATTATATATTAAATAATTATAAAATTATAATAATTATTTGATACAAAATACTATAATTTTTTTTAGTACTTAAGTAATGTAGTATTAACAAACAAAAATAATAATATAAATCATAAAATGATATCGTAAAATGGTTTCCACATCAAATCAGGAAAATTTTTAAAATTATTTTATTTATTAAAATAAAAATTGTATACTAACAAGACCTCCTATAACCTCAGGCCCGAACACTGAATACAAAAAATATTAATTTTAAAACAAAGAGGCCCGTTTTTGTCTTCATTTATTACTTCTTTTATACGTCTTTTTTATATTAATATACATTTATATATAATTAATGAATAGCAATCATCATTATTATGATTAAATAATGATACAATATATCGTTAAAATGTAATAATATAGACTTTAATAACAAGTTTATTTTAGTATTTTAAATTATTTTCACTATTCTGATTGGTCAATAATGTATTTCTCTATGATAATTGGTTACATTTGACCTATTTTTAAAAATATTTATTTAAATTTATTTTTAACAGATTTATTCCAATATAATATTTATAAATATTAACGCTATTTTGCACATATAGTAAGGAAATAAACATATATAAATGCATCCTACAATCTAAAGCCCCAACATTATTTAAAATAGTTCCGTGATGATCAATGATTTGTAAACAAAATTACGTTATAATATAAATTTTATTAAAATATAAAAAATAATTATAATAAATCATAATTTTAAAAGGATTTACATTAAGTATATAACTATATATTAATATATATATATATATATATATATATATATATATATATATATATATATATATATATATATATAGAAGTATTAATTCAATATATGTTCTGCATTTAGAAAATATCTATTAAATATATACCTTATCAACGAAATTATGATATTTGATATATATATTATATATTATATATTATATATTATATATATATATATATATATATATATATATATATATATATATATATATATATATATAAATATACTTTGAATATTGTACCATAATTATTATGAGAATATGAAATAGGTTTAACATTATGTTATTTATAACACGTTGAATAACTTTTATAAATGACATTTTTCATATTCTCATAATACTTCTGGTATAACTATAATATAATATCAAATATATAGAATTATATATGTCCTTTATTTGAATAATTAAATAATATTATATATATATGGGTGTATATGTTTTAAGAGTGGGTTAATTAAATAATATTATATATATATATATATATGGGTGTGTATGTTTTAAGTGTGGGTTTAAACTATTATAAATTCCTAATGACAATCAGTAACTTTTAATTTATTTATGAGGTCACATAATTTTACATAATGTATGTAATAATATTTTAACAAATTGACTAATATAATTATTTATTTTAAAACTACAGTATTTTCAAAATGAAAATAAAATCTTAGATGATAGTTAGTATTATTTTTTGGATACCTTAGATGATAAAATATATAGTTATCGTATTATTATAATATAGTAAAATCTTAATGAAAAGTATAATCTTAAAAATATAATAGAGTATAAAGTTAAAATATAGTATTCTTACTATTTTAATAAAGTTAAAGGTTAAAATAAAGCAACCGAACAGATGTATAAAGTTAAAATATAATGTTCGTACTATTATAATAAAGTTAAAGGTTACAATAAAGCAACCGAACAGATGTAATAAAGTTAAAATATAATGTTCGTACTAATATAATAAAGTTAAAGGTTAAAATAAAGCAACCGAACAGATGTAATAAAGTTAAAATATAATGTTCGTACTATTATAATAAAGTTAAAGGTAAAATAAAGCAACCGAACAGATGTATAAAGTTAAAATATAACGTTCGTACTATTATAATAAAGTTAAAGGTTAAAATAAAGCAACCGAACAGATGTAATAAAGTTAAAATATAACGTTCGTACTATTATAATAAAGTTAAAGGTTAAAATAAAGTAGGCATAAAGATATAAAAAAGTTAAAATAAGAAATGTAAAATTATAATATATTAGCAAGTTATTATATAGTATACATAGTATTATAATGTTTATTATTATGACATTCATACAATAAATTAGTTATCAGTATTATCAATGTTTTTATTTAATTATCTTTAAATAGTTAGTCACGTCTACATTAAATATGAACTCGGCGGCTAACTTCGATATAATCCAATATATATATATATATATATATATATATATATATAGGTATATATATAGGTATATATATAGGTATATATAGGTATATAGGTATATATATATAAATATATGTATAATAAACTTATATTATATGTGTATCATAATTAACTGCAAATTATATTTGAATTATTTTATAAGGAACGTATGCTCTAGAGAAATAATTATGTATAAAATTTCGTAATAGGTATATATATATAGTTTATATCCTAGGGTTTATATTATGTATGTAACATAATTATTATGTTAATGTATCCTTGTATGTATATAGGTTACATACTATGTATGTAAACATGTGTACATGTATGTGATAAAAGTGTAACACGTAATATGTTGATCTAACAAATAAATAATATTTATTAGTAATATAAATATGGCGCCTCTAAGACATAACAACATTTTATAATACTCACGGTTATAACATATATTGTATTATTCAGATAATTAAAATGTATTTAATTAGTCACTTATTGAAAGTAAATAAATATAAATGTAGGATATGATTAAATATAGGCAGTTTATTTAATATATATTGTTTTTAAAGGATTTAATAATTTATAAATTAATTTATTAATATTTCAGAATAATAGTATATTAAAATACGTTATTTCATTAATATTGTATATATTTAACTTATTATTTTTATTTAAATATAACCTTTATAAACTTAATAAAAGTATATATATTAATAAATAGTTATACCATTAATTTAAATACATAAACGTGATGATTTATTAAAATATTTTTTAATATTTTTAATATTTTTAAATATAAATTAATTTTATTAATATTTAAGAATAATAGTATAATAAAAGTCGTTATTTCGTTGATATTGAATGTTTTTAACTTATAATTTTTTAAGCATATAATATTTACAAACTATAGCAAAGTATATATATTAATATATAGCGATATGCACAATATTAATCCATAAAAATGATAATCTAGTATAATATTTTGTTTATTTATATTAAAAAGGCGGGTTTATTTTAAAATCGTCGTCCTGATTCTACGCCATCTTAATTCAGTGTTCGGGCCTGAGGTTATAGGAGGTCTTGATACTAAGCACAATATTGTAGGTTCACTTCGGATATAATTCTGCTAAAAAAAACATAAGAAATAAATCTAAAACTAAACCAAATAAATCAAATAACTCAAAAATATCAATCCGAAAAATATATATATATATTAAATATTATTATTATTATAAAAAAATGTGTACATTGATGTGGCTCTTTAGAATGTATACCGTTATATATATATATATTGTTGCAAACATTTCGATTACGTAATTTGTAAATCATTTAAAATCGCGCTGGATCAATTAGTAATACTGAATAAAAAGTAATGTTAAAATCATATAAATTTCAATTAGTTTTCTTATATTTTATTTTGTTTCATCATTTGTATTATTTTCTTAATACAAACAACTTCGAATCAAGACAGTTGTCTCAATATCAATGAATTTCGTAAATTTAATAAATATATTTATACAAAAAAATATATTTATATTTTATTGCATTGTATTTAATGGAAGTAAATATTAAGTGTATGTATGTACACGTAATCACTAACATACTATTACTTGATGTATGGTGAGTCATCATTGATGACCGATACGATATATTTCATGTAGCATGATCTCACCACGATTTATCTGCATCACTTTACTGCGAATATAACCACCAGTTTTCGTTATTTTAGTATGTTCGCAGTAATGGAATGAGAACGTTCGTTTAACTTATGATGTTGTTACCGTAGAATTATCTCCGCAGCCTGACTGCATGTCAACTTGACAGTCTACTTTACAGACTATATATATTATACTATCCACATAGATTTTACGAAGCAAAGATATAGCACTCCCTAGCTTACTTACTTGTCACTTAGTCCCGCGATGATGTCTCGTAAGGGGATCGCACGATAATGGCGAACACAACTCCCTCCATTCTTCACGATCGGTAGTCTATTTAGGAGTTCGCTCAAGCGGGGATTAGACCGGTTCAATATATCATCCGTCCAGTTTCTCTTTGTTCTGCCTTCAACTGTACCTCGCAATATCATCTTAGCTAGTAATTCGTGTCTAGATATATGCACAAACAATGTCATAGTTTCCTATTTTCCTTCTTATTTTGCTGGTTACATAGATATATCTACACAACGTAATTATAATTATAATGCCTTACATTAATGATTTAAAACATATTATTTCGCATTTAAAAGTGTATAGTTTGATACGATATAAACAATACATTTTTTCTAAAATTGACCTTATATTGTTGACGCTGTGAAATTACACGATTTCTTGAAAGCATCATAGATTTCCTTAGACAAACACTGGCTGTCTATGCAGTAGTGGTGAAATGTTCCGCTTTATAACAGTGGTATAATATTTTAAACTTTACGAACAGTCGTATAATAATGATTAATCCTAGATTAATGTGCGTTATATAAATATTATTCTAATCGTTAAAGTTAAGTTTACATCGTTGATTCGAGTGATCGCGCAATCTCCCCCCTATTAGTTCTATCTGGGTGTTATTTGTTATCCTCGTGCATATCTATACATGTAATGGCCAACGTGTATGCTCTTTACCTACAATGTTGACCACGTTTAGTTATTCATTGTTATTCGCAATTACTATTATACAGCTACGCTATCCACACGCATGATGTCTTATTGTTATTATAATCGCGTATTGGAATTTATAACGCTGAGTGTAGACCAATAACTAAATTAGTATATTAATGTATCGTAATATTAATGACATATTAATGTAGCTTTATATTACTTTCATTTTATTCTTTGTTTTATAATCTATGTAAACAGGAAGTCAAATTATATTGTATTATCTTTTATTTATATAGTTTCGAAGGACGTTCTTTAAGGGTAATTGTCTCGATAAGCTTTAGCTTCTACAATTACCTGGATGTAAAGCCTAAATCTGATAATAATATAATAATATAAATAAATTAGTAAATTAAAAATTATAATATTATTACAGTATTATAAATCATTACATTCTTAAATTGTTGTTATATTATTAAATATTAATAAAGCGATTAAACAGGACATATGTATTTAGACGAAAGTTGAATAAATGAGCTTAGGAGTGTTGGTAGATATATTATATTGAATGCCTATCTCACTAGTAGTTAGAAGCAGACATTTAACAATCATAGATTTTATCAAAACAATTACCATTTAAGTAAATAAAAAGCTAATGTCCTATCATTGGTATAAATTATTATAATAATAATAATAATAATAATAATAATAATAATAATAATAATAATAATAATAATAATAATAATAATAATAATAATAATAATAATAATAATAATAATAATAACAAGAGACTTTTTTACTGGTCAAGGGCTGACACACCTTGTAGGGGAACTTTTTTACTAAAAGAACTTTATTACAAAAAAAAACCTACAAAAATTAAAACTTAATCCAACCAAGCTATAATAGTGAAAATAACTATGACCACACGCATACACACATATATCACTATACTTTTATAGGCTCAATTGGGAAGTAATGCAGCTAAAAAAACCTCCAAAAATTAAAACTTAACCCAACCTAACCAC
Organism: Osedax fenrisi; assembly: GCA_964019155.1. NCBI lineage: Eukaryota > Metazoa > Annelida > Polychaeta > Sabellida > Siboglinidae > Osedax > Osedax fenrisi. The sequence goes on along the minus strand of OZ025244.1, from coordinate 6,799,288 downwards.
AACTGTGAAAATAACAATATATAATGATATACTTTTATAAGTTCACTCGGGAAGTAATGCAGCTAAAAAAAACCACAAAAATTAAAACTTAACCCAACCTAACCACAACCTTGACAATATACTTTTATAGGTTCACTCGGGAAGTAATGCATCTAAAAAAAACCTCCAAAAATTAAAACTTAACCCAACCTAACCACAACCGTGAAAATATACTTTTATAGGTTCACTCGGGAAGTAATGCAGCTAAAAAAAACCTACCAAAATTAAAACTTAACCCAACCCAAACCCAACCCAACCCACCTAAACCCAAACCCAAACCCAACCCAAACCCAAACCTAAACCCAACCCAAACCCAAACCAATAATGCAGCTAAAAAACCACCAAAAATTAAAACTTAACCCAACCTAACCACAACCGTGAAAATCTACTTTTATAGGCAAACTCGGGAAGTAATGCATCTAAAAAAAACCAACCAAAATTAAAACTTAACCCAACCCAAACACAACCAAACCCACCTAAACCCAAACCCAATCCAAACCCAACCCAAACCAAAAACCAACCCAAACCCAACCCAAACCCAAACCAAAACCAAACCCAAACCCAAGTGCCCAAGTTACCTTTTATAATTTATTCGATACAGTTAAAATTATTAATATAGATTTTGAATTTTCTACATGATAAAAATATTATAAATTCATGTTTTTACATGGTGGAGATAGGAAATGTACTTTTGTAAAGTAATTTATGAGGTAAATAATCATAGTAAATGCATCGCGGATGGTTACATTTATATCTACTCATCACTATTAACATTATAGAATAGAAATTAGAATTTTTTTTTTTTATAAATTGCAATTTTTTTTTCTTGTATGATGAAATTTGGTGAAAAATTGAAACCGATCTTAAATTGGTTAATAATCATTCACCTAACCTATCCGACATTAATAATAATATAATGATAAATACTAAATTAATTAATGTCATTAATTCTAAAGTTAGTGAAATGATATCTAATCAAACTACAAAATCATATGCTAGTGTTTTAAGTGATCATTTTATAAATATCAATAAGTCTATTAATTCTATTAATTGTGATATGCATGCTATCAAAATTAATTATGAAAATACAGTCATTTTTGAAAATCTGCCTAAAATTAATATGTCATTTGATAACTATTTAAATTATTTTAATAACATTATTTCCACAACTTTTGATATTCCAACTTATAAATTCAACTCTAGCTTTAATTATAGTCTTAAATCTATTATTCTAAAGCTTGATTCATTTGATTCACTATTTCGAAAAATAATATTATCAATAACTCTAAAATTAAATTAAACATAATTCATGATTTAAAAAATATTTTTACTAGAATATCTCTTCCAAATTCTGAAATTATTCGTAAAAAAATCCTATACCATGCTATAAAATAAAATATGTTGGACTCGAATATTAAATTAGTTTTCAACAAATTTACTATGAAATACGAGCTTCATAAATTAGTAGATAATAAGATTGAGTGGCATTCAAAAATTCCCGAAGTTGATTTTGAGAAGTGGTACACATCGTTTATAACCTATCAAAAATCTTTTTCTTCTAATGACAATTCAACCTGACAATCAAATCCATCTAATTTAAAAGTAATGTTCTCAAATTGTCGCAGAGTTAGAAACAAACTACCTTGTTTAGAGTTAATTCTTAGTTCCAACATTTATGATATAGTCATGTTGATTGTTGATATAGATATTACAATTAATCTTTTTGCTGATGATACGAAATTAAGTTTAATTTATAATAATGTAAATGATAGAGATAAACTTCAACTAACAATTAATACATTTTATAATTGGTCAGTATTATGGCAATTAGAAAATTCGGCTAAAAAATCATTTTCATTAACTTTAGGTAAAGTTACCATTCCTATATACTATGTTAATGATGCTAGAATTAGTTATTGCTATTCCTATATAGATTTAGGTATAACTATCGATGATAATCTATATTTTAAAAAACGTATTGGTGTGTGTTGTGCTAAAGCCTATAATGTTATTAATCGTATATTTCGTTGCTTTATTACTAATAATGTAACTTTATTACTGCAATATTAACAGCATATATAGCCTATGCTAAACCTCATCTAGAATTTTCATCTACAGTATGGAATCCTGGTATAGAGGCGAGAGGCTATATAGGACTTAAACGACAACTTGAAAAAGTACAAAAGTACTTTACTCATCGTCTTTTTGGTCGTTGTAAAATACCTTATCTAAGTTATGACGAACGAATTACATTTCTCGATATCGATTCCCTTGAAATTCGACTTAATAATGCTATATAAACTTATTAATGGTTTAATTGATATTGACCCATCATCAATCATTCATATAAAAACTACTAATATTACTCGAGGCCACTCTAAAAGAATATTAATAGATAAGGTAATGATTGACCTACTGAGAAATCTATTGAAAAATAGAGTGACCTCTGTATGGAATAATCTGGATGATAATATAGTCAATGCAAAAACATTTACAATCTTCAAATCTAAAATTAAAAATATTATTAAGTAATATAATTAAATACGTAAAATACATATTTGTATTTAATCTGTGTATTATATTTGATATTTTATTCTATGTTTATTAATTATTTCCCGGTACATATAATTCGTCATACTATGTTATTGATTTATTATTATTATATTTCTATTTTACGTTTTGTAATCATTTTGCGTTTTATTTTGTTTTATGTTTAGATTCCTCCCCCCTATGTATATAATTCGTAATAAAATTAATTCAATTCAATTCAATAATAATAATAATAATAATACAAATTAATTAATATATGTATAATAATTTTTAATATCTATTATTATCACATTTAATTTTTTAGAAAGTAACAGCATATTACAAGTATCGCCAAATTAGTTACTTTATTATAGTTATCGGAATTTAATTTATCAATCTACAATATATATTCTACACTCTTTAATAAGCATAGTTAGTTTTTCAATGTAAGTCATTGAGTTATATATTATATATCTATGTGTTGTAAGTAATGATTTCGTTTGGTAAATTTACATCTAATATTATATTAGTTAGCAATAATTTGTTAGGCTAAATTCAATATTTACATCAATATATTTGATATTCTATAATTAGAATCTTGTTATTAACGAATATCCTCATTGAGACCCTATTTACATCACAATCACTACACTTTTACAGCTGTTCATGGACGACGCTCGAATAAAGAATTTCACATCTTGCTTTAAAGGTTACACTCTTCACAGTGATTGCAAACCTATTCAAATTAATGTTATAGACTGTATAATATACAGTGTATATGTTGTTTAATTCTACAATCATTTTACAACTATCAAAAAATAATGTCTTAAAGGTATTTTATTTAAGTTACTTTAGTACGCTTATAAATAATATTAATAATTATGAATCCGTCTATTTCATTATAAATGTAAATCGTATTTTAATATAGTTTTAAATGAGAGTATACATCTCTGTAATATAGTTTTTAATATTTTTCTTTACCAAAGTGAAATATAATTTATATACGTTATAATATAATTACTTATTCTTAATTCTTAATCAATAGATTTAATTTCTATTTCACTTGAATTGCATCCAGTATCGGGAAGTACTACACTATATAATATGATTGCCGGTATTATTTTATTTTAAATTAAAAATTTTATTGTAAAGTGCAAATGCTGCTATAGTGCATTTACAAGTAATGTTATATAACGTCCAAGTACGAGTGCTATTTATATAGTGCGTAGAGAGCTAATACAGGTGTCAGTGTAGATTAGATTGTATAGTTGTACAACACAGAACACTACAAACTTACAATAGTACACATAGAGTGCAAGTACAGAGAGCTAATAGTTCACCTCGCGCACAGAGAAGAAGTTCCTGTCGTTCTACTTCAAGCAGCTGAAGCTAACGCCCGGTGACTCATCGCCTCGCCTCCTCTTCCCGTACATGTCCCGCTGCGGAAGGGAACAGAACTACCTTCGCTGCGATGACCTGCCCATCGTGTTCACCAGCTTCTCGACGCAGCAACCAGACCGGTATGTCCACTACAGCTTGACCACTACTAGTTATGTAATACCTCTCTATATCTCTCTCTCTTCCTCTCTCTACTAAACTATCAATCTCTATATATATATATATATATATATATAGATATCTCTCTATCTCTATATCTCCCTTCCCAATCTCTCTCTATATATATATATATATATCTTTATATCTTTCTCTCTCTCTCTCTATATCTATCTCTATTTCTTCCTCCCCCCTATACTCTCTCCCTCCATATACCTTATAACTATATAGCATATTGCTTGCGTTGTTTACATTCACAGTGTAGATCACAGATAACTAGGTAATGGTCAATATCACAAATAACAACATATAGAGACGCATGAGATTATAACTATTCTAGTATATACTATAGACAAAGATTTTTCGAAGGAAAGATCTTTATATCATATAATATCACAAAATATCTATATAACACTTACGCGAAAGCATATAATTAAATGTTGTACACAAAAATGAACATAGGTTATATGCGCGTAATAGAGCATTGAAAACATTATTGTATAGAAACCACACCAAACCTAAATCTACTTCAGTGATTTCGATACTACTACCATCAGTGGCTAGCGGTAGCTATTAATTACACTACGTAGATAGGAAGTGTTACATCTTTTCTCGCACTCTTTGATATAGTGAGCCGATATAGGAGAGATATAGCGCTGGCCCTAGCGATGTGGAAATGTTGGGTATCATTCATGTAGGATGTTATCCACGCGAGGACATACTTTCACCCATACCAGTACGCACACCTCTTACTATGTAGTTACGATGTCCTTCACTTGTCGATTGTGTAACATTCGCTTATATAAACAGATATGGTTTACACGGATGTTGCAAAGCTATATCAATGATTACAAATGTTCTCTTAACGAAAACGAATCCTTTAAGAGTATGAATTATTTCCTCACTCTCCGAATAGTATTATAATGTATAATGCGAAAATCATGTCGCTGAATTAAATATCTCATTTATATATATATATATATATATATATATATATATATATATTTAATAATATTTATTAGAAGAATTGTACTTTTTTTAATCTGTTAATTTACAAGCGCAGTTATATAATTAGTCACTCGCAATGACTTCAAAGTAATATATTACATTGTCTGTTGATGTCGCCCCCACTAACTTTTACTAATACACATTCGTTCTCCCGTCTACCATGTGTACTCTAGATAACATCGTAACCCGATTACAGATTAATATACAACCACGGCGATGAGAAGATGAGCGTAACCTTTGACCCGTCTTCGTTGGCCATGTCTCAGGGTAACGGTCGCATATACCATCCAGCGGATAAGGTTTCTACGTAGTTACTGTGAAGTGTTCTATCGCTAGTGTATTGTAAACTTATATTTAATAAGTAATTATATTATGTATTTATAAGTCATTCGATATATATGTATATCAAGTAAAATTACTGATATAAATGGAATCCTTAATATGTTGTTATACATATACCTTCTGTTTATGTATGTAATTAAAGTAGTTGACAAATAATATGTGTGTGATCAACAATATAATGAAATCTATTAATTAACATAATTTACAGTAGCACATTTAGTATTATATTATTCCATATTTTAATATAATGTTAATCTATTTCTAATAAAATTAATAACTTTTTTGTTATTTTAATGTTGTTACCTCAATAATGTATTCCCATGATCAATGCAGTTGCCTTGCGGCGTTGGACTAATCAAATCATCAATCGCTATCGAATTAAGCCAATATTTCATTTACGAAAACGACGATACGGATTCTGCCCCTAGTGGTATTATATGGAACGATAAACAATATCCACTCGTTAATTCATCCAAAGTTATGGATTTAGTCGTGCTAGAAAGAAAAAGAATTTTAAATCTGAAATGAATTAAATATTAACTCGTTGAATATTTCTAATTTTTATTAATATATCAACGTAGTAGTACAGGTAAAGTAATTTTAATTTTAGTATTGACTTGAATTTAAGTATTAAATTATTGTTATTATTTTGTTTTTATTTATTAATAAATTTGTGATATTAAATATGAACTTTGAACTTTCTTATCTAACTGTGTATTTATATCAAATCCTCGATTATATATTGTTAGTTTTATTACTATTGAACTTCAATATTGTTATAATAGTATAAATAATAGGAAAGTAATATATATATATATATATATATAATAGAATAGAATATAAAATAAGGAATGATCAGATAATTTGATTAGAGTAAACTAGTGCTGTAAATGAACTCATTTTTTGAAGTATCGAACTTCTTCGAACAAAATTGTTGAAGTATCGATACTTTTTCGAATACAATTTTTGAAGTTTTGATACTTGTATATATATTATGCCAGATAATTTTGTTAGAGCCGTGCCTTTGTGTAAATGATACCTACCCGAGAATTTAACTCAACAAGCAAAAAACGAACCAAGACTATTACGTAATGGGCTCAAACCAAATGGATACTCTAACTAGATATAACCGAGCCCAAACTATGATTTTTATGTTACATTTTAATCATAAATTGTATACACTTATTATAGATATAAATAGTAATCTATATCTCTTACATAATCTGTGTATAAATAAATGTTCTTATTTCCATAGGGGGCTAATTTATATTTTTATTATTTTTAGTTTTTTAATATATAATTTCTACATCATTGCTTGAGTAACTGAGACTAAGATGCATCAATGCTTTAGATAACCGAGACTGAGACTGCATCGATGCTTTGGGTAGCCTAGACTAAGATGCATCAATGCTTTAGATAACCGAGACTGCACAGATACTTTGGATAACTTAAATTAATTACATTATCAAATATATAATTGCCTAAAAATTGCGATGCTTGAATTCAAAGTTCGAAAGTCATAAGTTCAAAATTTGTAAAGTTCGAAACCAAATTTGTTTTCAAAGTTCGAGAGAGTATCCAAAGTTTGATACTTGTTCGAACTGTCCGAGTTCATTTACAGCACTAGAGTAAACACAGGTGTTTGTTTCTTCTAATTCGTTGGTCCATCAATGGTCTACAATCGAGCAACAGTTTAAGGGTTTCCTTGAGATACTACATTCTATGAATCTCTCTTCCATTTGTTGATTTATATTTTATTTAATTGATCAAATATATAGTCGAAAGTTTAGAGTTTAATTTGCTAATCCTAACATGTTATTGAAATAAACGAAATAAAGAAAAATTTGAAATTTAAACCTTTTACAATTACCCTAAAATAAATCAAAATAGAAATAACGTATCATGTAAAAATAAACGAAAAAAGATTAAAAATAGAAATGAAATATAGCGCATAAATAATACAAAATATTGTTTTATAAATGAGGGCATCGACAATTCTACGTATACTTAAAACATATTGAATTCTTTGTAACCTGTAATTATAATACATTATTAATTATATAATTTAATATTTAAATGATACATTTTACATATATTACATACAGAACAATTTAAAAAGCGAATTTGTTGATTTATTTGTCTTTTAAAAATGTTCACTTTAGAGTTTCTTAGTTCTTATCCGAGATTAATAAATTTATTGATTCTGATAATTAATAAACTAGTATTTGTATACGTACATTTTATGTTTGATATATTATATTTGTATACTATTTATTTTATGTTGTAGTTGAAATAAATGATATATTCCTTTAATCAATACATCGTTATATTATTATTTATTATCATTGTTAATACTCTTGTGAATTATATACATATAACATACAGTTTTAATTTAATATAATCTTTTTATTATAATTATATGTTCTAGACTATAAAGAAGGAAATGTCCTTGCTATAAATGTTATGAATTTTGCATGTATTTGTATGATTATAAGATGCATGCTATATCTATATATATTAACATTAATCTAGAGATGAATCACATTACTCTATCACCATCTCAATATTCTACACATTAAGGCATATGTAATATATTATCAATCATTAAATATTATAAAAACATATATGTATAGTAAAATAAATGTTATATTGATAATAAAATAATACTTTTTAAAACAAACTAAAATTAATTATCTAATAGTATAATGATCATTCGTATATTAATGCATAAATGAAAGGTGACTCATGCGAATAATAACCATGCTTTGTATAGATGACTCATTTAATAGGTAACAACAATGTAAATGCTTTATTTTTATTCTAAACTCTTATGTTAGGATTGATAAAATTCATTCAGAAAAAACTGCATTACAGAATATTGCGCAAACATGATTCATGTAGGATGTTTGCGAAATATTCTCTATTTTCTATCTTCCAAAGCACTTTGTAGAGTTTTAGTAGCATCGTAGTACGTTTAGTTCAAGTAATTATCTGAAAGGTTTGTTTTTAAATTTTGTTGACATTTGTTCGTTAATCATAGTCAATCGTAGATTTACAGTTTACCGCGGTTAAGAGAAATACAAATCTATGGTTTTAATCTTGTGGAGTTTGTACCAGTTAGGTGATCATTATTTTATAATGAGATGATAGTAGAGTTATTTTTATACGTGTATTTCCTTTATCTTTGAAATACATGCAGTTGATCGTTATTAATAGCCATAGCTGTATAGTACCACTTGGTACCTACTCTATGTTTATAGCCTTCAGAATATCTTCTCGATGATCAAACTCATTGGTTGGACTCATAATCGTTGATTGGTCGATCAATATGGCATTCTAATCAACTGGATATAAAGAAATATTTATTTATATTGACGCATTCAACACGTATTACATAATACAGGTAACATCAATATTAATAGATATAATAGCTATATATATATAGGATTTATCATATTAATATCGAAATTTATATACTATAATATTTATATAATTATAATTATTATTTTCATAGTAATATCCATAGAGAACGAAGTTCTCTATGGTAATATCAAAGGGCTTTGGTAATATCAAAGATCGTCCGAACTTTGTAGTATCTTTGGTAATATATACCCAGCAAACAGTAATAGCCTCATAATAGCCTAAAATGTTTAAATTGTGCTATTATGCTCATATTTTGTTGCCATTACAAGTATATTATGCTGCTATTATTTTTCCATTAAAAGTCTATTATGTTATTTTATGCTTCTATTAATTTTAAAAGTCTATTATGCTGCTATTATATAGCTATTCGAATAATATTATGCTGCTATTATGTTGCTATATAGCAACATAATAGCAGCATAATATACTTTACAATTAATAGCAGCCTAATAATAGCATAATAGACTTTAAATAGAACATATCAGCTACATAATAGCATGACAAATCAATAGCAGCATAATAGACATTTAATGGCAACATAATAGCAGCATAATAGCACAATGTAAATATGTGAGGTTATTAAATATGTTGTTATGCTGCTATTATGAGGCTATTACTGTTTGCATACATAAAATAATATTTTCATTTTTTAACGGAGCTTAATTATATTTAAAAATGTATTAATATTATCATCGATTTGTATATATATATATCTAAAGTTTAGATTCTAAACTATCAATATGTAAATTATATATCTAGACATTTTAGCATAGAGCTAATGAGAAATCTTTAGCTCTATTCATTTGAGTAAAGTCAATCAAATATCTATGAGTCATATATTAAATAATGAATCAAAATAATAGTATCGCCACCTACAAATTGACTTTTATGATTGTTATTGACATTCATTATTATATTAGGATTTCTCATAATATTTTATTATCGTGAGTATTTTGTATGTTTTGTAAATTATTTATGTTTTAACTGATATTTAACATATATTTTATATATACTTTATTTTAAATTCAATTGTACACTATTTCATTATATATGTAATACCGTAATATTGTAATTAATGCATAAATATATATTTATAATGTATTAAATTAAATTTAATACAATTTTAAATATTCGACATTTTTTATATTAAATATTATAATTATATAAATATTATTATATTGTATTAATACATTATAAGTGAATATTATAGATATTTATATAAATTATAATATGATCGTATTAATGATAATTTCTCATTTTTCTTAATACTGTAATCTATTCATATTTTGTATCCAAGGTCAAAAACCAAATAAATCGTTACCTAATTTATAATATTGTCATGAGATATAATATATAATACGATATATTTATATATAATATATATATATTAAAAAGTATTTAACGAATATTATTCTAAATAACTAATAATGATCACAAATATAAATATTTTAAATTAAAAATTTATTTTATTATAACTTACAAAATGCGTTACTATTAATACATTAGTTGCTATTTATATTGTTATTTTTATGTTAATTACTAAATCAATTAGATAATATGTAAATATTGTAGTCAAAAACTTCGCGATTTGAACACCCGAAAATTGTTTATTCGAATTAGTAATTTTACAATAACGTATGATTCATACGTCGTATGAATCATACGGTATGATTGATCATTATAATTACGTTATATTTATGTACATAATTAGTCTGAGACTATCATACATGCAACGGCTTATCACTGACACATATATATATTTGTATAGGCTCACTCGGGATATAATTAAATTAATTATTAATCTAAAAAAAACTGCTAATATCAAAACTAAACCCAACCAAACCAATCCAATTTAAATAACTAAAATTAAAATAGTAATGACCACAAATACATATATATATTACTGATAAGCTGTTGCATGTATGATAGTTTATAAATAAACATACGCTAATTATAATGGTAAATCATATGCTTAGGTTATAATAATTGTAAAATCGCTAATTCGAATAAAACATTTTTTGGGCGTTCAAATCCTGAAGCTTTTGAACAGGTACTGTATGGAATATAATTTCTATGTATAATACTACATTGAATTTAGAATTTACATAAAATTATACTATATGTTATATTATAATAATTATCATATATAGTAATTGACTGTTACATGATAAATTAGTTGGTATGTATGAAATTGATTTTAATAATATATAATTTATATTCAATATACTATCGTCATGAGTTATAGTAGTCATAGCCTATATATATATATATGACCTATATATATATATATATATTATATAAACATTTATATTATTTGCTGTCATTGATGCAATATGTTGTAGTTTTTGGATCAACAGAACTTTACGATCAACAAACATATTTGACAGACATCGATGTTCATCAATCGTTATGTTAAATTGATTGTATTATATTTTATAATATAAGATTAACTTTACGATTAACGGACATCTTTCCATATAATACAATACAATCAAGTTAACTTGATGATCGACGGATATCGATTTCCATAGTATAACATATCAGATATTGAATCGTAAAGATCAACGGATATCGATGTCCGTCGAATTTGTCCGTTGATCGTAAAGTTCTGTTGATCCTAGTTTTTTTTATTATAATAATTAAATATTGAATTATATACAGTGTTGGCAAAAATCCAGAATTTTTAAACTTTATTATTTGGGTTTTTGGACTTTTTTATTTATTCAAAAAACCGAAAACCCAATCTCAGCAAACAGCTATTATACATCAACATACATCAACATACATTTAAATTTATATACAATACATCATAATTTTATATATTGTGAATTAATTATACCAATTAATGGAGGAAGTTGGCACATTTAAACTGAAAATTCGGAACATTTAAAAACACTTATATTAAGTTCAAATTATAATGTCCACCACAATTACATATTTGACGCCGAATCACTATTGACATTATGTGTAGATATTTTATTGATGCTGGCATTCTAATTTCAACCTAATTATATAAAGTAAAAACCTCAACTTACTAGAATATATATTTCTTACCTTACATTATTAGGTCTAGCTTGCTCGGCAGTTCAACACATGACTTCCATTTCTATCTATCACTCATCGCTATCTATAGTTCCTCATTTGTGTACATCATATAATATCTTAGTTGGTCAAAGTAGGTTTTCATAAGCCTTCCTCGAGAGCGCCGTCCATGTGGTGTATTCCAGAGTAATACTTCACTCACTACTTCGCTTCTATTTCTCCAGCAGTAACATGAAAACCTCAGTCGTTGTTCGCATATAGTATCTGTTATTTTTGTAATGCTGCCGTATAACTCCTTATTCGTTATGTGGTCTCTCATTGACTTGTTTAGCGCAGCATGCGTGTATAGCCCCCATCAACTTGTTTCTCTAATTTTGAAGTTACAGTCAGAGTAATATACATATATATATATATACAAGAATAGTCTCAAATGTAGAAATAACTGTTGTATATCTCTAATATAATATATTATATGTAAGGAATAATAATTATAAACATACAATGTACATGTAAATCAACTATCTATTTGGAAACGCCTCTCATTATTTGAGTTATCACGCTATATTATTTTTAAATATCTACAGAGATATAACTCATAATTACTCTTAATATTTCACTTTCTAATACATTACATTTTATTTGACTTGATTTAATTGCATTTAAGTACTAGCATTTAAGTACATATATTTACTATTTATTTAAACCAGTTTAAATATTTAAAAATAATTTATTACATTTAGTTTAAATATTCTTTTAAGTATGTAATTAATCAAATTTAGTAATATATACTATATACTATATAGTATATAGTTATAATAAAATTATATATATAGATAATTTAATTGTTTATACATGTAAGAGATATAATATTCTTAATTATAACTAAAATTAACTATAATAAATGGTATGTGTAGAAATTCGGTAAATTAAAAGTATAAATATACAACCACAGATATATATATAAGTTTAATTATTTTTATATATGTGTATATATTGCTTATTACAATACAATATCAGCAAATATAAAACATCATATATTGGATAGTATACAAACAGAAATACTTCTGTTTGTGTTCCTATTTAATAAATGTGCCGACTTATTCTTATTATTGTATGTGCCAATATTGCATTGTGGCGATATTCATATTCACATATATAAAAATATCTATAAATATAACCTATTATTTATCAGTGGTTTTATATGCTGACTTTATTTTAAATGTTCCGATTTCATCCTGTAACCTAATAAATATATAATTATTGATATCAAAGTGTATGTGTACAGTATTAATTATTACACTGCCTATATATATTTTAAATAAATATTTATTTATATATAGAATAATAATAATTAGTTTTCACTATAATACATTTATATATAACAATTCTATAAAAATATATATTTGTGATATACTTGTGAACTTAAATTAAATTAAATTATTATAAAAAATTATAGGTGTATTATTTTTTTTAATATCAGTAATTCCAAAAAATATCATATATTTACTTTGAGAGTAATATTACATTACTATATTACACAGAATATGCTGAGGAATACAGGAAAACAGACAATACTGCGATTGTCGCAGCGTACTGTTGCCACTTCTGCAGCTAAACCTGCCGATGCATCAGAAATGACTCTCGAACAGAGGGAGATTAATTATCCCAAGTTGGGTAAGTAATTTATCATTTGAATCATTTGTAATAAGTTTATCATAACATTAAGTATTAAAATTATAATCTTATTTAATTAATATAGTTTTTTTACTAGAATGTAAATATTAAAGTCACTGATTGATGCTAACCGTATGATTGGATACAATTAATAAAGAAAATTATAAAGCAAACTATATCATTTATTATATATTAATAACAATTGTATTGATGTCATTAAAGTATATCATTCTTACTATATCCATTACTTATCTAAATTATCCTATCGAAAATGTAAATATATATTTAAAAGAATAATTATGCTTAATTAATATACAATATAATTTTTTTTTGTTAATTTAGATTTAAGTTTTATAAAATAATATATATTCTATTCGTTATAGGAAAGCGTGACATTGTTGGTTTCGGATTCAATGGTCACCCAACATACGCTGACCGCAGTGAATTCCCTATGCCTGCTGTCCGCTTCAAGGAGAACAGTCCTGAAGTTTTAGCTCTTCGTGAAAAGGAGACTGGTGATTGGTCTAAATTGTCGGTTGATGAAAAAAAAGAATGTTTGTAACAAATACTGTATTTTTATTAGTTTTAAGAATATATAATATATATATAAATAGCAGTACATTATATTACACAGTATATATACATATATTGGATAGTTACAAATAAATGCCTATAATGTATACATACGATTTTGAAATTACCTATTTTTGATATGATACAATTTTATCTTATTATTTTATATTATTATATATACATATATTAACAATAGTATTATCAGAAATATGATACTTTTAATTAAGTATAGATGTATGTATACCAATTTATAAGCTCTTACAGTTAATATTTTATATTTAATAGTATATATATAATTCTAATATAATAATGATTACATAATTTTATTTATTTATTTTAAATGTACATTTTAATCATAACTTATAATAATTAATATATATATATCATTAATCTTCTTAATTTATTAATTAATATTTATAATCATTTATCTTCTTTTAGAGTTTAGTCTTTTTCTTATATTTAAATATATTATAAGTAGAACGTGTAACATATCTGGAATATAGAAATATAGGTTAATAACTTATTAATATAAACTTTTTAATTACAATGATATAATTTTTATGTTAAATACCTAATATTTACTATATAATATAACTGTAAAATGTTTTAATTTCTTTAATTTTATAATTTAGTATTATTCTTGTTTATTTCTATAACATACTTTAGCGTACTTTATAGTACTATAAAATATACATTTATTATTAGGAGAATATTGAATATGACCCTTGTTTGTTTTTATTACGTTTACAGAGTTCAAATTTAAATATTTTATATGTAGCTATATAATTTATAATTTTAATAACAACAAATTTATATTATATTTGCATTATATTATTTTATCACTAGTGTGTCAAATATCGAAATGAGTATTTAAATTTGACCTCTTCAATCGTAATAAAATTAAACGGGGCCATATTCGATAACGACAGATCATTAATAATAAAGTTTAATAAATTTTCATTCAAAAAAATAATATCAAATATAATATATAAGAATTAATATTTATAATTAATACAATTTTAATAAACTAATACTTTTTGGTCTCATAATTACATATATCAATTTATATTTAGTTCTAAATTATAACTTCTAATATAAGTTATAATATATATATATATATATATATATATATATATATATATATATATAGTTATGTATAGTTATATGTATACATGATCGACTTTCATTAAACCTGGATACCTTAACATGAGAGCGGATATGAAAGGATTACACCAAAATAATATATAACATTAGTTTAATAATTTATATTTATTTATCATTATCCTTAATTTTTAACGAAGTTAAATCAAATATTTATCATTATATAGGTATAGATAATCAGTAGTACTATAGCATTTAATAATTGTAAGTTAAATATTAATTGAAATATTAAATATTCAGTATACAGAAATAGTTTCCGTTTAACTTATGCTGAGATGGCAGCACCTACTGGTGAATGGAAATCTGTTCTGGCCGGATACTTAGTACTTTTATCCATTGCATTCTGGGTAATGATTCTTATCAAGAAAATCGGTTTTTATACAATTAACTTATATATTAATTTTATTTTATATAAAATTCTGTACTGTAAATATGTGATTTAAGAATTATTAATCATATTATATATATTAAATTATGATTTTTGTTACAGCTATTCCTGAGCAAGAAGTCACCATCACTAAAGAATGGCAGAGGGCTCAATTAGAACGTATGGTTCGTCAACGCCAAGGACCCGTTACTGGTGCCTCCTCCCAATGGGATTACGAGAAGAACCAATGGAAATAGATGTCTATTTATTTATTTGAGAATGTTATAATTTGTCTCTTTCGAGTTTGAAAATAAAAATAAAAACTTTTTTTAATTATTATATATGAATACATCATAGATTATAAATATTTATATATATTTATAATATACTCTATAATCAATAAGTGTATATAATTTATAAATATGAATACAATCATTTCTATTAAATTTAGAATTAAAATATCTATACGTATTTTAAAATATTTGTATGTTTAACAATTATTAAAATAATTTGTAATATTTATATATTATATAATAATCCATCTATATTTTAATTATATACTTCATAAAATGACCGAAAGCTTATGCATATTATTTAGAATATCTACACAAATAATATAAATAAATTCATAATTTAATAACAAAAATAAATTCAATTTAATTTACAAATATACAGCTAAAAAGCTACTCTTGCAGAATGTGTAAGATACACCAAAGAATAATTGGCATATCATATTTTATCATCAATTTATATAAAATTAAAATAATTATAAAAAAATATACTAAAATGTAAAATAAAATTATTAATTATTTAATATTATATATTTAATGAAATTTAAATAAATCTAGTTTTAATATTGAACAAATAAAAATATATCTATAAAGAAAGTGGATAATCAATTGAATGTAGTTTATGACACTTAGCTATATAGGCGCTGCAGTAGAAACCTACTACTAAATTTCACTAAATTTTTATAATTTATATTGATAATTGTGATTATGATAAAGTTTTTGCTGGTAAATCAGTTTTAATGTACCAATGTAATCTGTATTACAAATAAAAGTGATATTAATATATAGAATACAATATTACTCCAAATTTTGGTTTTTGTTATTTACATTTAGTTCAATTATAAATATAATACTATTTGTAATATATGATCAAAATCCATTGATATAGATGGAAGTCACTACTCATTGAGAAGTTCTCAATATCTATTGAATATCCTCCTGTTTTAATATTTTACTAATATCCAATCTAAATCGATGATACCATTTTGTTAATTTTTCAAGTTGAGGGTACACATATCTATCTTTGCAAATGTCAATTGATTATTCACCTCTACATCGATAGGTATATATTAGGGATGTTCACGGGTCACAATTGTGATGTTTCGAAACCAGAGCCAACTGTTTCGATACCAACATTTTGTTAATTCAGAAGTTTCGAAACCAATAATGAAACCAGATGACAATGTTTCGAAACCAATAATGAAACCAGGCGATAATGTTTCGAAACCATAACCCTAACATATATGCCCATTTTTCATTATCTCGAGACAATCATATACTAAAATTCATTATCTCGACTCTAAAGATAATGAAAGTTTATAATAAATATTATATTAAACCAGAAAAATTTACTTTTTGCCATTACAATGATTTTTTGTAATGTATAATCTTCATCGACGTTTTTTTGAAATATTTTTTTTACATTTTTTGGAAATAATTTGAAATATTTTTTATTTTTTTTTGAAATTTATTTTAATTTTTTTGAAATATTTAAAAAAAATTGTTGAAATATTTTAAACATTTTTTTGAAATATTTTTAAACATTTTTTTGAAATATTTTTAAAAATTTTTTATAAATAATATTTGTTATTAGCATAATAGAAAATATTCTATAATATACTCATATTGTAGTTTTTGTTAATTTGTATTAACACAAAATGATGATCAAATATGTCATTTTTTAATATATATGAAATAATTAAATACTTATTTTCCTATTTGATTGGTACAGTTAGATATTACAATTTACATAGGAAATATAAATGTTGTTAGAACCCGGAATTGGAACCCCAAACCAATTCAGGATTAAATCACTAATATATAATAATATTTTACATATTTATTACATATTTGAATAGTATATGATAATTAGGCTACATATTACAATACGTATTAAATTAATTTGTATTTGAAATAAAAATAATTTTAGTTATTAATGAATGATTTACTTATTATTTACGTATTATAAATAACATACAATATAAGATGATGATATAAATTATATATTATATATGTATAGTATATATTATATACTATAGGTATATCCTACGATATATTCTAACATTTATCAAATAAAACTGGTTTATATCAACGTATACGTTAGTTATAAACTATAGTTATACATAATCTAATTATATAAATATAAATAAATATTCAGTAAAATAATCAAATCTGTATTTTTTTACGTTATTAGTGGCGAATGAGAATTTATAATGTTTGTATTACGAGATACGATGTGACAGGGATTGGGATAATATTATATTAAATATAAATTATAAATCATAGTATATATTCAAAACCCGAAACCGGTTTAAGTATATTCAATAACATTCTGAAACCGAACCGAAAATCAGATTAAAAACCCGAAACCATTATATTTCATAAAACCCAATACCGACCCGACCCGTGAACATCCCTAGTAGGGGAAAGGTGGATAGTAGTGACAGTTTTGAATATATTGCAATAACTCTTAAACTATTGATCCTCTATATAACGTTTTTTTATATTGTATATAAATTAATATTATCTAAATAATTGCTATTAACATTTTTTAATATAATCGTTAACACTTGAGATAACGAGGGTGTCATTACTATACTCCAATGCGTGTAGTAATGACACCCAGAGTGTAGTAGTGACATGCATTAGTACTAATAATAACCGGTAGGTGGAAATACATTACAATACTATTTGTTACCTATTATTCCCGATTATTTCTAAAAAATACTTGAAATAATTTTGTATACACACGCAATTGAATTATATGTATTATATTTCATTGCAATATTATCGTCAACCAATCAGAATCCATGTGACTGTCACTACTACCCGATTTTAGGGTGTCACTACTATACGAATGTATATGGTATATGTAATTGATCGTAGAAATATTTCCAATAATCATAAATTAATATGAATTATATTTTCGTGTAGATATTAAATTCATCTTTAGTATAAGACTTTAATTTTCTATTTTCCATTAAATATCAAGGAATTAAAAATACTTTTATAAAAACTTATTTCGTAATTTTTTAAGAATATATTCACAAAATCGATTAATTGATTTAATTTATTTATATTGAAAATTAAGGAAATAAAAAATACTTATGTCAATAAAGCTTGTGAATACCCACAACTTTCGTATATAAATAAATTTAATTGGACTTGTAGTTTTTGAGATACGTGGGGTGTCATTACTATACACCTGTCACTACTATCCACGTTTCCCCTATATATATTTAATCTATATATTCATAAATAAATTTAAAATATGAATCATTATATTTATAGAAAATAAATATATATCCAGAGTATAAATAATAATATAAAATGTAAATATATATATTGAAAATTAAATAACAATTTATTTAACTATATATGACGGAAAATAGATTAAAATATTTATAATTGTTTAATAAAAAGTGTCAATGAATTGTGTTTTCAACATAAAATCTCCATTTAGGCTGTAAATAAAATATTAAAAATGTATTGTAACTTTATCACTAAATAAAAAACAGGAATCTTCTTTTTCTATAATATCACCTAAACTATGGAACTCCCTACCTTACTCAATTAGATCTATAGTTTCTGACCACACCTTTAAAGTCAAATTGAAAACACATCTATTTAATATAGCTTATAATAATTAATATACGATACACCGCCGAAAACTCATTACTGATGTTGATCGCAGTGTCTAAACAAATTGGTTACAAGGTTTATTGTAGAAATTAAAAAATGATTTTATTTTGTGATTTTTAAGCATTCCCAGCAAACAATTTATCGACGCTTTTGGGCGCTTTTGAGAATTTATGGGCGCTTTTTCGACGCTTTGAATCTGAATCGATATATTCGTCGCTTTTTCTACGCTTTTGGGCGCTTCAGTTCTCAATCATATTGAATTCGTCGCTTTTTCGACGCTTTTGGGCGCAACAGCGTCCAAAGTACAAAAGGATTTTAGGCGCAAATTCGACGCTTTTGGACGCAACAGCGTCCAAAGTACAATAGGATTTTAGGCGCAAATTCGACGCTTTTGGGCGCAAATTGTCATCAAAGTGACGAATTAATTCCGGAACTTTTAGGCGCATGGCGTCCAAAAGCGTCGAATATATTGTTTGCTGGGTTCCCATAATAATTTTAAATTAGTATTACTGTTATACACAAAGTAATTTAACAATTCAGTGTATTTAAAAAAAAATACAGTCTGTTTAATTAATTAATACAGTCTGTTTTATACATATGATGATATATATGATGAATCTTAAATATTATATAAACAATGATTTATAATTAAAAATGATTAAAAATATTTTATTAAATGGGAAGGCACTTATTTCTGACGATGTCAAGTTTGATATCCATATCTGGAGAGCAACTGTAAACGGAGTGATATCGTAGAGTTATATAACACTTAGAGTTAATAATATCTAACATTTCATCGTGTTCTAAGAAAATATCCGGAAACATTAATTTTCTTAAGTCTTTGGTAGATTTCTGTTTACTTAGCACCTTGAGTTCATTCTTGAGCTCTTCGATATCTCTGGTAAGATCCACTATGTTTTCTTTATGTAGTTTGACTTCCTGTATGTATTTAAATAATATATATATATATATATAATGAAGCATTGTTCAAGTAGATGATTTTACTACTTTCTACTACTACACTAGTAAATAATGAGTTCATATTAAATAATTTCAAATAATTCTCTGTATAAAATTCTGTATATATATTTGTTATGTGGAATGAATATGTATGTTGTACTTTACAAATATAAATTACAACACCAGATAAAGTATATATTTTTAAGAAATCTTTTAAATGTTAGAATAATACAAAATTTATCTCTGAATTATTTAATGTCTGAAAATCAAAAATCTTAGAATATATGTTAACTAATATAAGTCAAATAAATTGAAAATGTTATCATTAATTTCATTATTAATTTTAATTAATTTATAAACAACATTTTTTTTGATAGAAATTAGTATAAATTACATGCACCATTAATAGGGGCCAAAACCCAAAATAAAATAAAAATAATAAAATAAGAATTTTTAAAAGTCAACAATAACTTATTTTATGCTTTGTGCTGCTTTTTTTAAATTTAACTTGGTCTCTTATAAATTGTAACTAATTATATTTAAATTATAAGTATATTTTGTAAACTAGTTAAAATTATACAAGTATTACATATATACGTATACATATTATATATTATTTCACATAAATCTAAATAGATACATACATAATCTGTATTACAGATATATATTGCCCATTCCGTATAAATCATATCAAATAGTATAGTAATTTTCAAATATTTTGTGTAAAGAATAATTATTTTTTATTTATCTATTTTTATCATCATGCAAATTATTATTATTGCATATTTTATCATACAACTAAATATATGATATAATATTATTATTATTATTATTAAATTTTATTTAAACACTTTTTAAACACTAATATATTAAACATTTGAATTTTTTTAAATTGCTAATAATAACATACACATGTTTTGTTGTGCTGTGCTTTATAGATCAAATATAATAGATATTTGCGAATATTGGCAAATGTGTCAAAGAACGAGGTAAATTCCAATATTAAATATTTTATTTGTAATCGTATGTTAAAAAAAGTCTATTAAGGGGTCGAGCGCCACTCGTCTATAAATAATTTTAACATGTAGGAGATAGGGAATTGGTACGTGTTTTAAAAATCCTACAACTTTTTATACAATATAGTTATACATTTAATTTTTTTTTATTGTGTAGCGTTTATTCTATTTATTTATTCTATATGAAAACAGTAAAACATTTTTTATTTCAATTACCTATCATCAAATATTTATGTTATATAAAACTTATTATTTTTTTATTTTTTATGTTAAATTATTTGTATTATATATTTTCTTTATAACTAAAATAAAAAAGTACCACTGTTTCATATAAATACAATTAAATTCAATAAAGGGAAAAAAGCATTATGGTTTTTAAAGTTGGTATGCATGAGAAAATAAAGTTCTGAGATAATCGAGTTCAAAGTAAATAGTTATTTTTATGGAAAATTTATGGTGATTTTCATTTATATTGTGTGTTATACTATGGAATAACTGATAATATAGCAATTAAAAACACGTATATATATATATATATATATATATATATATATATATATATATATATATATATGAGTACATAATTATTATCATTATAAATATGTATATATTAAATTATATATATTAAAAATTTCTCTATAATAATAATAAATTGTAAAATGAATGACACCATCAGAAAATACACATATAAAAGCTTGCATATTCATTGGCTAATACATGACATGTAGAGTCGCCTATGTATTTACATATTCATAAATTCAATTTATAAATAAACAACATAATATGACAGTTGCTAATGGTTTTCAAATTGTTACAATCAATCGAGAATTCATTATTTTATCATTTATAATATATCATCTTATAATTTTAACTATTTTGAATAATATTATGAAAAATAGGGTCAATAAAAAATCATTTTTTAGATACTTATATGATGATTTATATCACAGTTTTTAGATGTATATATGTAAAAGTAATCAATTATACATATTTTCTCATAACAAAATATAGAATAACCCTTTTTTACTATGATAAAACGAGTGGCGCTCGTCCCCTTAAAATACATCTATTGATTTATACTAAATAAATAGGATTATGATATAATTGATTATGAAATAATCTGATTTTTTGTGTGAGTAAAAATTAAAAAATGGGGGGGGACAAAGTAAATAGTGGGTAGTGGGGCCCACAACACACCACTTACAACAATGCCCTACAATGTGGTGTAGCCTAGCTAATAGTAATAGTCTCATAATAGCTTCATAATAGCAGCGTAATAGCATAATGTAAACACGTGAGGCTATTAGTTATGCTATTATGAGGCTATTACTGTTAGCTGGAAGACAAGCTGGACTAAAGCTAGCATCGCTGGTGGCCTAACCGTCTTCATGGCAACGTTATGTCTGAACATGAACATCAGGGACGGGTGCATACTGGCCAGTACGGTGTCGCGTTGGTAGTCGCTGACCTCCACTATTCGGGTGGTCTGAACGCCTCGCATCTTAGCCACCTCGGAGGTGATCACTCGCTTCAGTTCGGCCTCGTCGTTCTGGTGGGCGGGTGTCAGTGTGTGTCAGTGTGTGGGGGGGTGTCAGTATGTGACGGGTGTCAGTATGTGACAGGTGTCAGTGTGTGGTGGGTGTCAGTGTGTGGCGGGTTTCAGTGTGTGGCAGGGGTTTCAGTATGTGGTGGGTGTCAGTGTGTGGTGGGTGTCAGTGTGTGGTGGGTGTCAGTGTGTGGTGGGTGTCAGTGTGTGGTGGGTGTCAGTGTGTGGTGGGTGTCAGTGTGTGGTGGGTGTCAGTGTGTGGTGGGTGTCAGTGTGTGGTGGGTGTCAGTGTGTGGTGGGTGTCAGTGTGTGGTGGGTGTCAGTGTGTGGTGGGTGTCAGTGTGTGGTGGGTGTCAGTGTGTAGCGGATGTCAATGTGTGGTGGGTGTCAGTGTGTGGTGGGTGTCAGTGTGTGGTGGGTGTCAGTGTGTAGCGGATGTCAGTTATAGTAGTGTATAATAGGAGTGTATGTCTGTGTGTCTAAGAGGAGTGCGGGGTTATGCGTGTATGACATATGTTAGGCTGAATCTGTATCTATTATGATGAAATGTAGGACTATAAATTGTGAGAATTTTCCAATGACATTTTCACATAATTATTATATAATATATTCAATAAATATAATAAACATATGAGCTCTATCTATAGCTCTATAACATGTAGGCTATGTCTATATATATGTAATATGTTGGCTACATCTATAACCTTTATAGTCATAAAACTATACAAGTATAGCCGTTTCAAAATTGATTGTCTCTTTACAATAGAATTTTATATTACAATTTTAAAGCAATTTGTTAACAAATAAACTAGTTAGAAATTAGCGGTTAACAATGCTTTATAATTTTCAACCATTATCATTTAATACGTGTTATGTAATGTTAAATTCCCATTCGTTCACGACTTGATTTTCATATAAATTTAGATTCAATTTTAATTTCTATTTCGTAAATATATCGATGTAATATTTACGAGAAAGAAAAATTGTTTAAAATAATTATTCATATCCGAGTACATTTCAAAACATAAGCCTATTATAAACCTATTATACGTGTACGACATAAACATTGTATACACACACTACAATAGTTTACACGTAAACACACACACACACACACACACACACGCCTCAGTGAACAATACGATCAGTATAAGCTGTAGCTAACTTCCTACGAAGCTCTACGGATAGGACACGTGATCTATAGACTAATTACTCGTGTGTCGGTTTAGAATACTGCTATGCTATAACACGCTGAGTGATCACACCATCTAGCCTGTGATCTAGCTGTTATGTTTACTATGACGAGTTAAGTGTGCGTTTGTTGTAACATACCTACGTACCAACGTACCATCTGTATGCTTATACATGTAATCTCAGATGGTACATTGGTACTACTATTTCGACGGACCAACATACCATCCATCGATATAAATATCGATGGATCCAATTCACCATTTGAAACGCCCACAATTATATGAAAATGAGTGTAGATGGCACGTTGGTACGTTGTACCAATGTACCATCTGCATTTACATGTATAAGCATACAGATGGAATGTTACAAAAAACGCACCCTAAGTGTTCTTCTAGGAAGGCTATCGGGTTAATCAAAACTGAATCATCTGTACTTAATTCAGTTATTTATAAATTTAGACTTTCGAGTAAATCTTCACATATGTTTATTAGTAATTTGATAAACCACTATTCATTATAAACAATATATATCAAATTAATTACTTCTAAATTAATATTGTATATATATATATATATATATATATATACAATATGTAAATGTTTAGTTTATCTTAACATATACTATAGTACAAATTGAATAATAATAATTAGATTAAGGGGATCCCGCACATAACACGCAATTTGCCAATTTCGTGTATAAATAGATAGGAAAAACATAGGTCCACTAAAAATAATAGAACTGAAATTCTATTCTTTCAATTGACCTAATTTTTGTTGTAATGTATTCATAACATATTCATACATAGGAAAATAGAAAGTTATTTTTAATATTATTATTTATTATATTATATATATCTAAATTAAAAATTATCGATACTAAAATGATGGTATTTCTATAGAAATTATCATTTTATACAATGAATTCTATACATTTTATTAATTATCTCTCTATTTTACTATTCACATAATTAAATTCTATATAAAGTAAAAAAAAATAATATTATAAGTATAATAGTTTTTATGTTCTATATTTTTGAATGCACATACCTAACGCGTAATAATTATTCTGAGAAAACAGCGTTTGAAATTTGAAAGCATAAAAATGTAATATTGAATAGTATATAATATAGCATTATCTTATCGTTATAAAACATATTTTTATGTCATTTCTAGACTGAATTCATGTCTAATTTTTTTACAGATACTAAAAAACACTACAATAAGTATTATTATGTAATAAAAAAATATATAAAAAAAAATAAATTATCATCACTTTAAATGTGCTAGGATCCCCTTAAGTATATAAATTTAACAATTAAGAATTAACTTCAGGAACATATATCATAAAAAAAGTAGGCGTAAATTGTAATTATTGTAGAAAACAAAATCAGAGTTATACATTAACGTGATACCAATGACGTTAACGTGTTACAACAGTACCTAGTTACCATAACAAAAGTACCTAGTTACCATAACAACATTACCTAGTTACCATAACAACCGTACCTAGTTAACATGACAACGGTACCTAGTTACCATAACAACAGTACCTAGTTACCATAACAACATTACCTAGTTACCATAACAACAGTACCTAGTTACCATGACAACAGTACCTAGTTACCATAACAACATTACCTAGTTACCATAACAACATTACATAGTTACCATGACAACATTACCTAGTTACCATAACAACATTACCTAGTTACCATAACAACATTACCTAGTTACCATAACTACTGTACCTAGTTACCATAACAACAGTACCTAGTTACCATAACAACAGTACCTAGTTACCATAACAACAGTACCTAGTTACCATAACAACAGTACCTAGTTACCATAACAACCGTACATAGTTACCATGACAACAGTACCTAGTTACCATAACAACAGTGCCTAGTTACCATGACAACATTACCTAGTTACCATAACAACACTACCTAGTTACCATAACAACATTACCTAGTTACCATAACAACATTACCTAGTTACCATAACAACATTACCTAGTTACCATAACAACAGTGCCTAGTTACCATGACAACATTACCTAGTTACCATAACAACATTACCTAGTTACCATAACAACATTACCTAGTTAACATAACAACTGTACCTAGTTACCATAACAACAGTACCTAGTTACCATAACAACAGTACCTAGTTACCATAACAACAGTACCTAGTTACCATAACAACATTACCTAGTTACCATAACAACCGTACCTAGTTACCATAACAACAGTACCTAGTTACCATAACAACAGTACCTAGTTACCATAACAACAGTACCTAGTTACCATAACAACAGTACCTAGTTACCATAACAACAGTACCTAGTTACCATAACAACATTACCTAGTTACCATAACAACATTACCTAGTTACCATAAAAACAGTACCTAGTTACCATAACAACCGTACCTAGTTACCATAACAACATTACCTAGTTACCATAACAACATTACCTAGTTACCATAACAACAGTACCTAGTTACCATAACAACAGTACCTAGTTACCATAACAACCGTACCTAGTTAACATAGCAATATTACCTAGTTACCATAACAACATTACCTAGTTACCATAACAACAGTACTTAGTTACCATAACAACAGTACTTAGTTACCATAACAACAGTACCTAGTTACCATGACAACAGTGCCTAGTTAGCATAACAACAGTGCCTAGTTACCATGACAACATTACCTAGTTACCATGGCGATAAGCCTCTATTGTCCACGCTGCAGTTAGAAACCTGATTGTATTGCTGAAGTTGCATGATGTCGTATTCTAGTTCCGACTTCTGCAGAAACTTCATCGGGTACTCCGTGTCCTTAGTGAAGGACACGGAATTAGTGATTATGTAATAGTTAGGGGATCTGCAACAAAGGGGGACGGGGGGATATGTCCTCCCCACTTTAAAATCTAGGGGGACCTCCTATGTATTAGTCCCCCCCCCACTTTTACTTCAATATATATTTTGATTGGTTGGTCCCCCCTACATACAAAATCGTTCTAGCGCCCCTAGTAATAGTGTATTGTTTTTACAATAATTTTAGTATTGTTTTTAAATATTGTCACAATATTCACATCAACGTTTACTATGCCGAATACCCATAGAGCTAGAGAGAAATACAGTAGTGGTAATACTCAATGCCTGGCAGTGTAAGCCAATGCGGAAAGCGGAAATAAAAAATCAGCCATCTTGCGGTGACCAAATATTAAAATATAATATTCTTTTGATCATAATTTGTTTATTATTAATTATATCAAAAAAGTAAAATATGAAACTTATATTACTTTTTTTTATCCTCTTTCCAATGGTATTAATAAATTTATTCTCGCTAACTAAATACAATATTAAAGGTCAAATCTGCCATTTTGCGGTGACCAAATTAGATTGACTCTTTCCACATGTAAGATACCTTGTTTGCTACTCTATTTCTTTCTAGCTCTATGCGAATACCCCTCAATTCACCGTAATATACCCACAATGTCTATAAATAGATTTAGAATTATAATACAACTAAATAATTACTTTTCCAATAATTTCTTTAAGTACGCATAGTTATTATATTTACAATGTATATTATATAGTAAAATATAGTAATATATTAATTGTATTCTATTTATTTTCATTATGGATGTCGCCATAACTTTTATCTAACTCCGATAAACTATTCACTCACACACAAGTATATATTGACCTTGTAGTTAAGAAGCAGTTGCAGATGTTTCTGCTGCTCAGCTAACTGCACTTGCACCTCCTCAACTTTCTCTTCTAGACCTGAGTAGCAAATAGTATCATAATAATATTTATTTATTAAAATCACATTATAAAATCACATATATATTGAATACAATACAATTAGAGAATATAAATGGACCCCTCAAGAATGCATACTTACACATGTTATAAATAATTGTGAATAACCGCTTAGAAAATAAAAATAGTAACACAAAATGATGGTGTTTTGATATATAATTTATTTATAATATATTACATAAATTATAATTAATTTATGTTTATCTATAATATATTTAATTATTTATAAGTTTTATTAATATTTATTTTATTATTTATCAAATTTAAGTTCTTAGTAAACATAAGTAGTAACATAAAAGTGGGTTCACACCAACTCGAACGTAATTATTAACTCTAATAATTAGGTGTAAAACTCATTTTACAGAGATTTAAATGATATAGTTAAACTTTAACCTCTAATAATTAGAGTTAATAATTACGTTCGAGTTGGTGTGAACCCACTTTCATGTTACTACTGCTTCTTATGTTTACTAAGAACTTAAATTTGGACTTAAACTTAAATGCACTTATATAATAGATTTATCATATTTTTCGAAAATGGTTATTTTAAGAAAAATGGTTCTTATTATAAATTAATATTATATTCTTAAAATAAATACTATAGATTATATTTGTATTGTATTCAAAAATGTATATAACTTTTCATTTATAATAGTGGTATATTTTTGAATTTACATGTAAACAAATATAAACTAAAAATAGAATTAGAAATAAACAGTTTGTAGATGGCGGTTATTTTTCAGGCGGTTGTGTTTTCACAGTATATGTTTCTTCGAAGCCACTCTCATTTTAAGGCCTCCATGGTTTTAACGAGAACCAATCATTTATGTATACACAATTATATCACTTCAAAATATTATTTTAAGACTTATTAATATATTGGTCCGGAATAGTCTTGAACCTTGAACTTATGTCTTACTACTTGTGTGGCAGGACGTGGGTAAATATGAAAACATATATATTTAGTCCAACTACCATTATTTATAAAGATTAGATAATTTAAGAGAGATTTGATATGTATATTATAGGCAAGTATTGTAGGCGTGATGTATATTTCAGACGAGCTCCACCGCACACACCAAGACCTATACTCTAAATTAACGTTCCATTTCAGCAAACTTCAAGTTGCAAGTGGAACCATTCACTTTATATGTTCTCTTTCACAAAAATAACATCAAACCCGAGTTTTGATTAGTCATTATATAACTAATAATGAATCATCGAGAATAGTCGTATATTCAGTAGGCTGTAGGTATCTTTAAATCGTAGATTAATGAATCATAGTTAATCGCTAAATGTAACAATTCTCAAGGTTAATCATTACTATTGTATATGTTATGTGTGGAACTTTCAATATGTGTCCGATATTTAGTTCACCACTAATTATTACATAATATATTTACCGTCTGGCTAATTAGGGCAGCGCACAGTGTGTGATTGCACGCGCATCCCGAATTAGCCAGCACAATATTGTCACTTCGGTCGTAGCCATTATTAGTACCACACACATCTAGGTACACGCATCCATGGCACATAAGTGCCATGTGTTCTTGCCATTCCAATAAAGTTTATATATAACACCCACTCGATCTCTTAACAACATAACAGTATACATATTGTGCACATTGCGGATATATAACCCGCGCAGTTCATCAAGAGTGTATCATTATCGCTAACCTTTGACCACAACTTTCTCCCTGTCTATTATCTGTTGAATGTCTTTCTGGGCTGTTGTTTTCTCTTTTGAGAATTCATTATTCATAACTAGTATTCCTCCCTATTGGTAAGAATATTCATTAGTAAATCTTACATATATTATATTGTAAATATTGTATATATAATTTGGGCCCAGTCTGGACCATTAAAATAGGTCTTACAATAAAATGTAGAAGTGATTTTATATAATTGTGTATAAATATAAGATCGGCTCTCGTTAAAACCATGGAAAGCCTTAAAATGAGAGCGGCTTCGAAAGGATATTAGAGCCATATATGGTTATAAGTGAAACTTCATCTAAGTTCCTGGAGGGATGAAAGGACTCCACCAAAATAACAATAACAATATATATATATATAGGATGAAATCATAATATAGTAGATTATTTTTAGAAAAACATTGTTATTTTGTTTAAATTTGTACTTAATGATAATATACACAATAGAAATGTATCAATAAGTAATGCATCACTATATAACAAATGTTGTATTTTATTCTATTCTAAAGTTAATTTCTACAATATATAACTAAATAATAAAATACATTTCGAATGTTTTACAATAAAGTATAGTAAAGTATTTTGTTTAACTTTTTTTATGAGAGAGAGAAATAGAGAGAGAGTGATAGAAAGAAAGAAAGAGAGAAAGAGAGAGATAGATAGAGAGAGGTAGAGTAATTTATCTTAAATCATAGGTAAAATGTACAAAACAGATGACAATTAACATGAGTGAAAAATGAAATCATTTAGTATAAATTATTTTATTTCAATATTTATTATTAACTTATAATTATTATATTTTTCATTAAATTATTAATATGTTCCGTACATCGGAAAGGATAAAATAATAAGAGAGATGAGATCTTAACTAAAATACCACTGCATGACATAATAAGTGTATATTTTATAAATATAAATTATAATGTAATGACTATATCTAATAATTCAATTAAATTATCATTCATTACCTCAAACCACATGATACGAGTATAATGGTTTTAACAATATCTTATCTGATATCATATATTCGCAGTTACCCTATATTGTTCGTATTTCCTGAGCAGACTTTTCACTTTAGCATGGGTGCTTCCCTCTATACCGTCTATATTGTTGCGTATCGTCAAGTTCTCGTCTCGACTACGACTCGTTAAGGACTTTCAGAGATAAAGGCATTACAATGACCTTGAGGTCAACCCGATGATGAAATAAAAGTTAATGTTGGGTAAAATACTATTTAAGGATGTATTTGAATTTTAATTGAAACTCATTGCATTATGGAGTATATTTTTAGTGCAATAGTTATAGATATCTAGTATATTGTTAAACAATTATAGAAAGATATAATATATCATTTAAAAGTATATATTTATATGTAATATGTTATAACAAATTGTCGATTACAGCATATATCATACGTCCTATCCTTGAAGTTAAAGTTATGAATAAATAGTTATGCCTGAACTATATTGTTATGAAATTTCAAACCTAAAGAATATTATTCATATAGAAATGGTCGACCGTAACATGTAAACTATAAGAAATAAGAACATAATCAAATGGATCACATGTCGTATGTACGTTAACTATAACTTCAATACGATGATTGGACGGATCGGTAACCTTAGCGAGGATTGGGTAAATACCCTTCACTGCGTTTAGATAATATTAATATATTAATTACCCTTACGCTTATCACTTAATACAAGTGCCACTTTAATACTTCTAGAATATACTATTCTAGAGAATAGTAATATTATAGTAAGTTTAGTTGTAGAAAGTTCTACGGATAACTTTACAAAAATAAAGTGAATTAGTATTTCAGTTACACTAAATACCATTCTATTCTGAGACTATTTATTGTCCTAGAATTATTGCTAGCGAGTTGCAATGAGCCCCTCATTTAAAGTATATTACATGAAATCATTATAAAGAACATATATTCATCTGTATAGATATCTCTGATATCACTAATTTATATGTGATATAGATTAAAGTATAATCTATATCTGTTTGAAATAAAGATGATATCATTGGATAATAAATATAATACATTATTATATTATTTAAGTTTAAACAAAGACCTTCTTCTAATGCATATTTTTTGAAACTTATATTTCCGCTTGAGTGATTTTATCGTATTGCATCACGGTCCAGGAATGCACATTTGAATTCGGTACAAAAATTAATGCCAAAACTCACTTTTAAATCAATGATTTCTATAAAATTATATTTAATCATAATATAATTTACACACATTATATTATGTGGAATTTCTACATACATAATATAAACACGCGCAATTCTAATCTAATTTATAAATAAATTCTTATTTTTAATAAAATATTTATATAGAAAAATAATTAAATAATACATTGACTAATGCAAACCTTCGTTGAAACAATAATCCCCTACATTAAGAGTTTACGTAAACATTTATTGGTATGTTGGATGGTTTATATCAAGAACCATCTAGAAATATTCTAATAAAAGAGTATACTATAAATAAACTAAATACATTAGATTATGATGGGCAACAACAACAGAAAATATTCATATTATTTTGAAGCCCTTTAGAAGAAAACATTATATAATTGTAATTTAACAGAAACAAAATTAAAATTAAAACTATTCTAATAAATATTATTATTATTATTAATTATATACGAATATTGTATTATTATTATTATTATTATTGTAATATCACCATTAAGGATACATCACGTCTGCTTTCTTTTTACTCTTCACAATTTGATTATCTTTTTCTGTGATCTTTGCCTTTGAGAAATTATCATTAATTAATTTTTAAATAAAACACAAATATTTATCATGGTCAACGACATATATTCATTTATATGTTTGCAATATATCTTCACTTTTAAAACAACAATAACAATGTAGTATATAATAATAATAATAATAATAAATTAATTGAGTTTAAATATTAATATATCACTCAATGAATATCACGAAAAAAATAATTTGTTTTCACAACATGTTTGTTTAATAAATACGCTTGACTAACTACATCCGAACTACTGTCCACAAAAGAGAGTTCGTATTAGAAGAAGCTAACTTTAAGAGCCTGGATTCTCCTCTCTTTCTCTTGGTCCACGGGTTTAACGGTAAGACGAGCCGCTGCCTGCTGGCGACACCTGTGAGACACTTTCGGCGTGACCTCTGAACTCGACGAGAACTCGGCACCGAATATGTCGCATTCTAAATCTATTTATAGACATTATCATTAATGAACGCGGAGTAACGGAGCCGTAGTAATATTGTGAAAGTTAACAATAATACTAAAATAGAAATGGATACTATAACGTATTGATTAATTGATCATTTATTTAAATAAATATGCAGTCGAAATATATAATCGAAAGTATAAAATATAAATATTTGCTAACGATACGCATACGTTATAGAAATAAATAAAGAATAGTACGCAATTAAAAAATTAGAGAAATTAAAACGTTTACCGTAATTGTGTAATAATGTTTTCTATGAACATTCGTACGAATAAAGTGGAATATAATATTGCACAGGCATATACGCTTATATACATACATGTATCTCTTAAGATATAACTCTTACACGATACGTGTGTATTCAATTAAGTTCACAAAACACGAACAGCGCCACCTACGTAGGATTAATTTTCGGAAAAATGCGAATTTTTTAATGTAAATTTGTATCAAACTATAACATTTTAAAATGTTAAATAATATATTTTCAATTATTATGTATATGTTAAAAAATAAGTGTTCATTGCTAATATATAACAAATCATTATGATATGTCGGTTTTAAATGCTATAAATATTTTGGTTACGAGTTAAAGCTAAGTTATATTGCATGTAATTTAATAAAACCATTAAAACATCGTTATATAGAAACCACATCAATCCTAAATATATTTCAGTGATTTCGATACTACCGCTAGCGACTGGGTGCATGAATATTTATTATGACTTTGATGATTTGACCTATTTGTGGTATGAATTAACTCTTTTATTGGTACGAAATGGTTTGTATGATTTGACTTAGTACGAAATGATTAGTAAAGGGTACTTAAAGGTAAATATAAACAATATCATTTTATATAAATTAACTATATATATATTACATATTATTCTTATTATATTTCTATCATATATGATATATCAATGTAATAAACAGTAGTTATAAAGTGGAAGAATTGTAATATTCTTGTGACCTATTTTCCTATATAAATACAAACTTTGGGCTAGAGTAACATTCTTCTTTATTGATTTTGATCTTTTTTTCTGTTGACAAAAAATTGATTACACAACGATATATGTAGGCCATAGTTTTGGCATATCGAATTAGTATGGGTGTTTTAATATTATAATAATAAAATAATATATATATATGTACATAATTCATATTCCAATATCAAAGATAATGTATATATATCTATTGTATTTAATAGTTAAGCTTATAATCTGAATCAGATATGATCTTAACTACCTGCACTGTCTTTATATGATAAACATTACAATGGAATTTTTAAACTTATAAAACATACAATCTTACATCCTCGTTATTTGCGTTGATTACGAGATAATGTGATTTTACACAAACCTGTTTACTTCGAATGTATTCATCACTGGTTAATCAATACTACTAATATTTAATCGTATATGTCTGGTTTCTTATATTTAGAGAATTGATTCTAATGAAAAAATAATATTCTTATTTGTAATATAGTCTATAGGTAAAATACACCTACATGAACATAGGTTTAAACTTGACTCTATTTATGATTTGATCAATCTATTTTTTTAATATTATGAATTATTCACATTCAAATCAATTATGTTTAGTTTCCGTATACAGTATACAGTATATCGTATACGCGCGTATAGTTTGATTAATTTGCAACATTGTATAAGATATTATAGATCTATCGTGGCAACTATGTAATCTATTGTTTAAGGAGTTTTCTATATAAAATCATATCCTATAGTTCCTACATTTTAATTTAAATAGTATTTCATTGCCTTTATTCCCTCAATTATGAAGTTTTTGATATTATATTTAAATACATGTATGATGATTTATTATAAATGAATATATATATATATATATATATATATATATATATATATATATATATATATATATATATATATATATATATATATATAGTATAATAATAAACTAAAGGGATATACTTTCTACTAATAGATATGAATGCTTAGCTGTTGTAAACAACTAAACAATAGTGAACACTATGTAACCTTTCTTTGCCATTGGGAATAGTCAGTGGTTTCCTTGTCAGCTTTTCCTATTATCAGGTCCATTGTTGTCCTTTGTTCAGACGCTGTTGCTTACATGCATCTCAATGAGTCTACAGCATCGCATTGTTATTAGTATGACATAGGTTTTATATTTGTTTTTTAATTAATTTAGATATATATATATGTATAAATTGTTATAAAATTGTAATAAAAATGGTATTAATTTTTAAAATATGAAACTTATTCAAAACATAAATTAATATTTAGAAATGCAATGATTTGAAACAATTTCGAATTATGTAATTTTTTGGATAACATTTTGTGAAACTATTTAATATGTATTGTTTAAAATTATACATTTTTATCATTAAAATGTACTATTCAATATGTATAATAAATGCATTTATAGCATGCTTACGAGTGTGTTTAATTCGTTGATCAACTAGTTTTATTTATTTTGTAACGAATATAAAGTTACATTATCATATCAGGATATTCTAATAAATGACAATCTTTATATATATGGTGATGATTTATAAATTGTATAGTTTTAATAATTTGATATACAATAATTTTCTTGCAAATTCTAGTGGATTATATTTTTTAAATGATAATATAGATTTCTAAAAATGTTATGAATATCTTTTATAATAACTAAAACACAAATGAACTTGCAATATTAGAAAATATTTGAACTCTGAAAAATGATGTGTAGTTATCCCAAAAATACCTGTATATTTATAAAATTAATACATGTATATACAATTGTATATTATTAATAAGCTCTGCTTCTATAATTACCCTGGTGTAAAAAACTAAATCTGATAATAATAATAATAATAATAATAATATATATATATATATATATATATATATATATAAATATATTGATGAATGATGATGCGGTTTATTAGGTATAAAGTAAAGTGTATTTACATCTCTTAAATCTGTAAATTCACACGCATGTAAAAAATATATAAAAGTTTAAAATAACAAGAATAATTTTACATCAACAACAACAAAATAAAACTAAATAGAGATATAGGCTTAAAGATAGGTAATGAGGAATTGTAGGTATATGAGGATCTACTGGATAAAAGATGATAATTCTATATAGAGGGTATATATAGGAAGACAAATAAGATATACATAGTAGTTAGAGTGGAAGGAATGATAAGGATTGTATAAGATGAGTAAGTCGGAAATATAGGAGGTTGTTGAGGAATTTTATTAATTTGTGATTCGGTGAGAGAAGTTAAAGAAGTTAGTTTTTCATAGGGAACAAGTTGGTAAGCAATCAGAAGGAGTCGGTATTTTAGTGATCCGGAAAACAAATGTTTAATATTTACCTGATGGTAGATCATATAATTCTATCTAGAATGGTGAGCGTGGGAGAA
The DNA here is from genome assembly GCA_964019155.1 of Osedax fenrisi. Classification (NCBI taxonomy): domain Eukaryota; kingdom Metazoa; phylum Annelida; class Polychaeta; order Sabellida; family Siboglinidae; genus Osedax; species Osedax fenrisi. Next base: position 6,762,722 of record OZ025244.1, on the reverse strand, counting down.
GGGAGGTTATACAAAATTTAGGAATAGTAATTAATACAAGAATGAATAAACTCATATATAAGGATATACAGGAGGTAGGAATGAAAATATTTATATATTAACAGTATGTGTTAATGAATTTCAGGAAATTGAGAAATATATTATAATAGCACGCACATGTAGTATATAGATAGAGAAAGTAAAGGACTGAGGAGGTATCTCTGGGTAATTACATACAGTAGAGAAATGCAATAAATATCAAAAGTTTACAGATGTATATCTATTTTGAATATACACAGTAAACTATTAGATAGTGGTACCAAAGATTTTCCGAAGGAATGCTTCACAAGATCTTTGGTAGTACCATTTATACCAATATTAATAAGTCTAACATCTCAATATATATGTCATAGTGGTGTATTATCATAACTGCTTGTATATACATCATTTGTATATATATATACTATTACACAAATGTTGATAATTTAAATTATTAATAATTTCATTAAATTTATACTCAATCAAAATATCAGTTTAGTGTTGATAGTTTTTATGATAGAACTATATGCCGTGTCAAGCGTACTTGATAAATATAACAGAATGGCAAAGTGAAGAACACATAATAGAATATATCCTATAGAACATATATGTATTGTTCAGGATTTGTAGAAGACCTTTTTAAGTAAATTACTATTGAGAATTCACTCTAAAGGACATCATGGGAATTATTTTAGGACATGAATCTATATAGGTGGATTAAATTAAAGTATTTTACGAAGAAACGCGAGTTGAGATAAATTAGATAAAATATTAGAATCAGAAGATGATATTTTTAAAAAGGGAGTAATTACTACATATTTAAAAGAAGGACATATATCAATAAAAGGGAATATAACACAATTTCACGTAAGTTTAGGGACAGAAACCAACAAGTTTATTTAAGGTCAGGAGATTATTAAATATACTGTTATTGTTGTTGTTATTGTTACTGTTATTTTGGTAAAGTCCTTTCATCCCATCTAGGAACTTAGATGAAGTTCTTTAATGTCCCTTCGAAGTCGCACTAATATTAAGGCATCCATGGTTTTAACGAGAGCCGATATTTATTTATACACTATTATATAATATCACTTATAAATAATATTTTAAGACCTATTTTAATGGTCCGGACGAGGTTTGAAACTACATCCTACTGTTTGTGTGTCTGACGATTTATTGTCAACTGAGCCATACATGCAGTTTATAAGAGAAGATTATGTAGTTTTAGTAATAAGGTCAAATATATCTTAAATGGAGGGAGTAAGAAAGAGAGGATATAATTGTTTGCTAGGAAGTAATAGTTTATAAGGAAGAATGTGAACTGTATGAATGTTGGAGTGGGAGTAGTAGTACAGCATATCCATTTAAGGTATGGTGTTTAAATGAAACAAATGTATGATTACAAATTAGATCAAGTTATAATAAAAAGACTGACATTTATTAATTTCATAAAAAATGGTTTTTAATGTGAGAGAAAACCTTGAATTATTCATTCTAATGGAAATTATATATTATATATAAATTATAATATTGATTAAAAAGTACATTGCTGGTATATATAGTTTATTAATATTCAAAATATCATCAGATTTATTAATGTATGTGAATACAAATTCCTATACATACTAACAAGGTTTAAACTCTCACATCAGCAGGATATACAATAGATATAGGTTACTATATTAACATATTTCTATATTAATAGTATCCATGGTCTATACATGAATACTACATGTCCACCCTATATAGGTATTATACTAACATGATATATTAACTATATTAATCATATAGTACATTATTCAATATACCTACTATGTTATCTATATAAGGGGTGGGGGTAGGGGTGAGGGTGGGAGTGTATTATTCATGTATTGTCCATGAATACACTTAGTTAAGGTGTAACAATACAATCTCACTTAGCCATTGTCTGTATTATAACAATGCTATTGTTAGTATTGATACATTAGGGGTAATTAATTTGGTGAATATATTAGAGCTTATTATATTAGTATTAGTATATACTAGTATATAGTTATATAACATATAGTTATATATTCAGGTATATATCCCATATAATAGGGTTATTCAATTATATATATTAAATTAATAATATTTAAATATATATGTATCATTTATGTGGTAGCATAATGTATTCCACTAATAAAAACCGCATACATATATAGACATGTTTTAACATGCATATTAGTGATAGTACTAGTACCAACGCCCGGGCTTTGCTAGTACTATGTACAGATAGCTATCTGTATAATAGTGTTAGGTGCTGAGGCTTACTTATAAGCGAGGAGTATGCACTACAGTTCATAACAGGGGTGTTAACAGCTGCGTAACCCCTAGGGGTGTTAACAGCTAGCTATGTAACCCCTAGGGGTGTTAACAGCTAGCTATGTAACCCATAGGGGTGTTAACTTCTTGTCAGAACCACAGGTGTAAACAAATCTTTCAAAAATAAGTATAGTTTGGTCTACTTATACTTATACATGTCTTTGTTTAAATACCTATTCATGGTTTAGTTATTAAAGAATCACTCTTAAGAATAATGATTATCTGATGTAAATATTCACTCGCAATTCTAGGTGAATTAGTATTCAATATATTTTCAAATTATTATAAATTATACATATACTCATTATAAAGATTAATTCAACCCAACTAATAATAATAGCCTCATATTAGCAAAGTAACAGCATTTATAATAGCCTCAAATGTTTACATTTTGCTATTATGCTGCTATTATATTGCCATTAAAAGTATATTATGCTGCTATTAATTTGTAATGCTATTATGCTCCTATTATGCTATTATTAGAAGAACTATATAATAGCAGCATAATAGACTTTTAAAATTAATAGCAGCATAATAATAGCATAATAGACTTTGAATGGCAACATAATAACATATATTCTATTATGTTGCACAATGTAAACATGTGAGGCTATTACATATGCTGTTATGCTGCTATTGTGGGGCTATTATTGTTTGCTGGGTTATCAGATGTAAATGTTCACTCAAAATTATTCAATAGATTTTCGAATTATTATAAATTATTATATACTCATTTTAAAGATTAATACCAATATACTAAACACGTATATTAATAATAAGTAACTTTAGATAAGCATAGGTTATACCTTATAACCTATTATATTACGTGAATTATAGATCAATATCGCGCCGTGCTGTTGTGTAACATCTCTATACTGAATTATTAACGTATTTGTGTGCGTTACGTAACCACAAGAATGAATAAGTTACGTAATAAGGGGTTAGGTTACCCCAAATCTTTGGTTACCCCCCTGTGTTCATAGTATAGATACCTATATAGGAGCATATATTGTTGTATACGGATAGGTTACCTATCATTATCAGATCATAACATTATCTGAACATAACGTGAGTTCATATCAGATATAAATCAGTAAATATAGTTGTTGATATAAAATACAAATTTAATTTTGATTATTAATTATAGGAAATGTAATATAAAATGTACGATCGAATTAAAACCTAGCGATAATTCGTAATATATTCCTAAAGCACAAACATTCGTACCTTCGCTCGGAGATCTAATAACGCAGCGATTATCATATAGTATTTACACAAGAGTTAAGCCGTCGACAGCATCAACCCTGCCTATAGCTATCGAGTCGTATCCTAGCTGTCAGTTCGCCCGAGTATCGGACCGCCCCTCTCCTAACTACGCCACGCCCACTCGTAAACAAACTCGCCGGCTGAACCGATCGCGGTATTCGATCATCGTCCATCGTCTGCCCGCTACTACACTACGCACTCGCTTGACCACTTGACCACTCGAGATGAACAATGGGGGCGCGGTATCCGACGCCACCTTCACGCAGTTCCTGGCGGCGGTTCGGGCTCAAACATCGTCCGTAGAGGTCAAAGTTGCTATGATATACGAGTTCCAAGGACATTTCAGCGCTCATCAGGTTATTACATAACACAATGTCGTTATTAATATATATATATATATATATATATATATATATATATATATATATATATATATGTGTGTATATATATATATATATATATATAATTATGAATATAGTTATTCATTAAGTACAAATTAGGTAGGTTTTAACCTATTATCTATATAATATCCTAATGCTATTACTTACTGGTACCAAACCCGTGTAGCAGTCTGAGATTAACCCCAGTTTAAGATTACCCCATCCGGTATAGACATTGTATAAATACGGTTTTATTTGGTAAACTTATCTATTATCGATAGGGGCGCTGTAACAGGGGGGACGGGGGGATATGCCCCCACTCTAAAATCTAGGGGGAACTCCTATATATTGGTCCCCCCCCCCTTTATTTTATCAAAGAATTTATTTTGATTGGTTGGTCCCCCCTACATAAAAAATCATTAAATTAATGTATTCTGTAAAAAATACTTATATAGGTATTATAAGTTAACTTATAATTATATTTACTTTGGTTTTCTTTGGTATTACATATATTAAATCTATAGATTTAGAATATCGTATCGGTAGTCTATCCTACTCTAAATCTATGATTAAATCTACTTCAAGTGTACATGGATCATTACAAGGGATTTAAAGCCTTCTCTGGTATTATTAAATACAAATATAAAATGGTTTACACTAAATTATAATAATTTGTTAATTTCTATTGTTTCACTATGAAACTAGGCCACCTATAGGTGTATCACATATACAAATATATTTATATATGCAACCATAGACATATAAGGGCGAAGCTAGCGAAGTTATATATAAATATC
>OZ025244.1:6670418-6752918 GCA_964019155.1 Osedax fenrisi | reverse complement strand
CACGCAGTTTAAAGGAAGGATAACCGTGCCTGTGCTCGCTAAGAAACCAGACCTTCCTTCTGCCTACACTGGGCATCCTAGCTACGCTTATCCTCAGGTATGTACGCATGACCATACACACGTATGTACGCATGCACATATGCGCGCGTGTTCAGATAGTATAGCACCATCACACATACACACACACATACACACACACATCTCGCACACACACACACACACACACACACACACACACACACGCACACGCACGGTAAGCCGACTTGTGGAATGTTAGATTATAATTACAATTAAATCATTCCCATACTTTCCTATAAGATTATTTAGATTAGGTTATAATGTACCTAATAATTTACTTTACTTAATCTAAATCCCATGTTAGATTTCCTAATTATTTGTATATTAAGTTAAACACGAAATGTGGAGTATCCTATGCTTCATGCGCAAACTTTAAATGTATATAGGCACGTCGTATGTTCATAAGGACATTCGTAAGGACATTCGTGCATTAGGTCGCACACTATATAACACTGTGGCGTTAGAATATAACTATATATTATATATATATTTATATATATATATATGTGAGTATACGTTATAACTAATACAATGACATTGTTACCTGTTACCTGTTACCTAATTGAATTAGGCACTTCCATTAACCTATTTATGGAAGTTTTCGGGCGTGCTTTTCAATGTATTTATTGTGAAAAAGTTTTGTTTTGAGCGTTAATTTGTATATTAAAATTGAGTCAATTGATCGGAATGGTGAGGGAGATCATTCCAGTTGTTGGAGCATGTATAGAGAACGATTTATGTTGTGCAGATGTTAAATATGATAGAACTGGAGTTTTAATTTGAATTTTGTATTTGTCTTTATTCGTAAATGGTTGTGTTGGGTGTTAGTAAGTTGGCGAGATAGCCTGGTGTGTTATGATGAGTAGCTAAATGTATGGTTAGTGGAACCTTATAAATAATACGTGATTTTATGGCAGCCATTGTAATTTGGTTCTTAGAGAAGATATATGTTGTCTGGAATGTTTAGCTATGTTGAATATAAATCTGATAGCTGAGTTATGAAGGCATTGTAGTTTATTTATTATAGATTGTGAGGAGGCATAGAGACAGGAATGACAGTAATCAAGGCGGGGAAGAATGAGAGATGTGGCATGAAGTTTTTCAGTATTATAATTAATGAAGGGCCTTATTGTTCGTAAGTTGTGTAGTATGTTGTTAATTGACTGTGATAGTGATTCAGTCTGAATATGAAATTGTAGTGTTGGGTCGATTAATATACAAAGATTTTTTTACTTTATTAGCATAAGAAATACTCAAATTGTTAATGGTAATTTGTGGTGGAGTGAATGTAGTAGTAGTAATTACTACTCTAAATTAATAGACTTGTACATTATACAATGTACATATACACACTTATTAAAGTTTGTACAATGTACAACTATTACTGTATTACGTATGTATTCTATAGCGCATAGCTACAGTGACGTCACTATATTCTATAGCCTTGCGTAACACCTTACAGTGTAAGGCTTGCACTTACGCGATACTAATACGTATTTAACGATGACGTCATGCCTACGACTAGCACAACGACGCTGTAAGTGTACGGCTTGATTGACAGAATATCTATACGTATATATACGTATATATACGTATATCAATATATATTCGTTACGTCGTAAACGTAGCTACGACGTATGCGATATTACGTAAGCTGTAATGTACAAGAAAGTAGGCGTATACAATATATTACGTAACAAACGTCACGTATACGTGATATCGCGATCGCGCTACTAATTACCGTTATCACTATACATATAACACAAGAATTGTGTTATAATATTACACATTATGAACGAAATACCTTTTACCGATTTAACATACGAAATATTACGTATGAAATATTTCGTGATCAGAAAACCAATATATATATATATATATATATATACATCTAGTATTATATAATCACATATAACATAACAATGAGTGAACCCCGCACACACACATACACACACATACACACACAGGGGAGAACGTACGCGCAAGACAGACAGTTCCCCGGTAATCAGGCCTACGTGGAGACTTCCCTGGACGCTATGCTTCCGTCTAACCGACACAGGGGTTACTAGCAATCCAGATCAGAGGTCAAACTGCCGAGGTCAAACTGCCGAGGTCAAATAGCCGAGGTCAACGGTCAACTAGACGGTGACATTGTATTACCGACTGTGACTGTATAGTGAACAATTTACACAATGTGGACAATTTACACAATGTGGACAATTTACACAATGTGGACAATTTACACTATGTGGACAATTTACACTATGTGGACAATGTATACAATGTGGATAATTATTTTTATTTCAACGATAGTTAATAATAAAGCTAATATAAACTATAACCAACTGTTTAATTCATGATTTCCCATACCTACTAATGTTTAGGTAGGGTATATCTAAATAAATATATTTATCAGATAATTAGTAATTTATAAATTAATATAATAATTTATATATATATAATAAATAATATATGTATGTTATTTCTATTTAATATTAAGGAAACCAAATATATTTAAATGTTTATTAGATCTATCATATAATTTATGTTTTAATGTTAATACAAACTAATTAAATCATTGATAGATATACCTATTTATAAAGTATAATTAAATACTTTATATATAACTTAGTGGTCTATGAAAATATATTATTCATACACAATTAATATTAAAGTATTAAAAGATATGTGAATAGCGATAAATTACTCATTATCGAATTAACACAAATAAATCAAATAAATCAAATAAAAGTAAACATGAAATTATTAGAAATAATAACAATTAAAAGAAAAGTAATTATATTAATAATACATTTAAATATATATTTATATATATACATTACCTTATAAGGTATACCATGTCGAGCTGGCTCGGCAATTTTTGACTATCTTCCTCCAACCATCTCTATCTTCCATCGCCTTTTTTATTTCATTAACATCACAGAGTGTATCATCCACCAGCTGATCTACGTAGGACATACGTAGTAGGTCCTGCGGGTTCGACCTCTTTTTCTTTTACCATGAGTAGGTTGCCAGATTATAACCTCCGATGCCAGTTCTATTTTGGATCTCCAACAGTGCTCAGAAAAACGCAATATTTGCTGTCTTATCGACGTGCAAATGTCCGGTATATTTCCTTATATCTCTTTATTATTTGATTGATCTTTCCAAGATCTGTTTAGGATGGCACGCAGCATTCGAGTATACTTTCCATTGAGTCTTTTTTCAAGCGATTTTGTTAGAGTCCAGCTAACAGAACCATATATTAACACAGACTCAACAATTGCTCTGAAAAAGTGTCTTTTCATATTATCAGGTAGTCTAGATTTCCATATAGAGTTCATCTCATTTAAGGCTGCCCAACTTTTAGCTAATCTGATATTGATATATTTTTCTGTTGACTGGATGTAAGATGTAAAACTTAAAATCAGAAATGTCTTTAATATTCTTACCGTTTAGGCTTTTTATAACTTCATTTATTCCTTGATTTATACAGATGAATTTAGTCTTTCCAGTATTTATAGATAGCCCAATTTCTTTTGCAGCCTTTTCAATTTTATGTAAAAGTATTATTGCTTCATTAGTTTTATCGGTTACTATAGCTAGATCATCCGAATAGTCCACATCTGTAAATTGTATTGCAGGATATCTTTTGCATCTTCTCTCAATGAGGGTAAACCCAAGATCATTATTTCGGTATAATGCTCTCTTCACAACATAGTCAAGACAAATTATGAAATGAAAAGGAGCAATTGCTTGTACTTAAGTGTATTACCTTGCAAAACTCCCCCCCCCCCGAGATGTTTATAAAGTCAGTATCACCATCGTAATGACGATGACGAACTGCAGTTCTCACAATAGATTTAGTATTTTTGTATGCTATCATGATAGCACTTATTATCTCATCTGGTATACCGTACGGCGTACGCATTGAGTATCTCTGCCATCTTTCCTCGATGTATGGAATCGAAAGATTTGGAGAAATCGATGAAAAGGATAGTAGCTGTCAGATTTTTTGTATTTGAGCCTTCGATAATTCTTCTAACCGTAAGTATTTACCCATAGGTATACCTCTGGGCAAATATATAGATCGATTAGTTCTAAAACCGTTCTGATTTTTTGGTAATATAATATCTAGGTCACTAATAATACCACAGGCCTTATTCCATTTAGTATATTATATTAATATATATATATATATATATATATATATATAATTTATTATATATATTAATGTAGAACAGATTAATATATATATATATATATATATATATTTGAGTATGTATATATATATATATATATATTAATCTGTTCGAAATTTCTATATAATGCTGGCTTATTTTATATGGTAAATAAATGCTATACGACAACTATTATTATTAAGCTTCCTAACTTCGGCACCATACCCTCTTACTTCAAACAGACATATGATACATCATCATCTCCATCAACACCTTCAATCATTACACACTATACAACATTATCTTTAATCTAAATTCCTTACCCACTTTACATCTTATGGGATACTGCAATAGCAAAGGTATCCGGATTATCTAACCGTCTATAACCTACACTTATTTAACAACTCTTTAATTACACATTACTTCACTAGATCACATCAAAGCGTACATCTGCCAGCAACATCTATTAATAACTCACTGTCCATACTTATCATCTCCATAAGAGTATTGGTAATACAAATAGATAAAATCGCAATTATATTCCTATCGAGTATACTCGAAATATCGATCTAATCATAGATGTATACTATACATTGTATAGTTTACCTAGAATATTTCTCACGTGATTTTTCTTTAACATGCCTGAGACTCTATGTTTGTGTCCTGAGATAGCCGATCATCACATACAAACATACAGCTAGAGAGAAAGTTTTCTCTCTAGCTGTATGCCTATAAAGCATATAGGATATACAATATTATGTAATCAAATTAAATGTTGCGATTATATTTATTTCGATATAATCGAAATGCACTTTGTAAGCGTATAACCATGGCCTCATTCAGCTTCAAGAAGCTAAAGGAGGCTAAAGGAGGCCATGGTATAACACAATTAAATATATTTAAAAATAAATATTATTTGTATGACTATTTGTTACTAAATGTATATGTCACGTACGTAATGTTCGACTATCTTAGGAAACGTAAAGTGAGTCACCAGACTAGTTGAATAATGTTACATTAGCGAGAAATGCCGATCTAGGTCCACTACAAATCTATGGGTCAATGATCACAACATACATCTCCCCTGCCTATATATTATAATACCTATACGTAATAATCAATAGGCATATTTCTACATTTTTTTTTCATATCCATCTGCAAATCACTTGAAAGGTAATCACTTATAACCTATACGTTATAGGTAGGGGTGTTGCAACAGGGGGGATGAGGAGATATGTCCTCCCTACATACAAAACAATTCCAGCGCCCCTACTCATATGTCACCTACTATAGTCATTCAGGGGCTATTCAGCATGACTAATTTTAAAGGGTGCACCTCGAAGATCGATCTCTGGACCCATATTGTGTAATATTTAACCTTCTTAACCTAATTACATTAATATATAAACTAATAACCTTAAACTTATTCTAAAGCACTGCCATTATTTCATATATATATATATATATATATATAATTATATATATAATATATATATATATATATATATATATATATATATATATATATATATATATATATATATTATATATAATATATAATATATAATATATATAATATATATAATATATATACAACCTTATATTATTTATAGTTATGCTATATCATATATACCAATACCTCCTATAACCATGAGGTTATAGGACGTCTTGTATATACTTACTTCAAATAACGCACTATTTCAAATTGAAATATTAAAAACCTAGAACCACTGACAACCTCAAAACATCCCCAGAACATCATTGTTATCAAATTACATCGTCATTACATGCTTCATTTTTATATTGATGTTCATTATGAAAAACATATTTTTTCCACATTCGATGATAATTAATATATATATATATAACAATAATTATCTTCTGAGGACGTCGTATTTGCTGGGAAACTATTTCACCGTTTGTCTATAGACAATTAACATATTAACTATATGCAATACCTCCTATAACCTGAGGTATTGCTATATTGCTGTATTGCTATATTGATCTATATATCTACGATACAATGGCATTATCGTCTCTAACATTATGATGGACATAGGAATTAGTGGTAACCATACAACTCTATATATACATATATAGATGTCAACGTTTTCTTTTATAAACAAATAAAGAAAGTTACCCAATATATTCATTTCAACTTAATTATCTTAAATTGATTCCTAAAATCATCATAGCCTCAGAATTATGATTAAATCTTACATTCATAAACATATATAGGTTTATACCTATTTAAAATATAAAGTTAATTCGATTAAATAAAGAAGGATTTAGAAATTCTCACAATATAATTATATTTATAAGAAAGTTTACCTTAATCATACCTTTTTTCATACCTTAACTATGCCAATTTATATTTTAAAATATATATAATATATATGCAATAAATAACATAATTTATGTTCGGTTTGATTATAGAAAAATAATCAATCGTAATAATACTATTAGGTCCTAATAATATTAGGATAATACAATTTATTTTTATTTATTTATTAAGATTCAGTTATTATAATAATTTTGAGACTTATATAATTTATAAGTTATAAATAGAGTAACATTCAATATATTATTTGTCTTGGTAGCTGCAATTAAAAAATATCTATAATTATACCAGGATTTCAAAGATAACTCAATATTAATAAAACAAAATTATTCTATTATTAGCTTTAATTGTTTTAACATATAACATATTTTTAACAATAATATATAATTATATATTTGTATTATGTATCCATAGATATAAAACTTACTTAAATTATATTTTATGTATAGTATTATCATTGCACGATAGCTGCGCATGATAATATAAATAAACATTTCTTCTCCTGACTCATTTGTATGTGATTTCCTATTCTTTTTTATATTAAATTGGTATTTTATATAATAAATTAGATTTTAATTTAATAATTAAAATGAGTTTCATAAGTAAAATGTTCGGTGGTAAAAAGGAAAAGATTCAAACTACACAGGAGTCAATACAAAAATTAAGAGAAACAGAAGAATTAATATCGAAAAAATATGAATTTTTAGAAAAAAAAATTGCATTAGAAATCGAAACTGCTAAAAAACATGGGACAAAAAATAAACGAAGTTAGTGATATACTAATATATATTTGGTAAAGTTTAAATACACCAAAGGATACCTGTCATAAATAAGTATACATCCTTATCACAACGTTTATGTTTATTATATTTAAACTATAAACTTCCTATAAAATATAGTATATTATATATAATTATTATATTATTAAATAATATAATACTTAGAATAATAATATAATATATATAATATTAATAATAATATAGTTTATTATGACTTCAAAAACACATGTTGATTATAGGCGTCATTGGATAATAAAAAACTATCAAACTATAATATTTATACTTTTTTTTATTTAGAACTACGCTGTGCGTGAGCAATCGGCCATCAGTGGGAGAGATTATTGTATTAAGTGGAAAGCATGGGATAAATAGTATGTATTTAGATCACGTTTGAAGGAGTAGGTTATGTAGGTGGGGTGTAGTTAGGAGAAATGTGTTGGAAGATAGGGTATGGATTGGGGCAGTGGGTGTGTGTAGATGGAGAAGGGAGGCAAGGTAGTCGGGAGAGTTGTGATGTATCATACATCATGTATGGCTTTGTGGATTGTCAGGGAAAGTTAATATTTAATACAGTAGGAGACTCGGAGCCAGTGTAGTTGTTTGAGGAGAGGTGTAATGGAATCAGAGGAACGAAGGGGAAGTAGATTGACGCAAAGCGTACTACAGTATTTAGATGTCGTTAAATGATGATTTACCGACATCTACATAATATATATATATATTATATATATTATATATATATATTATATATAATATATATAATTAAGATTATAATAATTGACTACGTATATTTTTACCATATATTTATTTTCACATATATAAGATTATTATAATTATTACAATAATAATACATATTATTAACTACTTACTTAGTTTTACATGTACGTTATAGCATTTTTATACAATAAAAATACTTTTAAATTTATGGTATAATGTAAGGTACCTGGTCAAAATGTTGGCGATTAGAACGAAAAATTGTTTATTCGAATTAGTGATTTTACAATAACGTATAATTGGTCATTATAATTAGCGTAAGTCTATTTATAGAATAGCATACATGCAACGGCTTATCAGTAACACACATACATATATATATGTGTATGTGTCTGTGGTCATTGATATTTTGAGATTTAGTTATTTTCACTGTTATAGTTTTTGGTCGGGTTTATTTTTATATTTCCAGTTTTTTTAAGCTGCATTACATCCTGAGTAAGCCTATACACTATATATATATATGTTACTAATAAGCCGCTGCATGTATGACAGTATATACTACTAGTATATTACTAGTGATGTAAATGATGCAAGCTTTTGATGCCGATCCAAGAATTTCAATTACGGTAAAAATACGAGCCCGAGCCTAGACTCTAGCCAAACGAGCCCGAGCCGAGACTAGTAAAATTAGCCTGAGTCGAGATGAGACTCTTAAAAAAATAATCGAGCTGAAATGATACTAAGCTAATTTTTATATAGTTCACATTTACATCAATTTAAAAAAAATTATCAACCAACTTCGCGAATCAGTGAATAATAATGCAAATTTCATATAGTGATGTAAATCATACCGAGCTTTTTGATGCTGAACCGAGACTTGGTTATTGATGCAGAGCCGAGACTTTTGGTTTTTGGAAAAAAAATGAATCCGAGCAGAGTTGAGACTTTAGGTAACTAAGACTGCAACGATGCTTTAGATTTGAGCATCATTTACATCACTAGTATAGAGCAATATTGTCTAATAATGGCAAATCCTACATTAATGGATATTTGTAAATTTTTAGATTTAATTAATATGAACCCTAAATCATAAAATACTATACATTATTACTCTAGGTTATATGTTAAATTAGAAAAATGCATACATACTCAATAATAATAGGATTGTAGGTACTTTAGTTAATTTAATTAATTCAATTTTTTAAATATTTAGAGATAATTTCTATGTAATTAATTTATAATTTCAAATTTACATTCCAGAAATTCTATATGAAGTTTATGTATAGAGTTTATAGTATTCATAGATAGTTTTATTCATGGCTTAATTCCATCAGAATTTGCTAGCTAATATTAGGGAATGTATGAATAGTATTGGACAAAGTACGTAAGTAAATGATGAATACTAAGGGTCTAAGTATCAAACATTGTATAACATACTAGATATTCAAATGGGAGTGAATAATAATATTATAACAATAATATAATATTCTACTTCCATTAACATTATAGATATCGAATATAAATTAGTGATAATAAATTACTTTATCCACTTAAATAATGACAATACCTACTTACATACTAGTTATATCGTTACTCTTTATCTAAAATTTAGATTCTAAATATATTATACATCAGTTATAAGATGAATTATCTATAATAACGTTTATCTATCACTATAACTTGAAAATATAGCAGGATATTTTATAGTATGTTGATGAACAAATATGTATTAATATGTAGCAATATAGCTATATTAATATAATAATAATAATATTAATTATTTATTAAGATATTTTTTACTTTTCTTTTTAAATGTATAATAAAATCAATAAATATAATATGTGATTATGTGATCTCTCATTTCTTCTAAAGGTCTTCAAAATAAGACATATTTTCTATTGTTGTTGTTCACATAGGATATATGTTTATTAAATTAAACAATGTATTATAATAACAACATACATTGACCTTATTTGATATATTATAATAATTATACTATGTAGGGACAACATAGGTTTATATTGTATATTACATAAACAGTTTTATAAGAATATACAAGGAACACTAATTAATATTTGATTATAATCAATAATACTCTATAAATAATATATATATATTATAGTTGTATATATAATATCACATCATTAGAGATATTCTAAATAAGAAATCTCCGATATATATTTATTAACTAAGTGAAAAAATGGTTAGAATTTCCTACATCATGGTTGTTTGAATCAAGTTTGAATACTTTTTTATATAAATAAGTTATGATAAATGATAATTATAAATGTGTTATATTAAATTATTATATAACTAAATATATTATATATTATTAACAAAAATTGCTATAAGAAAATATATAAAACTTACGCGAAGTTATTCACACTATGTTGTTGTACATAACACATGAATAATGTAACCTGCATAGGTTGCTAGTTAGTAGAATGTGTTATTTATAATATTATTGTACATTTGTATAAAATTATAAAGGTTTAAAATATAAAAAATGGCTTTAAATTATTATTGATATGGTGAAAACTAAGTGTTCATTACTAATATATAACAAACCTATAGGATACTTTAGGCTGCGTTCACACAGCGCACTTAATTCTCCAATGTGGGTTGATTTACATTGGGTAATGAACACTTAGTTTATGCCAGTTATGGTACCAGACTAGGTATATGTAAATAGGTATACCCAGTGTGGATACTAATATACAAATATATGCACCCAAATCTGCCGTATGAAAACGCCCTTAAATAATAAACATATTTATAAAGTGAGTACAAGCTAACTTATATTGCATGTAATTTAATAGAACAATGAAAACATTGTATAAAAATCGCATCAAACCTAAATCTATTTCAGTGGTGATACTACTACTAGCAGCTGCATGCCCAGCAGTACAGGGGTTTACTATTAATTACATTATGTAGATAAGGAGAGTTATATGTTTCACAGAATATTTGTTACTAATATATACAGGAAAAACTGTTAAATTTATAAACAGTGAAATACTACTACAGAATAAATACAAACCATAAAATGTTGATATACAAAATTATATGTATTTATACCATATATACATTTAATAGTATACATGTATAGTATATATTATATAAACATTTAATAGTATACATTTATAGTATATATTATGGACCATAGTTTATGATATATATATATATATATATAAGTATGCCATATTTTTTATTTTTTATTTAAATATCTATACATTATATAATAATACATTATAATTTCTGGAACTCAATTTTATTATTTTGAATTAATTAATATTACATATAAGTTTATTATAATTATACAAGTTATACATGTATTATTAAAGATTAGGTAATATTGTTAATTTTATTAAAATACAATAATCTTTATTTATTCAAAAATTAACAAAATTACCAAGACATATTTTGATCTGTCACATCTTTGTCATGAATATCAGAAGTTGGATATATATAACTAATAGAAAGTAATAATTGATATATCTCTATAATGTTACAGTATTTTGTTACTTTCAAATAGTGTATGCTAGTGATGTAAATGATGTTCAAATCTAAAGCATGATGCAGTCTCAGTTACCTAAAGTCTCAACTCGGCTTGGGCTCGCTTGGCTAGAGTCTTGACTCAGGCTCGCTTTTTTTTCCGAAAATAAAAGCTCGGTATAAAAAAGCTCGGTATTATTTTCACAACTAGATGAAATTTACATTATTATTCACTGAATCGATAATTTGGCACAGATTATTTTTTTTAAATTGATGTAACTGAAATATATAAAAATTAGTATTAAAATGTTATTTCAAAAAAGCATCATTTCGACTCGGTAATGTTTTGTAAAAGTCTCAACTCGGCTCGGGCTCATTTGGCTAGAGTCTCAGCTCGGCTCGGGCTCGTTTTTTTTTTTCGAAAATGAAAGTCTCGGCTCGGCATCAAAAGCCTGGCATCATTTACATCACTATTCATGCCATCAACCATGTTATCTAGAAAAAAGTTACCTAAATTTAAAATATATGAAATATGAATTGTATCATAAGTTACTTATATACTTATATTGAATGGATAAATACATATTTATCGCATTATATATATATATATTTTAATTTAGCTTAGAATATCTTGTTTTTCTGTTTACTTGACTCTATCATATAGGTATACTAAGATTAATCATGATAACATATACTAGTGTCGAATATTCGATTCTTTCAAATAGTAAATTTTCGAATCTGACAGATATTCGAAAATGTCGAATACCTAAATCTAATTATTCGAAAATATCGAATACATAAATCTAATTATTCGAAAAATTCAAATATAAAAATTTAACTATTAAAAAAAAACGGTAAAAGGCATATATTTTATTAAACAATAAACAAATAATTTAATACTATTTACTTCCATTTTAACCTTTTTAACTATCATATAATTCATTATTTCATTTAAAATAATGGAAACGTATCTTTATTATTATTAATAAATATAATTTTTATTATAATTTAAAATAATAGAAACATATAATATCTTTACTAAATTATTTAGTAAATATAATTTAAATAACTTTAAATAATTTTATTTAACTAATCGATAAATATCATATCCTAATTCAATATTTTATTTAAAATAATAGAAACTTATCTCTATTTTATAATGAAATAGATGAACTGAAATTATATCTGTATAAACCGAGAATTGACCGGAATTATTGTACATTAATATGGTGGTCTGACCACGATAAGGAATTTCCAATTCTTTCCAAGATTGTAAAAAATATTTAACTGGGCAGTTATCATCTGTTCCTGCAGAAAGAATATTTTCTATGGCTCCAAATATTTTAACAAAAAAACGTTCACAATTATGTCCAGAGAAATTAGATTTATTGATATTCATTGATCATTAATCAAAATTCATAACCATTTTTAATTATATTACATTCTATTATTATATATATTTGTCAAAATAAATAATTATTATTATTTTTAATTATTAAATATATTTACTATCTGAAACCTTCAAAGTGTATTTATTTACTGTTTTACACCTTAGAAATGAATAATTTAACTATTTGAAAACTTTGAATACTTAATTTAATACAAATAATACTATTTAAAACCTTCGAATTGTATCTAATTACTATTTTAAACCTTCGATATGAATAATTTACCTATTAGAAAACTTTGTATACTTAATTTAACACAAATAATACTATTTGAAACCTTCAAAGTGTATTTATTTACTATTCGAAACCTTCGAATACTTAATTTAATAAAAATAATACTATTTGAAACCTTAGAAGTGTATTTATTTACTATTCTAAACCTTCGAATGAGTGAAAAATCTGAAAATTTCCAACACTAATATATAATACATTATATAATTAAATAATAAATGTATTTTTATACAAACTTTTAGTATTTTAAAATAAAATATGTGCACTATTTATAGAAAGTGTTATGCCTTGTAATACATTGAATTTTCAAAAAAAGAATCTTATATTATAAATTTTAATAAAATGAACGATATTAATTAATCTATAAAATTAGTTACACATAAATATCTCTTATATAATAATAATATACTTTATAATATTTAATCATAATTAACTCGAAAATTATCTTGGAAATAATTTAATTTAATAGTTTCATTATTAAACATTATATTCAATGTTTAGATAATATATATATATATATATATATATATATTTAAATAACAATAGATAAATATAGTATAGTGTATATATATATACAAATACAAATAAAATATGTACATTTAATTGTTATATAAATATTTATAATGATTTAACGGTGAGTATTTGTTCTATATTAGTATAAGTTAATACTTTAAACAATTAGAATGGTCATGTTTGTTCTTGGATAGCTAATACATATTACTATTGATCCATGACGCATGAACCATGAGTCAACAAATATATATTAAATTAATATTATTAATTTATACAAATTTTTTATTAAAAAAATTCTATATTTTTATAATTAATAATTAAAATTATTAAAAACTTTCAATAAAGTTTATATAAATTATATATATCTATTATATTTATAGTCAGTAATTCTCCTTTATTATTCCTATAATAACTAATACAAAATATATAGTTTAGGTTATAATATAAAATAAATTGTAATATGTATAATTAATTATCAGTAAAATAATAATTAATGCAATAATATATAACCAATTTAATATAAAAAATCAAAATATAATTTATAATAAAATACTTAATATATTTTTATAATTACCGGAGGTTTCACAATACATATATTCATGAATTTACAACTGAATCGTAAATGTGGATGTTATTATTTTTAAATAAGATAAATACCATAACGTAATAAAATAATCCGTGATCCAATTGATTAAATATATAAATATAAAACAGAACTAAACGATAATAAAGTAAATATATATTAAGAATAATATAGTAAAAGAATTAAAAATATATTAAATATACAACATTTATATTCTACTGATTAATTAATATATATTAATATGTATATACAAATAAATAGATACTAAATTATATATTCAAATCAGCTAATAATACCAATCATCCACCTAAATTGATTTTCTATCAAGTAACTACAATTGTAGTGGGATACCCCCTTACTTTCCGGCAACTTGCCTGAAATATAGTAACTTTATAGGGGATATCCCATTACAACTTGATAGAAAATGGTTTTAAAGTTACGATATTTCAGCAAGTTGCCTGAAATACTTGTAGTGGGATATCCCTTAATACTTACATCACCCAGAGTACATCTATAACACACTTACCTGCACTTGTTTCAGTGGCACTGCTTGCTCTAAAGCGTAAGAAAAGGTATGAAGAACAAGCTGAAGGTATGCAGAACACGCTGATCAAGATTGAGAACCAAAGAGAAGCTCTCGAGAACTCCACCACTAACAATGAGGTTCTCAAGGTCATGACGGATGCTTCGAAAGCACTTAAAGGAGCCCATAAAGGAATGTTAGTCAAACACACACATGTTGTGATGTCAGTCATTTTAATTTTCTTAAATATACATTATAATTGCATAATGTATTGTGAGTAATCAAATAAACACATACACACACATGAATTAAGCTGCATATCTATTAAGTAAATCAACATATTTATCATTAACACTTACTATTTTTTAATAGTAGATAACTGATCGTGTATATAATATAATATGTATATGTGTAACCTAGTATATGTGTAACATACACACGATTCATAAACATATGTGCAAGTTACTATTTCCAAACGTATACATCTATTTGAGAAATTAAATGTTAATATTTATGAGATAGAATGCTATTCTCTATATAGATCTCCTTATCATTTCAGTGTGCTAGCAATGTTTTGATTCATTACTATATAAACAATGCATTATTTATTTAATAAACTATTATTATGTAACAATTATTTACATCCGAATAAGATATTAATTTATTTTGTTGTGTTATTATTAATTTAATTTCTATAATTGGACACACATCATATATTTCTAAACATAAATGAAATACCATGCACATGTATAGGGACGTTGATAAAGTTAACGACATTATGGATGATATCGTGGAACAGCAAGACATCGCCACAGAGATATCTGGAGCTATCACATCTCCTATCGGAGGTATTGATGTCGATGAAGATGAACTACTAAACGAACTCGAAGCTTTAGAACAGGAAGCTCTCAACGAGAAACTAGTAAACGTTTGTACACCTACATCTACACATCATCTAGTGTACCGATATAGAAGTGAATTAGAATGATTCACTATTTTAATATCTATATTAATTCTAGTTAATTTCTAACTCCTAAATAGTTTATAATTTTAAATTTATTGACATATGGTCACGGCTTATTTATAATTGTATAATACTCAGTGCATAATTATATAACATTATCGTACATATTCTACGTAAGTTCTATTTAGAATATTTGTAATTATGGTGGAAAAAATACTTAATTTTTAGATGTTGTTAAATAATTTCACGAAATTGCTCACAAGAATACTACTTAATAGATATTATAATTATTTAAAGGGATTTGTTTCTTAATATTTCTAATTTTGTTTGGTGAAAATTGAGTTAAGTATCAATAATATACGTTAATGATATTGTACAGATTGTGCCAGCACCTGTGGATAAAATACCTACACCAGAACGTGTTCCTGCTATGCCTTCAGTACCGAGTGCAGAACCCGCAATATCAGCAGGTAACATACACATACTACATGCATTATATAGTTTATTGTCCTCCATTATTAAATAGCTATTCCTATTTTTAAGAAAATATTTAGAATTTATATATTTATTATACATTTTTATATATTATTATATTCATTTAATAAATTTAAGGACATCCTAATATCACCAAATGTTACAGGTGTATGTAAATAGATATGAAAACAGTATTTTCAGTATAAATACATATTCTTATTCAATAGCCTCCATATCGATAAATGTTGTTGTGCTATATATTTAGATTATATATGTATATCTGTAACATGTCATTTTTTTAAATATAAGTATATATTTCTATATAAAATTAATTGTAAATATTAGAAATAATTTATATTACTGATTTTAATAATGAATTTTATATAGAAATATATACTTTAAATAAAATGACATGTTACAGATATATATAAATAGATTTAAATAGATAGCAAAAAAATGTTTTCCAAACATCAAAATATTGAATGAGAAAATGTATTTATACATAAATACTGTTTTATTATCTATTTAATTTAATGAGAAATTATTTTTTAAATGTAATAATTTTAAATATTTTTAACCTAGATCTATTTAACAATATATTGTTATATATATCTTATATTTATCTTGCATTTAACAATCTTTTTGCATTTAAAAAATAATTCTTTTCTATTTAAATATTTGAATTACTTATTTTAGCACAAAAAGAAAATGATGAATTAAGAAAGTTAACAGAATGGGCATCATAAACTACCTTCATCGTCTAATGATTATAAATAACAAATGAAATATACCTTGATAGGCATTTTTCTCATGATATATATTATGTATTAAAGTCATCCAATTCAATATATTAGTGATTTGAATCGCTACAAATATTAGTAATACTATATCTTTACATATTTAATAATTAGTCGTATTTGTGTGCGAACCCAACCCTCTGCATTAATGTTGATTCTTTTATGTATGTGTGAAAATATTGTACTCTAATATTAAGGTACCATTTTGTAGCATACACACTCTATATATGTATTTATTTTTTATTAACTATTATGCTTATTTTATTGTATTAATATTATATAAAAATGTAAATATATAAAAATAAATGAATATATGTTTATTTGGTAATTATATATAACTGTGAATATAATATACAAATAGAGAGTAAATAAACATGGTACTAAATATATAATTATTAATGTATTATTTATATGTATATAACGATAGTAATTATATTACTTGATAATATATAAACATATGGTAGACATATTACATTCCAGGTTGTGATAAAGATTTATCCATGAATTTCCTTTTAGAAAAGCACAGCCACCACTAAAAAACAGTATTTTAATATATAATGAATATAGAATCCAATTTATAAAAATAAATAAATATTTAGTTAACAAGTATTTTTTAAATTATTATTTTATAAATAAATGATAAATACTATATAAATGTGTTAACGAAACTTGATTATATATATATATATAATTGATATTACCTTACTAGGTTTATCAGTTGCTGGATCAATAACCCTATCTATGATTCTTATTCCTATCTCATTTCTTAATTGTTGGAAATAATTCCTAATCAAATCTGTAAATAATTAAACATTGTAATTGAAATACAATAGTATTAAGTATACCTTCTTGAGTTCTATCAGCTGGCTTATTGAATATATTATTAAGTGGAAATCTAGCTTCACCCGGTAAAAAGAATGGAGCAATCGCCAAGGAATTCATTTCTTTAAGAGCATCATTACGAGATTGGCACTGATAAAATAGATTCATTATAGTCAATAGACTCCCAGCAATCAGTAATAGCCTCATAATAGCATATATAATAGCCTCAAATGTTTACATTGTGCTATTATGTTGCCATTAAATAGTTATTATTATGCAGATATTAATTTTAAAAGTATATTATGCTGCACTTATGTTGATATTCTAATAATTGCAGCATAATATATTTTTAAATTAATAGCTGCATAATAATAACTATTTAATGACAACATAACAGCAGCATAATAGCATGACAAATGAATATCAGCATTATATACATTTAATGGCAATATAATAGCACAATGTAAAAATGTCAGGCTATTATATATGCTATTATGAGGCTATTACTGTTAGCTGGGCTAACAATTATATTAAATATATAAAGTTAAGTGATAAATTAATTTATTTTAATATTATAAAATTAAATAATTTGTGTTTATTTTATATCACCATTAAACTAAACCAAAATAATGTATGTATATAAAAATAAAATTATTAAAAAAAATTAATTCTATGATTCGTTTCTCATATTTAATCATTAAATAATAATTTATAACAAATTAGTAGAAATTATAAATGAACTACTTTAAATAATTCAATAAATATCAGTTAAACAATGATGAGGATATGGCTACAAACTTTCTGAAGTTTCTTAAGGCATTCAGATATATAAAGAGTTATATAGATCAGAGTCCGGTCACATTCATTCTGTTTGAAAGTAAATGTATATATTAATATAGTATATCAATAAATCAGATTTATTATTTCATGTTGTAAAGCATGAAATAATGGAGAAGTTAATAAACAAATGAATTTGTTTTAGCGAGGACTTCCCCAATCATCATATTCTAGAAAAGTTAGATTCTCATGAGTAAAAAATGTAAATGTATATAAACATGTATATAACAATAGATTAAAGAATATATATATATATAATAATTATATAATACAGTACACTCTCGATGTACCGACATATCTCTGAATCACCGATTTCTTTCCTATCTATTCAATGTTAATAATTTTCGATGTACCGGCACAAAAGTCTAATTTTAATCGATGTATATGCCGGCATATATGTACATATTTCCCACAATTGCTCACTATGATTCATACTTAATTGCGAGTAATTGTTATTATATTGCAATGCACTCGCGTATTGTATACACATGACTCATGAGCTCATGTACTAGTAATCCTAGCCTAGGAGTCCTATAGGACGTTTAAGGCATGTTTATTATTATGAAATAAAATGCTAACTGGTAATCCACCACCAACATCAGAGAAAACAAGATAGTGGTTTGAATCACTAACGGCATACTTTGAATGTCACTACAAAGATTCAAATGATATACATTTATTATCTAAACGCTTGGATATATTATGTAATAATAATAAAAAGCAAACTACTTTACCTTTTGTAAATAATTCAAAGTTGTTTATTTTATTTTATTTTGCATTCGTTTCATACCATTAAAATAATATTTTATACCAGTTTATACCTCTATCTTTATGATGAGTGCCTATATTATCTTTGTAGCGTACTTATCGTATATAATTATAATATATTTTGTTATATATAAATGGTATATAAATTAAACAATTAGATAAATTTTTTTGAATTATAATAAATTATCAGGAACACATAGTTGTGGAAATATAGCAAATATATTCATTATAAATAAGAAACCTATTCAACTAATCCTAGAGTATTGAAAGTAATAAATAAATATGTATATATGTGAATTTATAAAATTAAAAATAATGTTTAATTAATATAATTATTATTATTAAATCACTTATATTAAATATAATAATAGTTACAATTATTATTTATTTATTAATTTTCAATAAATATTTCGAATGAGGATACGAACCCTGACTTCGTAATTCTTAAAGAAGATGTTTGCCTTGAAGAAAGACAAAGCATCATCAATGATATCATCGGTATCTATTGAGAAAGATAGCCAGTGAATCAAGTGTGTATATGTAATATGTATAAGGTAAAACCTATTTTAAAAGCGGGTCCCTTGTATGTTGTTCTCAATGGCAGAATAGCAATATTTCCAGCCGTTACTGCAGGTGTTGGCCTTTGTGTATAGTAAGCCTGTTATAATTATAAATGATACATTAGATTAAATATTTCCAGAAAATAAATGATGATATGTTAGTTGGTAATAGGGTTGTCAAATTTCAAATACTTGCAAGACTTCGAAGCCATACAATATTAATAACTATAGGATTCAAATCCACAAAAAAATATTCTAATTCTAAAAGCTAGGGTTTCGAAGCCTTCAAATCGAAATCAAAATTTTAAAATTATAGAAACCATTATACATCCTTAAGTTCAGAGTTTACATATAGTCAAAATATGACGTGACTAATGTTTAACTTAATACAAAATAAATATATATATATATGTAATAAAGTTGAAATAATTTAATATATATACTATTTACAGTTTTTTAAAATCTTATTTTAAATACTCGACTCAATACGAAAATAAACCCTAGCGACTAGATTTCATGTTTAAATGGACTAGAATATTGCAGACTCAAATCAACATATCGTTAATAGGACTCGAGTATTATCATTGTTATAACCCTAGTTGGTAGTATTTTAACAATGTTAATATATGAAGATATTATATATTAATTATTACATACGATATAAAAATGCATATTTAATTATAAAATGCAACACGATATTTATGTCATATTTAATTAAATTATTATTCAAAATTGTGTCTGTATCTCTATTGTTTAGTATATATATAAAAGTAAGAACATTTTTTTAATATTTTAAATTTGACCAAAATAAAATATTTTACCAGTGCTACAGTAATACAATATATTTCATATATCGCTGATCAGTTATGTAATGTTGATGGAATAAATGTATATATATTTATGTTGTTTATTGATAATAAATTCATATTTATAATTTAACATTAATATCATACTAAATAGATCTAAATAACGAGTTATCAATGGTTACAAATAATAATAAAGTAATATCATTTTAAAATAACTATATTTAGATTATTTATTCTTAAACTTTAATATCAATTTTCTCAGTTTTTATTTTTACATTGTACTTAAAGTGATTCATTGAAATTTTTCACATACTTAAATATTTTGTAAATTAATTTTCAGTTAGTTTTTAACAAGGATATAGTTTGTTAGAATTGGGATTACAGTTTTTTGACAGATCCCTCCTTATTCTCTCTCTCTCTCTCTATATATATATATATATATATATATATATACATATTATATTTAATCAACCAAAACCATTCATAGCCACATATAATACATGAAAATACAGCACTTATTTATTAAGTGTATGACTCATAATTTATGAGTCATAAATGATGACACATCACGTTATTGTATTTATTATTATAATTGTAATATATGTATTTTAAATATAAATATAATAGTTATGTAATATTGCAATTAAGTACTATTTGTTCAATACATATATATTGACTAAATATATTAAACATGAATATAAGTATTACTCGTATGGTAGTGTATATGTCATATACTATACGCCTGTGTTCTAGAGGTTAATTTGCAGCTTTTTCATTTTAATTCCTAAATTATAAATACACTAATAGTACAGTATGTTAATTTAAAATGTTGATTGATTAATACCAAATATGCAATAGTTAACAGATATATCAACAGGAATCTGTCCATAAATTAGGCTAAAATGATTAATTATCATCAACAAAAGGTAGCCTCAACAATGTAGTGATTACAATACGTAATAAGTCATGAGAGCTACTTAATGTTATCCTGAATAGATCACAACCAGAAGCTAAGTTATCATTGTAGAAGAACAAAGAAGGTTCCGGTAGGTTTAAAGTACCATAGAACAGATATTTAATCTAAGAAACCTATGCGAAATATATCCCCCAATATCCAAGGAAGCTTTACCATATATGACAAGTATGAGAAAACTTTCAATAGGGTATTATAATAAGATACTTTGGTATTCTATGAAGAAATTTCACATCAACAGGAACCCTATCATCACAATTCAAATATTATATATAATGCAATGCGCTGAGTTATGAGAGGATGAGTTATAGTTTACCTCATGAACCAAAGTTCATCAGGGCTGTCTACCTTACCAACTTTAATATATATATTTCTAAATGAAATAATGAGGATCACCTAGAATATCATACTGGCAGTATCAATATTAAAGGAAGAATAATAAATAGTCTCAGATTCGCAGATGATATATATGGATTAGCCGGTAAATAAGATGAACTTAGACATTCAGTGTTTCAATTAGATGTAGCACCAGAAAAATTTGGAATAGAAATGATACATATTTAATTATAAATTATAATTTATAATACTACAAGAGTTAACATCAAAATATAAGACGAAGATCTAGAAATTGTAAATAATTTAAAGTTGGTAATCAAAAGAAAGTCTTCAAAATTGTAAAGAAAGTCATCAAAATCCTAAAGAAGAAGGACAATACATTTAGTTAATAAATATCGTTATAAAGATATACATTGAAATGGTAATGTAATGATACTAATTCAATCAGCTGTACAAGGTTATCTTTAATGCAACAGTGAAGGCAAATACAGAGAGGAAGTCATAACAATCATGGATTGATATTATTAGAGGTTGGATCTGTAACTACTTTGAGGTATATATGACTTACAATAGACATTTACAAAGGAAAGTTACATTAGAAGTTATGCTACCCCATGGCTAACCTTGTGCTAAGGAACCGATATAACAAGATAATATATAAATAAATATCAATTATAATTGATTAATTTTCTTATATCTCTAAAATTTTCAGTCAAATTAAATGTTATTATTTTATGGTAAACCCAATATAAATCCCCAAAACTCTAGAAAATCACCTATATTAAATGTTGGATAAATACGGTTTTACCAACCGTGAATGATTATAATAGTAGATGTGGAAAATCGTCATGATTATTCAATTAAATATATGCTATGCTTGCGTTACTAGATAGGTGCTTTCATTAAAAT
The DNA here is from genome assembly GCA_964019155.1 of Osedax fenrisi. Taxonomy (NCBI): domain Eukaryota; kingdom Metazoa; phylum Annelida; class Polychaeta; order Sabellida; family Siboglinidae; genus Osedax; species Osedax fenrisi. The sequence continues at coordinate 6,729,786 of OZ025244.1, read as the reverse complement.
AAATGTTATAAAGTTATAATTAGAATGTGACTCACATTATGTGAGTCACAGTGACTCATTGGTCACAAGTCGAGTATATAATGTTCATTGTATTAATATCTATGATAATCATCTTAACTTATGATTCATATGTGTTATATATAATACATGCAAACTTTTCATTTAGATTTATTTCTCTATATGTAAATCTTTAATATGCATGTATATTATATATATATATATATATATATATATATATATATATATATATATATATATATATATATATATATATATATATATATATATATAATATATTAATATAATAGCACTGAATTATATATAGTTTAATTGCCATATATATTTATATTAGCACAAAATTATATATATATATATATATATATATATAATAGCTATAGATATCCAGATAATGTATATGTATTACACATGTGTGATCAATATATGTATATATTTATGTGATCAATATTAGATACATATATATTGACATTAATGAGCAAACCTATATAATGCTGCATACAAAATACCCAGTTATTTTTAATAGCCACGCCGGTTTTCCACTCTACTCATTATGATAGTCATTTCCACTGAGTATGTGTAATTAAAATGTTAAACAGGTAACCACATAGAGGTTAGTCGATGGTTAATGGAGGGTTAACAGTCGATACATTAAAAACAAAATGTGGTATAATCTCACATATATTTCACAGTTCTAATCACAGACATATATTTCATTCAGTATTTACTTGCTCTAAAATTGTATATTATAATATACATTATATTGTTATGAATGTATTTAAAAAAATATATATTCAAAGATTTATATTTCATTTATAATTTGGTATTCATTTAACAATATGCCTGGCAAAGAAAAATATAATCTGGAAATAATTGACTGATAAAAATAACTATAATTATAGAAAAGATTATAAGGCTAAATGTGAAGAGTGAAATATAAATATTGAAAGCATACATTTTAGAAAATATAATCCAAATAAAGAAACCACTAATGAATTGTTATTTTCTTATATTTTTTAATATTATACATGGTATACTTTATATAATATTGTCTATAGTATAGACTCTATACTATTATTAATATTAAATGATACTAATATTGAAATTAATATATTAATCAATAATTTTATAAAAATAAACTAAATAAACCACAAAAATCAAACAACCATGAATATACATAACTTATAGAGGGGGGATAATCATATGTGGATCCTAAAATTTGTAATTTATATCGGCTGTGTGTATATCAACCTCCCGCGTTACATTTAATGTTTCAATGATATAAATAAATGTTCCATATACTATATATATATAGTGATTCATAATTTAGGTTTGAGTTGGTTCAATGGTTTGTTTTAGTTTATTTTTAATATTTTTACTTTTTTTAGTTGCATTAAATATCAAGTGAACCTATAAAAAAGCATATATAATGCATTATAGAAGCATTGCAGTTAAATGTTCGCGCTTAAATTCGGATTATGGTTAAAAGCTTCGCTATAGCTATATATTTGAACGCCCGCAAAATTGTTTATTTGAATTAGTGATTTAACAATAGCGTATGATTAGGGCATGTCTATTTATAGACTATTATACATGACACTTCTTATCAGTAACATATATATATATATATATATATATATATATATATATATATATGTATATATATATGTTTTTATAGGCTCACTCAGTATGTAATGCAACTAAAAAAAAAATGTAAATATCAAAAATAAACCCAACCAAACCAAATCAGTGAAAATAACTAAAAATCAAAATATTAATGACCACACACACATATATATATGTTACTGATAAGACGTTACGTGTATAAATACGATAGTCTATAAATAGACATACACTAATTATAATGACCGATATTATGCTATTGTAAAATCATTAATTCGAATAACAAATTTCAAATGGCGAAGCTTTTGACCAGGTACCTTAAATTCACATGCCTTTAAAATTAAAATGTATGATACGCATATGATTGTAATCCCCTATACACTTTATATAGGCTATAGTCTATATATACAGTATTATAATTATACTGAGTATATGATTATCCTAAGGATATTCTTAGTATTATACTAAGTATAATAATATTATCTATTATTAGATAATATTATTATACTAATAAATAATGTATCGATATTTAATATCATATTATTATAATAATTATATAAAAAAACCAAAAAAACAGTATACATTTTATTAATAACCCTCGTTATTTTTATCTGAATACATATTACATGTCATATATGTCATATAATATATAGGATTATGATCCGTATGATCATAATGATTATGATTACGATAATCATTACCCTAAGGATATATATATATTTAATATATATTTAATATATATTATATATATTAATAACTAAATGTACTATGATAATCATTATTGAATGACAAATACAATATATAATAGTATACTATTATTAAAATATTAATATCAGTATGCCTCTAATGATATATATATATATATATATATATATATATAATATATAATATATAATATATATATATAATATTATATTATATATTATATAATATAAAATACAATATATAATAGTATACTATTATTAAAATATTAATAATAGTATACTATTATATATTGTATTTGTCATTCAATAATGATTATCATAGTACATTTAGTTATTAATAACGAGGAAACAATATTAAATAATATTTAAATTATTATATCAGAAATACTTTAATATAAATATTATTTAAAATAACATTACATAATATACTTTAATATATTCAAAATGCATAACATATATATTATAAAATTAATATATATATAATACATACTATAGATTAAATACAAATATAACATACTAATTACAATATTAATTACTAATAAATATTGCTCTATTTTTCAAATTTACTATTCAAATTTTTTGAATTATATATTTGACAAATATATTTATATATAACTACATAAAACTATATACATATATGTGTATTTAAAATTAACATATTAAGTTTTAATTATATTATAAATTCTCTAACTGTCATTATTAAGAGTATAAAGTATATATTATTTAAATATTTGTAAGACGTTTATAAATATAATAGGATGTAGAGTTGATCAAATATTTTAGATAATATTGATAAAAACTCAATATAAAATAAAATCCTAATATACACTTTATATATATATATATAAATTTATTTATTAATTTATTTAATTTATTAATATTATAAATTAATTTTAAATTAATAAATATAAATTATATATTGTATTTATTTTTTCCCAATAATCCTATTTTTGAATTTAATTTAATAATATTTTTATAAACCAACCACAGAAGATTCTTTATATTTTGTATTTTTAATTGTAAATTATCTTGATATAAGTTATTATATAAATCTTTAAATATTAACATATATTTGTATCTAAATGTTAACAAAAATATTAATAATTATACATGGATCGTAACCAGAATTACAACTATCAAGGTATGTTTAATGTAATTAAAATATATGTATATTAAAGTATTATCACACTATTTTATTATTGTTATGGTTTGAATTTTGAAATATATTTATTATAATAATTCATATTTTATTAAATATATTAATTACATTAAATTAAATTATAAATTATTTTAAACTATACTTTATTTTTATAGCGATTACAAATTAATTACTATACAATATTAATCATATACCTTTAATAAATGTATATAATCTATAGAAATGCATACAACTTTAAGCATGCATATAATAAACTTTATTATAAAGGTTGCAATAAGTGATGGGAATGAAACCTAATAGTAAGGTTACAATTGGATTTGATCGAGTTTCGAAATAATATATGTTTCTAGGTTGTTTCAGTTTAATATAGATGGGTTTCAAGGCTGCTTTGAAATAGTTACATTCACCAAAGCATAATTTATAAAAATATAACAAAGAAAGAAAATAAATTGGAGGGGTTCAAGATAGTATGATGATGAGTATTATTAAATACTATTTATTTTTAGAAAATTTCAATTCTAATTTGTATATACATAATATACACAATATTATATTGAATATATGTAAATTTTGAATATAAATAAAGTGAGATTTACTAAAATCTAGGAGTAATTTACGAGAAATAAATTGTTCCCAATATTATCTAGTTGGTTTATGCCGAAGTTGGCCGCCGATATATTCAAAGTTCAAGTTTGGCGTACCTATATGTATCAATACAAATATATATATATATATGTATATATAATATAATATAAATCCAAACCAAAAACCAAACCCAAACCTAATAACTATAAAATGAGTTTATTTAACATATATATATATTTAATTCTATCGATATAGATGTTACATTATTTTTGAATGTGTAATAGAGCGTAACTTTTGCATTTGATTGACACACATAAGCGCGCCCAACTTGAACTTTAAAATATATCGGCTGCCAAATTCGGTATTCATGATCAGTTAAGAACTTTATGTAGTACGAGTGATATATATATACTTTAATATTTAGAACATATAGAATGTATTACCAAGGATATCCACTCACTATCTCTGAAATGGTTACTCTTTGTATTCCGAGCTCTATACTTTTCAGTGGTATATTTAATTATATTTGAGTGATTTCAATCTTTGAATTAAAGATATCAAGGATATTTATTTATCTGTAAAATAAAAATACATTCATAGTATTACAAAATAAAAAAAAAAAAAAAATGTATTTCACACAAAATACGCAACATAACTTTATTGTATAAAAAAAATTAGGAAAAGTCTTAAATTTTTTTCTTGTAAAATTGTAGTGACAAGTCTAGTTCTTTCGGTTTTTGATTATTGTAATTCACTTCTATGCCATTCACCTATATCTACACTCAAGCCGCTTATAGCACTACAGCGTTATGCCGTCCGTATCATTTACGAAATACCACACAGAGCTGATAATAACCACATCAGTATCACATAATTAATATGAGATCTACACTGGCTACCGGTAAAGAAACGAATCGTGTACAAATTATGCACACTCATGCATGCCGCTATCCACCATGGAACACCTGATTATTTATGCCTGTTAATATCCGTAATTCAGCAACATAGGAGTCTCCGTTATCATCACATATTCCGAGTAAAGGCTATAGAAGTTCCAGCATATAGTAATACTTACTCATTCGTCGAATATGACATGGTAAAGGCATGGAACGAATTTCCCGATATTCTGCGGTGCACCACATCAAGAACTGAATTCAAGAGAGAATTAAAAACTCACTTTTTCTCACCTTATGAATGATACATTTGACCCTTATTTATTTTCCATCGTTTATTTAATCAATTTAATCACATATTTTTTATGAATGTGTACACATCTTTGTTAACGTTTCTTTTCCGTCTAAAAAAGTGTTTAAATAAAATTTAATAATAATAATAATTACATTTTTATTTCTATATAAATATTTTATTAAAAATACGAATTTTTAATAATTCATTCCAAATAATATAATATGTATTAAATGATATGAATTATATATAATCATATTGAAATTATTGATTTAAAAACTAGTTTTTGCATTGCTTTTTGTATTAAATTAAAATGTGTACTTCTGGACAATGATGCAATACGATACAATTATTTAAGTGGAAAATAACAATTTCATAAAACATGCATTATCAGATGTCTTGTCCTTGGTAATAATATATAATTAATATTAAGTAAATTAACTTTGGAATAATTGTTTTTAAAATTTGATGAAAGTTTTTCAGAAATATTTTATTATCCTATGTTATAATGAAAAATAAGTTTACTACTATGTTTTAATAAATCCTATAAGATTGAAATTTAATTTGCAAATAACATTATTAATTTAATAAATTATTATTATTCGAATGAATCTAATAGATATTGATATTTTAATAATATTAAGTATTTCATTGTTGATTTAAATATCCGGAATCCAATGTGTAGGAAGTAGACTCGGAATCTAATATTATTTAATAAACTCGTTCAAACCCGCTCGCAATAAAATTACCCATATCTGCTCGAAAAATAATCGAACCGGTCCCATCACTACCCAAGAAATCAAAGATGGTATGCAAATAGCGTTTTTATAACGTTTTAAATATGGGTGCATTGTGATCAAATAAAAATAGTGCATATACACCAATCTCCATCTATAAATACAACTTGTTTAATCTATAACCAAAAAAAATTAGTATTTTATAAATATATTTGACTACCATCAGTTATTATCATTGAAATCATTAATTTCTAATTCTTTTATTATGATAATAAAACAATTCTTATTTTTTTTTGTTACAATTCTTTTTTTAATTGTTAACTATTTCCATTGAATTTATACATTTATTTATTAAAATTTACTTATCTATTTGTCGTTTATAATTAAATATATTCAAAAATATCATAATTAATATATATTAATAATTATATGTTATGAATAAAACTACATACATAATCAATACACATGACATTATCATATTTACGATGCTTCACCAGATAACAATGGACATCAACGACCTCCGACCTACCCTCAGATGCTGGGCAACCCTCCACCCCACCACCATCAACCCCCACCCCATCACCAGGCCCCACCCCATCAACACCACCAACAGCACGCCCACTTCCAATACCAACAGCAGCAGCAGCAGAGGCACTACGGGCCACGAGATGAATACCCTCAACCCCCTCAGCCTCCGCCCCATCATCAGCCCTACCATCATCCGCCTCCCCAGCACCACCCGTTACCCCTACCCCCTCACATCCAGCACCCTCAACACCACCAGTCCCGTCACCCCGTCCACCAGAGCTTCGTTCGGCAGACGTTCGAGAGACCGCCCCTTTACCAGGGCCTCCCGCCGCCGCAACACCCGCCGCAGCACCCACTCGAGATCTTTGCCCCTTTAACGGTGTCCGCAGGCCCTACCGGTACCATGATCAAGAGCAGCTCTCTACCGATACTACCCCCGCTATCTCTATCGGAACCCGTTATCGCTAAAGCTGTGACCGCCGTATTACCGCCCTTACCGCCTCAGCCCCAACTACTTCCCGCCGACTTCCACATCCCCCCGTCGACGCTGCATCACTCTCAACAAACTCCGCCTCTTCAACAACAAGCCCCGCCTCCTCATTTCCGGCCTCAACCGAAACCGCAACAGAACGTCGAACGTAAGAACTATCGGCTCATGGTGGACCCCCTACTAGTGCCTGCGGGGCAAAAAGGCTACGCTCATTTCACGGTCGCAGTTAGATTACCCCTAATTACACCTCATTACCCCTAATTACCCCTAATTATAGGTATCAATTGTTTACATTAGTATAATATATTATTAAAAATATTGTAAATCAAATATTTAATTAACACTATTTAAAGCTAGTAAAATCTAATTAAATCGTATTAAACCAACATAAATAGAATAGAAAAATGAGAATATATATCTATCATTCAATTATAATCCTAAATTTTGTTTATCAACGACTTTTTTGTAGAAATATATTAATGAAATGGTTTGAAAGTTAGTATTTAAAGTATATAAAGAAGTTCTATTTGAAGTTGAGACGATATGCTACAATAAACATATATATATATATATATATATATATATATATATATTGTTTACAGAATATACTTGTTCATCATTGATATATATTTGTTTAGAAATATTTTGTTGCTTCAAAATAACATTAAACGTTTGCTATTGTTGCCTCCTCCCTAACACCTGTACACTTGCTAACTACGGGTATTACTGCTCACTTCTGTAGGATCCAGAGACCACGTTCCAGCAGCTCGACCCTCGCAATCGTACGAAACAACTGTGGGCTCGTAAAGTGATCATCTGGTTGACCCATACCAGATTCAAGGTCGGTACTTACATCTCTATCAAATTATGTCTGATTAATCGTTCAAAATAAATATATATTCAAATCATTATATTCAAAATTCAAATTATGTAAATTTTAAATATAAATATGTAGGGTTCCATAATTTTTGGTAAAAAGTGTCAAAAACCTATCTCTACCAAGTTAATTTACAGTGATAACTGGTAAAAACTGGGAAAAAACTAATACTCATAAAATATAATACATTTAAAAAAAAATTTATATTGAAATTTAAAGTAATATTGATTCAATTATAATTATATATAAATGTTATGGCTAATTAATCTAGTAGTTTTATTTGAAAATTTGACCAAACATTTTATCATTGCTTTGATTATGCTATTTATAGTACATTTATTTAAAAAATTGCCACCCTTATTCAAATTGTAAAATTAACAATTTGATGTAATTGGATACATTTTATAAATGAAATAAAATCATACTGTGCTATATAAAATTGCACAATGAAAATATTACTTGAGTTATATAATAATAATATACAGTATTGTAAAAAATATTTTTTTAACTATATTTAATTTCTTTTATATAAAAATAAATATTCTATTCAGTATTTATATTTATATATATATAATTAACAATATCTATAGATATATTTAATTAAATATCATGGTAAAAAATCAAATAATGAATACATTCAAATAATTTCTCAATGAAAATATTATTAGTTCTATTGATAGTAATTAGTAATATATATATATTTTTTTTTACAATATTACCTTTTACTAATACAAAAATAAATATATTATTCTATTCAATATTTTATATATATATATACAGTAGAAGCTCGATAACTCAACATCCACAAAATATTTGGTTGGATTCGTATCTTTTACATGTTAACAAAAACACTATTACTCAACAAATATAACTAAACATACATATAACTCAACATCGTTTTTATAATCCTAGCCTATACATTACATGTAAATATACATCCGATAACTCAACATTTATGAAAAATAAAAATATCACAAACATATGTTGTTGGATTCGTATCTATAAATCTACATTGCTCAACAAATATAATTTAACATAAATTATTCAACATGGATTTATTTAATAATATATGGATATAAATATATAAACGTAAAAATACAATTACAATTATTATATTATCATACGAGTACTATTTTGAATGCATTTATGTGAAAAAAACATTAATTAAGTCATTAATTTATACATCCGATAACTCAACATACTCGCTAACTCAACATGAAAACTCCGTCCCGTCAATGTTGAGTTATCGAGCTTTGACTGTATTTATATATTATTGAATTATTTACTCATTTATTTAAATTTTCTTATCATATTATTTATTTAAAAAAATTTGTCTTTATATAAAGTCAAAATTAATAAAGTTTTTTTAAAAAAATATAAAAAATCTTATAATTATTATTTTAATGTAGTATTGATTAACTTTATAATTGTATATTATCTATAAAATCTATAAATAATATATAATTATAAATTATATAGACAATAGTAGGTTTAATATAATATAGATAATATTATATTTAATTATATAGATATAACTAGGTTTTTACCATGGCAAAAACCTGTTTTTACATGACAGGTTATTACCATAGGCGGTAAAAACCTATGGAACACTGTAAATATGAATTAGAATCATTAGACAATTAGACTATTAGACAACTAGACTATTAGACAACTAGACTAGTAGACAACTAGACTAGTAGACATTGCCATCCCTACTGATCACTATTACTACTCTAGTACCTTGGATAATTTCTATATGCCTGCGTTGATGTTTTTGTTATAGAATTCGCTACCCTGTTATATTATTAAGCATACGTTTCATTATGAATTAAGGCACGCAGTGAATATATATATATATATATATATATATACGTATACTGAATTAGCATCGTAGTTATAAAATACATATATAAAGGTATATATATTTAAAAAAATATTCTTGTTATTATAAAATTATAATTAATAATATATATATATATATATATATCTAATGTATATTAATATTAAGACATATTTTTAAACTTTAAAAAACATAAAATATATTTTATATGATAAAATATATGAAAATAAATATGTAATAAATATAATAATGTATAAATGATGAATTTTGATCTTATACAAGCGCTTTCCTATTACAAGTTTATTAATAGTTGAGGGCCCATGCGTAAAGACGAGATCTGATTAATTTACTATATGAATATTATATTTCTAATATATATGTATATATTTATTTGTATTATATTATTTCGGATATTTTTTTACTTTTAATAATATCAAATATAATATTATATATAATATATATATTTATAAATGATGAATTTTGATCTTATACAAGCGCTTTCCTATTACAAGTTTATTAATAGTTGAGGGCCCATGCGTAAAGACGAGATCTGATTAATTTACTATATATATATAAATATATAAATATATATACAGTGTATGCCAATATGATAGAACACATAGCATTAGTTTACATTTGTGACATGCTTAAATTTGATAAGCATTGAAAGAGTATCTCTAACAAAGTGGGCTAACTAAAATATTATAATGTTTTTATTATACATATATATATTATTAATATACTAAAGCTGAGTTCACACCAAGAATCCGTACGGATATCCAGATTGGATAGATATTTAAAAATAAAGCATTCATAAATCCGAACAGAAAATCTGCCGTGTTTCGTGCGTATCATAACAAGTCTATTAAGATCTTTGATATAAACATAAACATAAAAATATAATACGAATAAATATATTTTAAATACATTAATTTAATTATAATTATATTCAAATTACGTTCAAATTCCTCATAATTCCGTTCAGTGCTCGGATTTTATAGAACATGTCGTAAATAACACGTACGGATCTAATCTAATAAGTTCACACCTAATAATTTTATAAATTTTCAATCCGTTCGAGTTATCTGTACGGATTCTTGGTGTGAAGACAGCTTTATACATATAATCCTACTTTATATAAATAATATATTGCATATCATACATTTTATGTATTCTATAGTATACATATATCTATGTATTATCATTTTCTAAATGGTAATTCAAAATTTTATTATAAAAAATTCAATATCTCATTGAATAATAGAAATAATGAACTGTAATTTTCAATATAAGTAAAAAATACAATAGTCTGTAATATATGAATGTAATATATGACTGTTATTTTTTATTTCACTAAAAATTATTAATTTATTTTTTTATTTATAACATATATTATAAATATTTTAATAAATGGAAATATAATAAAAAAATAATTTCATAATAGTATGTAAAATAATATATTATTAAACTATAGAAAAAAAAATTATGTGATTACCTATTATTAAATTTGTGTAATTGAATCTATTTACATTGCATGGGTGAACGAAATACCCCCCTTAACTAACATTTTGACATGCTAACACTATTTGATGGTACTCTGAATAGGGTAACTGTATAATATATTTATAAATTTATCTATATATATCTATATATATATATGAATTTTTACATATTTATTTTGTTTTTAAGTGATTTATTTTTCAAAATCTTAATTATCATATCATTATTTTAATCAATATATTTATAATAAATTCAAAATCAATATATTTACAACATTATAATTGTATTATTAATATATCTAATAATTCTTGAATTATAAATATTAAAAAAAAGTTAAAGACAATCTATTAGTCATAAAGGGGATGTAATATTGATAAGAATTAAAATTAGTAGACACACATATTCTTAGAATATTAGATAATTTATAGTGTTTTCAAGTATATATTTAGTTGAAACAATTTTTCACAATATAAAACATTATTTTAAACACACATATACACTCATATACACTGTATATACGCATGTATAAACACTTATATATACAAGTACACATACCAACACACGCATATTTATATACATTATATGTGTGATTCTAATAACTAACCTATATGATATATTATTACGGCCCGTAATTTACGGGTATGAATATATATATATATATATATATATATATATATATATATATATATATATATATATATATATATATATAAGTGTTGTAAACAATAAGGTTTCATTAAGCCCTTGTACATAAATATTAACATGTATCATAAATATATATATATATATATAACCAACAAATTTGAAAGTGTCCATTATACATGCATGCAAAGTATACATTGTAAACCTATATTCAATATTTTCAATGCAGTCGATATATTGATTATAACCCCTGTAATATGAACTTCCTATATCGATGAAGCCCCTCCAATTCTATACCCTACCGTACATAGAGTTGAACTAGTAACAATGACCCCTTAACCAAATCATCCCGCTTACACCCCTAATGCTCAACCCCTAATGCTCAACCCCTAATGCTTACACCCCTAATGCCCAACCAGTACATCTGGTTAGGCTCTATCCCTGATACTATCCTATCTCTCGTATACAATGCAACACTAGTAACCCCTCCTTACATCCCTATACTCTTAGCCCTAACCCCTTACACCCTGCTGCTCCTTCCCTCTGACTCCCCCTACCTACGAGTACTTTGAGTGGGTCGTGTGGAACCTAAGGAGGTCTCGTTTGAGAACTCTGACTCCTTACCCCCTAACACCCTGACAACCTACCCCCCCCCCTCACCAGCATGACAAATACTTTGTGGGTCGAGTGGAGCCTAAGGAGGTCTCGTTTGAGAACCTCAACGACAACATTGACGAGCGGTTCCTACGAGACATGTGTTCCCCATTCGGAGACATCTCTGAGTGTCATGTCTGCTATCACCCCAAGTCTAGGAAACATCTCGGTATCGCTAAGGTTCAACATTATAGTGTAGAGGCAGCAATAGTGGTGGTGTTGGTGCTCGTGTGTGCACATGACTATATCTATATCTATAGCTATGACTACATCTATATCTATAACAATATCTATAACAATATCTATAACTATATCTATATCTATAACAATATCTATAGCAAAACTATACATATACTTATAAATATATATACTTATATATACTTAACTACATCTATATCTATAACAATATATATATAATTATAACAATTGTTATATTAATATCTATAATTATAACTATAACTTTAACTATAATAATTAACTACTTGATCTTTCATGATGACGCTGATGATGATGATGTACATTAATAGCATATCACTCTATCTCCCTCCGCCCCTCACCTCCCTCCTATACCCAGGTTCTGTACAGCAGTACTACATCCTCTATGAAGTGTGTGAAATCACTGCACGGTATCAGCAAGATGGGCAACGTCATTAGAGTCTACATCGACCCTAAAGGTTCCTCATCTCCCTCCACCCCTCCACCCCTTCCACCACTCCACCCCTCCTTTCTCACTATAGGAATTCCATCGCGCTTGTTTCAAGTAATTGTGAATATTTGAACAGATTATGTAATATCTCGTGTAATTGTAATGCTTATAATAATTTATAAATTATAATACGAGATTATTTATTATTATAATAATTATCTTATTTCATCTACAATATTTGTCAACTATATATAGATGGAGATAAGAATCAGAGTGATATTTAACACCTCTATTGAATTGCTACTTAATTCTACTATACAATATTGCTAATAGTAAACTAAAACTTTAGGCATAATTTCATATGTTGAATATTATACTTTGGCCTATTTATTTGATGTAAATAAAATGATGAATTTTGATCTTATACAAGCGCTTTCCTATTACAAGTTTATTAATAGTTGAGGGCCCATGCGTAAAGACGAGATCTGATTAATTTACAAACATGAATATTTATATTATTAATGTTTATATAGTATTTTATAAATAATCAAAGATCATCGATGAAATATTAAACTAGTCAATATCATTATAATGAATGTATAATAACTTTAAATTTGTTTAGTCTACGTAAATATTAATAAATTATATATATATATATTAATAATACTATTTTATTATGTAAATTATAACTAATTGATACAATACACACACATACATACACATATATTGCATGCTATATACATCGTAATGTAATGAATCACCGCACGGTCAAGGTATCCTGCGAAACCGTGCCGTCCACTTGATACTGAACCCCCAGGCAGTAGGAATCGCTAGCATGCCTAAAGTGGCTTCAGATCCTCAGATGAGGTTAGAGATTGTTACGCAGCCAACCTATGTCCACCTATAGGTGTATCTACAGGTGTATCTACAGGTGTATCTATAGGTGTATCTACATATGTACCTATGTCCACCTATCTAAGCATTACACTCGTAAAATAATACATATTTTGTATATGGGCCGAACCATTTCTATAAGTTAAATATTTTACTTTAGCCTATTTATATGATGTTAATAAAATGATGAATTTTGATCTTATACAAGCGCTTTCCTGTTACAAATTTATTAATAGTTGAGGGCCCATGCGTAAAGACGAGATCTGATTAATTTACTAACAAGAATATTATATTTCTAATATATATATACATATTTATATATATTATATTATTTTGGATATTTTCTTTACTTGTAATAATATTAAATATAATATTAAATATATTATATATTTATAAATGATGAATTTTGATCTGATACAAGCGCTTTCCTATTACAAGTTTATTAATAGTTGAGGGCCCATGCGTAAAGACGATATCTGATTTATTTACTATACGAATATTTATATTTATAAAATTATAAAATAAATTTATTTAATAAAGCGAAAATATATTTTTCTAAAAATTCTCTATACAAATATATCGGATTCCTCGAATGTATTAACACCTCACATCCACGCCATCTAGTCAAGGTCATCACGGACCTACTCATTCGACCCCGTACGACCTTCACAACCCGCCGCCACCGCAAGAGGTCGGCTCTACCTACGCCAATCAAAGCAGCCGAGACTGGCGAATGGACTCTCAACCGGCCCCGCAAGCCCCGCTTCCACCCCACCCCATTAATGAAAGGGGGGCGGCTCACGCAGAAGGGGCGCCACCCGCGTCGTACGATTCTCCTCAGAGACATCGACCCGAAGAGTCTGGCTCCCATGACGAACAGCCTCCCTCCATGGAGAATCACTCGCGTCAATATCATCATCATCATAGGCAGGACGATCAGTCAGTGGACGGAGGTGAAGGTCACGACCCTATGAACTATAGGTCAGATATTACATGTCTAGATATGTATATGTTAATTTGTATTCATCTATATCGATGGCACGTTTCTAAACATTCTATTAGTAAGCTTCTATTCACACTATCGATGGCACGCTTCTATGTTTTAGTAACATTACTTATCATAAAACAAAGTTTGAAATTGAGTACATTTATGTTGAAAAATAAAGTAATATTTTTTTTAATATTTACAATTTTTTTTTTTACAAATTATTTTGTTAGAAATAAAATAATAAAATATTTATTTATCCATTTTATCCATACAGTATACCAAAAGTACAAGTACACCAAAAGAGTCTTTATTGGAAGTAAAAATTGAATAAATAATTTAAATACAAGTAATAATTACTAAATAATCGGTTACATAAATACTGTATAACTTTTTGATTTATTAATAAATTTTGAAAATATAAATTCATTTCATCAAACATCAAATAGTCTTTGTTTGTATACAATTTAGTATATACGAACCGTAACTATGATACGAGTATTGTCCAATTAAATGAGATCAATGAGCAAAAAAAGTTACTGAGTAAATTGATGTTGAAAAATAAAGTAATACTTTTTTATAATATTTACAAGCTAAACATATATTTCAGTCTAATTAATGCCATATATATACTTTATGTTTATGTATATGTACAATATTGTAATAAATAATTTATCTATATATAATTACATTTCCATTGCAAGAGGTTTTATCAATAAATCGTAGTTTAAGTGAGGTATTGCTGATAAAGATAGCAATAATATAATTCACCATATAATATGTAATATGGTTCAATTTCTTATCTATAGTAGTTAATGACCTACTTTTTTTTCTATATATAGCTAATAAATATGGCTTTAAAATAAATAAAATTCTATATAAATATATACAAGTAGTTTATAAATTTATAATAATATATATATATCATATATAATTATAAATTATTAGATATTATTCTAAATAATGTAATATATATATTTTATTTTTAATAAATTTATAAATTTCATTTTATTATTTTTAATCTATATATATATATGTTTCAAATGCAGAAGGTTTTATCTAATGACCTACTTTTTTTTCTATATATAGCTAATAAATATGGCTTTAAAATAAATAAAATTCTATATAAATATATACAAGTAGTTTATAAATTTATAATAATATATATATATCATATATAATTATAAATTATTAGATATTATTCTAAATAATGTAATATATATATTTTATTTTTAATAAATTTATAAATTTCATTTTATTATTTTTAATCTATATATATATATGTTTCAAATGCAGAAGGTTTTATCAAACAATATTCAATAATAAAAAATATATTAATGTTTTAGTAACATTACTTATCATAAAAAGTTACTGAGTAAATTGATGTTGAAAAATAAAGTAATTTTTTTTAATATTTACAAGCTAAACATATTTCAAAATTTTTTAAAATCGATCTTATATTCATAAAATGGAATTAATTTATAAAACCTAATATTTTACAATAATTATTATTTTATTTATTTACAAAGTATTTAGAAAATGGCAGACTATAGTAGGTGTCATACAACATCGAATTTTGATTGTTATATTGCAAATTTCTTACAGATTTTTTTTTGTAAATTAAAGATAATTAATTATATAATATCATTATTCAATAAAATAAAAATTGATTTATAAATTATTTTAGAATAAAACGAACGTCGCACCTTAATGAAATGTAAATAAAATGGAAAATTATACCATAATATAATGGTGTCAATTGTTTGTGTTTGAAAACAGGAAATAAACATTTGAAACCGCCATCTATATATTGAATTCATAATGTAAACCAAAAAAGATATTTCAAAATTTTATTGAGTTTTTAAATTTTAAAAATAGATCTTATTCATAACATGTAATGAATTTTACCTAATAAATACCTAGTATTTTACAATAGTTATTATTTTATTATTTTATTTATTTACAAATTATTTAGAATATGACAGACTAGACTTAGTAGGTGTCATATTACATCAAATTTTGATAGTTATATTGTAAATTTCATCACGATTTTTTTTGTATATGAAAGATAATTAATTATGTAATATAATTATATGATACATTTTTTATAAAAAAACGAAGGGGAATGGTGAAGTATTTGTTTTCATGTTGTTGTAAAAATTATTATTTATCACATTAAAGATAATAAATTATATTTTTATATTATAAAGTAAACTAATTTTTGAAAACAAATTAAATGCTCCCCCTTTAATGAGAAGTAATTCAGAGGTAATTCTGATTAACCCTTTATAGTTGCCCTAATAGTACATTACCTAACACTCTACATAGCCAACACGAGAAACTCTAACTACCTTCCTAGTAGCGCCAATTCTAAATTATATTTAAATAAATATATAGTTATGTTTAATTATTAAAAAATGTTTCTATAAAAAAGTAAACAAAAGCGTACTTCACAAATAATAGTCGTAGGCATCATGATGAGTCATCACTATAACTTGTAACCCTCTCTATAGTTGCCCTAATCATACATACCCCATACATCTATTGCCGTTCTAGCCCTTCGAGACAGCTCGCGGATCACCTGAAGAACAGCTCTCCCGGAGATCTCCCTTTCAACGCTAGATCACCCCGCTCTAGACTACCCCATACGCCCCCGATGCCCCCTCCGATGACACCCTCGCCTAAAGATGACCACACGGATGATAATGTGGAGGAGGAGGAGGAAGAGGAGGAGGATGGACTGGCGTTTCTGTCATTGGAGGATCGTATTAAGTCTCTACTTCAAATTAACGGTTAACTTCACAATACTTAATAATATGTATTTGAAGAATGTTGTTTATTTCTGTTAGTTTTTAGTTTATAATATGGATATGCTTTTTCCTCCTAAATGGCTTTAAAACGATCAAAGTTATCACACACAAATCAGGGTTCCATTAGTTTTGCTAAAAAGCTGTTTTTACCGGACAAGTTATTACTGCTGTTATTATCATAGGCGGTAAAAACCTATGGAACACTGACACAAGCATACATGTGAATGTGTAACAACAACAACATCATATGCTATGTTATTGTATCGTGGGTAACTAATAGTGCGATTGTAACAGGGACATACGGACAATTAGTTGATACATTGCAATGTTAATACAAGCGATATCTATCCGTGAAACACTGTGCTACCACAAGCTAAGTTATTATATTCAATAGTGTCGTTGTCAAATATCATTGTTCATATTCACACATGATATAATTAAAGTTGTAATGTATTTAATTTATATATAATAATTAAGATTATATTATATACGTATACCTAATTTATATAAATTATAATTATATAGATATTATAATATATTTATAGATTAGTATATATATATATATATGTGTGTTGTCTTTCATTAAAATTAATAAATATACGATATACACGCCAAACATTATTAACCATTACTTGCCCATTACTTGCCCCTGCCCCGGTTACAAGTGTATTCCATCACTAATCACTACCCAACCCCACAGAACCTGAGAGAGAGGAACCCAAGCCCCCGCTACCGGAAGTAGAGCCAGCACCGCTACCGCCCCCACTCACCGAACCCCACCAGGATTCCACCGGCACCGAACTAGAACCCAGCCTACCCCCATTACCTACTGCGGCGCCCCCTTCCCCGCCCGACCTCCCCCCTCAACCCCCGCCACCCCCTGAGTTATCACCCTCCCCCCCGCCGTTACCCCATTCACCCTGCTACCCCGAAGTGGAAGTCACTCAAGAGATCGTAGAGTTCGACCGTTCCTATGACTCAGAGCTGGACGATGCCTCCATGCAATCCGTCCCCATGGACATGGAAACATCGGACTCGGATCTCTCACAAGGTGGAGCTGATTGGGGTCAGACGGGGTCAGCAGGAGGCGGGGATAACAAGTCCCTACGCAGTCTGAAGCCTGAGGAAGATGAGTTCACGCACGAATCTATTATGAGAGGCATTCAGAACAGCGACTTCAGTGATTTCAACGTAGAGCCTGGTTAGTCTATCTTAGCGTTACTGATGGTCGGGTGGCTTAGTGGGCGATGTAAGTAAAGGTCGGCCAATGGGTGACCAGATATTGTTTGTTTACTGAATTGAAATTATTTTATTTTTAAATATTTACGAATAAAAAAGTTCTTATTGATCAATTGAAAATCTTTAATATGAAATTCAATGAAATCAATAAATTAATTTCAATGAAATATTACAACAAAATAATGAAAAATATTACTGAAGTTATTTTTAATAATAATTCAAACTTTATTTAAAACATATTTTAAATTAAATTAATATTTTTCTGTATGTATTTTATCTATAACATCCATTTATTATAATGATCTAGTTGTATAAACTTCATTATTACCGACATGAAATAGAATTATTGCTAAGAAAAGACCGACCATTAGGGGGTAGGCTCTAGTTAAAATATTTTTAATATTTTCCATATTTAGTATCTTATTTATAAATTTATAAAATTTCTCAAATTATTTTTGTATATTTATTTACTTAAATTTTATATATTAAACTTTAAATTTCATTTTCAAAACTTTTTACTCTTAACCTTAATTTTTATCTGAAATTGTTACTGTAAATAATAACATATACATATATATGAATCCTGTTGGATTTATTATTATATTTTATAATAATTAAATAAATTATGATAAACTTACATTTTAATGAAAAAAATAAAAAATAAATATTGAACTAATTTTGACTATTTTTGGACACCATTAAATTAATTATATTTATATAAAGACAGAATATATATGACGGAAGAAAGTATCTGTTGAATACAAAAATATTATCTCTATTAGTTATTTATACTTAGCATTTTTAGATAGAGCTACAATATTTGTTTAGAATCTAAACTTTAGATGAACGGGAATCTCCCCCTTTAAGGGGCCATTATTTGATGTGACACCCGCTTTACTCATAGCATACTCTTAATCAGAGTTGTAACTAATTTCTAATGTTCCTAGTTAAATCATAAATATATATATATAGTATTATTTTAGTGAGCTAATATATATATATATATATAATTAGAAAATTTAATTATTGATTTTATTGAAAATAATTTTGAAATAACAAATCATTGCATAACATCGATATTGAATATATAAGCCAGCCGCATGCTAATAATACATCAGTATTCCTGTAGTCGGGCAAATATTAGTCTCTTATTTTAATATATATAAACATGTTGATATCTCAATAAACCAATAAGCCTTCTAATCAACCTGGGTGTTAACACTGAATCTGATATTATTATTAATAATCTAATATACAATATCACCACATACATCACACCACCCCACACCCCCCAACACCGACAGACCCTGAAGGAGATAAGAGGTTCACAGCCCAGGAGCTAGTGTACAAACGCTACTACGAGAACTACTACTGTTCGGCCCAGCGTCGCCACAAGAGAACCTCTCGCTACACCAAGTACATGCGTTCCCTACGCAGCCTCTCCACTCGAGATCGCTACCTCTCCGCCCTCGCTCGCTACACTAAACTCCACAAGCGTTCCCTCTACTCGAGTCAACAGTTCTCCTACTACCTGAACGCTACCTGCCAACGTCAACTGTGCGTGGACTCGGGCTGTCGACAACAGACCACCACCGCCGACTACATGAGGAGATACTACGCTTCATTCAAGGATCAGTCGGGTCGCCTGTGTAGGTCGCCGTATTGTCGCGATCGAGCCTGTCGTACGGTACGCGAGTGCCAGTACGAGTACTGCGAACAGCCGGGGTGTCGACGAGCCCCGCGCCCCGTCTATAGCTCCGATCTACCCTCGAGTTCCGATAGTTCATCGCCAGCGACGACGGAACAATCCGGAAGCGATGTTTCGGAGGATAGCGATAGTGGTTCAGATCAGGAGGAATCGGTCGCTGTTCAATCGGAAGAATACTACGACCGCCGTATCAGCGATGAGGCGGGGTCATCGGACGGCAGCGATACCGGCACCTGTCGAAGGTCGAGGTTACCCCGCGCCGTCTACATGAAGGTCGCGGTCAGCGATTCCGACTCACCCCCGCCGCCGGGGCTCGTTCAGAACTATCTACCCCACCCGGGCAAACGCTACTCCCGGTACAGTCGTCGTTGCCCCAGCTCTTGTAGCTCGTCCTGCCACTCATCCTTCGACTCCTACTCTTCTTCCAGTTACTCGTGTTGCAGCCACTCTAGTCGTCGTTACCCCCCTTACCCCCCGTACCCCACCCGCCCCCATTACTCTTACTCCACCACCTCATCAACCTCATCCTCCTCCTCCCCCCCATCATCAACCTCATCTGTGTGCTCATCCTGCTCTAGTGATACCTCTAATGATACAAGCACTACTACCTCTAGTTACGATACCACCTCTACTGCCTCTACCGCCTCCTCTTATGATTCATGCCTTTCCTCGTGTAACTCCTCCTGGTCAGGTGATCAGTTCTATTCCGATTCGTTGATATCGTCGACACCACCTCCTTCACCTAATTATACCTCTCTACCACCTCTTCCTCCTCCCCTCCCTCCATCTTCTACACCCCCTATGCCTTCATCTTCTACTCCCCCAATACCTCCATCTTCTATTCCCATTCCACCTCCCCTACCTCCATCTCCCCACCACGATGCAATGCAAGATTCTCCTCACAAAGTCGAACCTTCTACTCCATTGTCTACATTAGATGATGCTGTTTCTCCCCACACTGACCCATCGGTTTCTGAGGCTGATAACCTATCCACTAATGTTACATCTACTGTCACCCTAGCCACCCTTGATACCCTAACCACTCCTGATAACCTAGCCATCCCTGATAACCTAGCCATCCCTGATACCCTAGCCACCCCTGATACCCTATCCACCCCTGATAACCTATCCACCCCTGATACCCTATCCACCCCTGATACCCTATCCACCACTGATAACCTAACCACCATTGATACCCTAGCCATCCCTGATAATCTAGCCACCACTGAACCTCTTGACACCCCCGAAAACCTAGCCACCACTGATACTATAGACACCATTGATACCCTAGCTACCCCCGATAACTTAGGAAACACTGATACTCTAGCCACCCCCGATAATCTAGCCACCCCCGAAAACCAAGCTACATCTGATGTTCCTGCCATCCCTGATACCCTAGCTATCTCTGATACCCTAGCCAACCCCGATACGCCTGCCATCTCTGATAACATAAACACCTCCGATACCCCTGTCATCTCTGATACACTAGCCACCCTAGCCACCCCCGATACCCCCGCCATCTCTGATGACATAACCACCCCCGATACCCCCGCCATCTCTGATAACATAACCACCTCCGATACCCCTGTCATCTCTGATACCCTAGCCACCCTAGCCACCCCCGATACCCCCGCCATCTCTGATACCCTAGCCACCCCCGATACCCCCGCCATCTCTGATAACATAACTACCTCCGATACCCCAACCATCATCACCCTAGCTAGCACCGTCACACCTCTCTCAAATCACCTCTCAGCTTCAGAACATACTAGCATCAAGAACGAACCGATGGTGCAATGCAATTCAATCAGTGATAACATTGAGTTCAGTATAGACATTAAGCAAGAAGATCTGACAGAGCAAGAAGATATTAAGCATGAAGATCTAACAGAGCAAGAAGACATTAAGCAAGAAGATCTAACAGAACAACCATACGCCGATACATCTCTATCATCAGTGGTCTCTCTATCATCCGTAATGTCACTAACATCTGTGTCCTGTGGTTCTATACAAGACGATACAACTGAAGACGTTAAGATGGCCGCGCTTGATCATGTGAAAATAGAGGTTGATAGTGACTCGACGAAAGCTGAAGATAAAATGATAAAACTTGACCTCTCTGACCCCGAGATAAAAATTGATGAGAGTGAATCGTTGAAAATTGAAATCGATGAACCGCGACCAGCCGATGATTCTGTGAAGGTTAAAGTGGAACCCGGTGTACGCGACCTGTTCGTCGCCGGAAGTATCGACTTCGACGTAGACCGTCTGTCTGAGAACGAAGATGATGAACTCACCCTGCTGAAGCGCAAGATTCTCAGTGAACTCATGGGCGAAGAGGAGGAAGATGAGGAGATGTCATCGGTTGATGGCAAGGTCGACGAAGACGTTGAAATGAAGGTCGTAGACATGGATTCAAAGCTCTCAGACGTGGAAACAAAGCTCGTGGTAGACTACGGCGACACGGAAATGAAGGTCGAACATACGGTGGATCAGGAGGTGAAGGTGAGAACGATATCGTGTTCCGTGGGCTCCATAGCTCTACCGCCGGAGTTAGAACCCTCGCCCCGCCCCCTTCCACGCCCCCGCCCCCGCCGTCGCCCTCGCCCTCGGCAATACGACTCTCAGGGTTACGCCATACCCCAGCGCCTATCTTACCCCACCGATTACGAGGACTCCTTGTACGAAGCGAAACCGACCTCCGCGATCAAAGCCGCGACCTTGAAATGCTACAGGTCGGACGCAGAGAGAACCGGCGCCGTCACTCGCAGCAAACACTTCAGACGGTCGGGTGATTACTACTCTGAAGGGGATTGCGACCATTTCAAGCTAACCCCTTCTGCCACCGTCGTCACCACTGTTGCCACCGCTAAAAAGCCGGGTAAAGCCACCTGTAATCACAAGAATAAGGTTACGAACTCGACTGCTAATATGGATGAACATCTATACACGTCGCATTGGTTCAGAGACACGAGTGACCCCCGTCCCAACACTGAACGTAACATCAGCACCAGCTATCGCTACAACCAGCGCAGCCGCTTCAGCCAAGAGACTAAACGTCCTGTGGTGCCTATTAGCAGACATCGACTGAAACACATGCTGTTCATGCAGCGCTTGTATGGCATGTCTAGGAAGACTATACAGGTTACTTGTAGTAGTGGTAGTGGTAGTAGTAGTAGTGGTAATGGTAGTAGTAGTAGTAGTAGTAGTAGTAGTAGTAGTAGTAGTAGTAGTAGTAGTAGTAGTAGTAGTAGTGGTAGTGGTAGTGGTAGTGGTAGTGGTAGTGGTAGTGGTAGTGGTAGTGGTAGTCGTAGTGGTAGTGGTAGTGGTAGTGGTAGTGGTAGTGGTAGTGGTAGTGGTAGTGGTAGTGGTAGTGGTAGTGGTAGTGGTAGTGGTAGTGGTAGTGGTAGTGGTAGTGGTAGTGGTAGTGGTAGTGGTAGTGGTAGTGGTAGTGGTAGTGGTAGTGGTAGTGGTAGTGGTAGTGGTAGTGGTGGTGGTGGTGGTGGTGGTGGTGGTAGTGGTAGTGGTAGTGGTAGTGGTAGCAGCAGCAGCTAAAATACATTTTACTAATAAAATAAAACCTATTTTTATGTATATATATAATTTACTTTATATTATAAATAAGCTTCTATTTCATTGTGTTTATATATATATCTATATCACACACAAAAACTATCAACTCAATGAATGAGATTGCAAGGATTCAAATAATGTCAATAATTCTATTCAAAAAATTCAATGAGATTTTTATAAATATATATGAACAATACTGGTTCAATACAATGAATGAGATTTCAAAGATTTGACTATTTTTAGTAATTCAATACAAACATTTCAATGAGATTTCTGTATGCCCTTACTTAAAGTAACCCTACTTTGAATAGACATGCTATATTTTGATACCCATCTATTCACATGTGATGTGTGGTTGCAGTGTGTTATACAACCTTACCTAGTAATGATCAGTACCACTACAACTGTGAAACTAACCCCTCTCACTGCATGCTGAACACGTTTACAACCCCACCCCTACTACCAACCTAACCCCCCCCCCCCCCTCATAACCCACCCTTCACTGCGCAGGCTGAGAGAGATTACCACGACTACTACATCGACTACTGCGATCGTTACAAAGACAAATACGAAGCGGATTTCCTCGATTACTGCGACTACTACGACAGCAACGAACGTAACCAATCAGCATTCAACAATTACCTGAACCTGAAGAGATTAGTGAAAGAGGTAAGACCCCATCATCGCCGTATAGCTACGTACATACAACTTACTCTAACCTTTCTCACGAGAATAACAATACTCACGGTTTATATCTGATTTCACTTGTTCTCATCCTTCCTATCTAGCGGCATTCCATCGTATGTATTTCTTCTGTACTTCTTATAAGTAATTATTAATATTTGAACCGATTTTGTATAATTTTACGCCACTGTAATTATTATTATATTATTTATGATCCTAATCACACCTATATGATTTAATAACTATTAATTCATTATTTTATAAAGATTAAAAAGTATAAAACTTTATCTGAAATCCTGATTTTATTATGTCGCCGATAAAAGCCTCATCAAAATAAATGTGTGTCTATAATCTATCTATAATCTATCTATAGCTATGTATATATATAACTATAATTCACAAGTATCCATACTTCCTTATTAATATCTGATATCTCTTTTAATATTCGACTATATAAAGTTAGAGAGGAGATAATATGCAGAGAGTGATCTATTGAATTGCTACTTAATTCCACTCTACAATATTGCCACTAGTAAATTATAGGCACCTATATTTAATATCGTACTTTAGCCTATGTATTTGATGTAAATAAGATGATGAATTTTGATCTTATACAAGCGCTTTCCTATTACAAGTTTATTAATAGTTGAGGGCCCATGCGTAAAGACGAGATCTGATTAATTTACTATACGAATATTTATATTTATAATATATAATGTATATATTGTATATTATATAATTATTTATTTGTATAAAGTGTACCCATCCAATGTTTTTTCAAATGAAAAGTTATCTGGAAAGTTATTAGCTGTAGAGTTGATTTGGTTTTTTCAATTGGTTTTTTTAAATGGGTTTTTCGTCGATTTTTTATGGTTTTTTCAAGTTGAAAAAACCATGAGTTTTTCAATTGGTTTTTACGGTTTTTTCATTTAAAATAAATCAATTTAACTTAAATTAAAATTTAAATTATAAGTTATAATTGCATACATGGAGTAGTTGTATACTCATCTAATTACACTTACATGCCTACGATAAAATGAGTATGTGATTACAAATAATATTAGGCTGAATATTCTAATTATGAATTGTTTATATATTGAAATGTAAAGAGAAATTATTTTTATGGAAATACATTAATACTAATAACAAAGATTTTATGAAGCAAAGATATAACACTCCCTATGCATGCAAAGTAATTTAGTAATATCCCCAGCCGCTGCTAGCAGCAGTATCGAAATCACTGAAATAGATTTAGGTTCGGCTCTGTTTGCATACAACAATGTTTTCATTGCTCTATTAAATTACATGCAATATAAATTAACTTTTACTTAATAAATATATACTTATAGCATTTAAAACATAAATATCATATTTGTTTGTTATATATTAGTAATGAACACTTAGTTTTCATCATATAAATATTAATTTAAAGTATATTATTTAACATTTTAAAAGTGTATAGTTTAATACGAATTTACATTATAAACAACGCATAGTTCCTAAAAGTAACCCGCTATAGGTGGCACCAGGGTATTTTGTATACAAATTCGAATTACACGATTTCGCGTAAGTGTTATATCTTTCCTTTGGAAAATCTTTGCTAATAATAATTATTTATATTTAATAGTTAAATATTACCAAATTTAATCATTTTACTAAATAATATAAAGTAAAGTACTTTACTTTTATTATTTAGTACTTACTATTTTAGTATATTATAACTTATCCTAACATAAAATGATCAATTTATTATAACAGTTTATAATTTAAAATTATATTTTCAAATAAAATTATTATTTTTAACAAAAAATATATTATTACAATTTTATATAAATATTATAAATATGAATCAAAAATATAATATCAAATATAATCCTATTATATAATTACATTAGATATTATAGTTTTATTTAAATTTCTATAAAAATGTTATCTATTCATTTATAATTATTTCACAATAAATGTTTATAACATGTTAATGAAACTTATTAAAATTATTATAATTTTAAAAATAAGTAATGTTAATTTCACATTGTGATATATAAATAGATGTATATGGAATAATATTTTTCAATGAAAAGTATTCATTATAAAATTGTGTTTTTTTTATTACAAAATATATGTTTTAAAATGATATCCACTTATTTAAATTTGATTACATTTAGATAATAATCTATTTTATTATATGTTAATAAATAATATGGCAGACTTTATAATATTTAGTATTTTTTTTTAATATATATATTATATAATATACTTTTTAATATGAATATCAATCAAAAATAATAGATTCTACGATTACAATTCTTTCATTGTGTAATATTTCTATATATTTAAAAATTATAATAAAAAGTAAAAAAAGTTAGTTAGTTTTTTGTTATGAACTTATTATTTTTTTTGTACTTTTTTTATTGAAAAAACTGAATAAACCTATAGAAACCAATAAAAAGCGGTTTTTAGTTTTTACAAATAAACCGATAAAACAGTAACCCTGATTAGCTGCCATTACACCCCATTGCTGATTCCTTATAGTTAGATCCACCTTATTATCACTAAAAGTAAGGCATAGTTTAACCTTTCACTCATGTTAAGGTAGAACATAATAGTGAAATATAATACAAAGTAAATGTACCGATGGATTAATTCCCATCAATAAGTACGTACGATCGATACCCCTCTCATTACGTCAATACCTGAATATCAAGTATTCGTTTAATCCTATCTAGAACATTTATTAATTGAAAATAATGTCCTTCAATATATGTAATGATGATGATGATGATGGTATTCAGTTTATTAAGCACTTGATGTCCCCTTCACGAGACCCCTTCGCTCGTGTGATATAAGTATGAAGTAGCACACCTCTTGTTTAGTACATCATAAGCTTAACTTACTGCCTCTGTTACAATGTGTTACTGTGCCCTACATAGATTACCGATGAATTGTGCGAAGAGATACAGGAAGTGGTGAGGAAAGATCTCGTCAAGAAAATCGTCGAAACCACCGGATACACGACATTTCAGAATTGGTGGTCGAGTTGTAAGGCTGAGGTTAGCGATACTTTCTGTGTGTCTTATTTGGCTAAGGCGTCAGACACACGAGCCAAAATCAATAAAATAGATCTTAGAATAATATTAGAAGTGATCTTATATAATTGTGTATAAATAAATGATCGGCTCTCGTTAAAACATGGATGCCTTAACATGAGAGCGGCTTCGAAGGGACATTAGAGTCATATATGTTATAAGTGAAAACTTCATCTAAGTTCCTGGATGGGATGAAAGGACTCCATCAAAATAACAATAACAATATATTTGTGATATATCTACTAATATATTTGTGATAACTTTTGATGCAATCGTGATATCTCACTGTTAAAAATGTTGAAAATAAATTAATTATTATGATATTATACTACACATCAGAGTTGTTTGATTTAAATCAATTGATTTAAATCATTTGATTAAATCATTGATTTTTTTGATTTTTTTGAAGGCAAAAATCATGATTTTTTTGATTTTTTTGATTTTTTTGATTTTTTTTGATTATAAATCAACTTTTTTATAATTTGATAAAATGTAATTAATAGTTTGGATTACTATTATTAACAAATCTAATAAATAAAACTGATTAAATAATATAAAATTTGTATTGATAAATTTATTTATTTATTCTATCAAAAAAATCAAAAAAATCAAAAAAATCATGATTTTTTTGATTTTTTTGATTATAAATCAACTTTTTTATAATTTGATAAAATGTAATTAATAGTTTGGATTACTATTATTAATAAATCTAATAAATAAAACTGATTAAATAATATAAAATTTGTATTGATAAATTTATTTATTTATTCTATCAAAAAAATCAAAAAAATCAAAAAAATCAAAAAAATCAAATAAATCAAAAAAATCAATGTGATTTTGATTTTTTGGATTTTTTTAAAAAAATCATGATTTTTTCCAACTCTGCTACACATTATTACTTTATATGTTTTTTAGTAACTGTCAATAAATTATTCATGAAAACAGTCTAGAAATTTATAAAATACAGTTTTTGAGCATGTTATGGAAAAATAAATATATAATGCATTGTGAAATATACATGCCTAACTAATATATATTATTTTATAATGTTTTATATATAAATTATAAATTAACGATTTAAACCAAATAAAAACTAAATTATTTAAATTTAATGACTAGTCTAGCCTTAGTTACATTGTTATATGAATATATTATTTACTTTAATATTTCAACATAATTTGGCATCAGTGTGTCATAATCCCTCAATACCTAATAACCCTACCCTAACCCCCCCTAATCCCTCGCCCCCACCAGCACGAGCAGAACCTCATCCAGTCGGGCAACGTGGACATACCCTCCTCTGAGAGCACTAAACCCCGCGATACTAAACAGATGCTAACCGACATACTAGAGGTGCAGAAAAGGGGTAGGGTGTTCGGACAAGGAGGATTGCTGGGCATTCCTCGCATGCCTAAGATCAAGGTATGACTTCTAGTGTACAACTGTATATTAGTATAGCACCAGTAGTATAAGCTGGTATATCATATAACTCCAGTATAATAATAATAATAGTATTATTAAAAAGTATATTAGTATTACAAACTAGAATACGAATCAGAAATAACCGAATTCGTCTAATGTAATTATAATAATATTAAAAGTAATATACTTTGTTCTCCTACAGTACTAACATTAATATAACATATTATCAGTCATCCATTCAGTGTACAACCTCGCGATATCAGCGTGGTTCAACTCTATTATATGACTTGTATTCCGCCGCCTGACTTTATCTCATTCCCAATCTAACTACGACCTTAATTCTATGTCTGTAGAGTTATAATAGCTCTTGTTGTCATCGGTATCAGAGATATCTCTATAGATATATTCTCAATACCCGACCGCCATTGTATGTGTGCCCAGTGATCATAGTGAATATCTCTCTCTCTCTCTCCTAAGATAGAAAACGTGATCGCAAACCTTCGATACATTACATAGACCAACGGGTAATCAGCAAACAATTGATATAATCGATTCCCTATTGGCCACACAACTACTGGTCATGTGACATATGTTGTGGTGTCTGTAGCATAAAAGTGTGACCTCTGTACCATCCATGTACTGTATTAACTGCTTGCCCACCGTCCTGCTACAAGCAGCAAACCTTTATACTTTACCCCCCCCCCTCCTATCGTATACAGAAGAAGATAGTCGAGAAGGAAGATGAATCAGAATCAGGTGATTCAGCAGGAGAATCCTCTAGCTATTCGTCATCCGACGATGACTCAGACCAGTCATCTTCCTATAACTCATCATCATCGGGAGGTTCCGGAACCAGCCGTTCCAGTGGTTCTGAACTCAGCACAAGATCCTCTTCTAGCGATGGTACCACCCCCAGCAGTGAGGATGAAGGCGCCAGACTTTCTGCTCAGAGGTTAGTGAGATAATCACCCCCCTATCACCCCTATCAGCCCCGTCTCCCCTATCACCCCCGTCTCCCCTATCACCCCCCATCTCCCCTATCACCCTCGTATCATTAATTGTGCCATTCATTATTAATTAATAAACATTATTAACGATTACATAATAAATTAATTAGGAATAATTGCTACTAACAATTAGACACAAATCACCATTGAACCATTATTTATTATTGATCTTATAGTATGTTAACCTTACTGTTAGCTAAACTAATCAAAACACACGCTCAAACAGTCACATCATCGAGAGTGACCTACATTCATCTTACTCCTCATCGGAAACGGAACGAGATACTAAACCCCCTCAGCTTCCACCTAGAATACTACCTCAGTTTCCACCGGCGCCTGTGCTGCAGGGAGATGAGAACGATGATTCTGCGAGAGGCGCTGATGATAATGTAATGATGGCATCATCGGAGCAGTCGGCGAAACAAGCTCTCGAAGGAGATAAGTTAGCTTCTCTCCTCATCCTTTCTTATCATCTTGTCCCTATATCCACATTCTTATATTTTCATCCCTTTTCCTACCCTTCTATAAATCTATAATTACCTCAATCTCCCTTCTTCCCCTCTCTCCATAACTCCTTCCCTCTTCTCTCCCCTATACCTCCATAACTCCCTCCCTTACTCACACCTATACCTCAATAACGCCCACCCTTATTCACCCCTATATCTCCATAACTCCCTCCCTTACTCACCCCCCCCCCCCGCACCCCCCAGACTGAACAAACATGCAGATGTAGAGAATGACGTTGCCCTAACCCTACTTCAAATGGCCACCGCCCCTAAACCAGCCACAATCGATGATGTTATACCAACAGGGAAACTCTCCGATGTAGAAACCTCTAAACCTTCCGAAACCGTTAGTAATTTGTTATTGTATATTGGATGTATCGATTACTGCCAACAAATTTACTTATTTAATAATAATATAATCACCGAGTAATATATTATAATTTTATGTAAAAAAAATATTTGTATAAAATAGTATTTATTGTATATATTTTAAAATGTTTAACTGAAAAATATTTCTCAATTTTATTTATTCTCTGATATATCCTATATAACCTATATATTACAATAACATCTAGTTCTATAATTTATTTAATAAATTTAATTAATTGCTAATAATATAAAATATTATAAAATAATAAAATTATTTTAATTTTTGAAGTTGTGTCTATTTTTAATATTCTATTCAATATTTATATGATTTATAATTAGTATAAAAATGGATTTATATAAAAAAATATAAAATTTTAACAAATAAAATCAATATTTGTGTGCACACTTGTAGAAAGGCTATTATTAAATTAATATTTTCTATTGGAAATATTATTATTCATAATATTAATGACTTATTCCCTAAAATAAATACTTTTTTTTTTGATAATAATTTTAAAATATTCAATTTTTTAATTTTTTGTGAAAATATATTTTATTTATATATCAAATTTATAGAAATTTCAATATCAAATGTATAGGAAAAATGTATTATAAACAAAAAATTAATATGTGAATAGAATATAATATGAAATCATTAATAAATTATAAATTGTTCCTACCATGTGTTATTCAAAATTGTCAATAACATTTCTTGAAAATGTAAATATGACTCGTCAAACATTCCGAAAACATTATGTTTTATATTACAGTATACAGTATACTTTTAATTAATATATTAGTTGTAATGAGAAATAACATTGAATATTTTTGAAAAACAAAAATTTATAAATATTTGTTATTAATCAGTTCAATATTTCAAAATTTACAAATTATAATTCTATTTTCCACTCTAAAACTATATTTATTTTATTATAATCAATATTAGATCAAATAAATGTATTAATATATAAATGTTGGGAAAACTTACAGATTATATACAAAGTAGGAAGGTGACCTAAACTTAAATAAGTATAATATTGGAATTTGTGATTTATTTAGTTATATTTATTATTTATATCATCATAATCATCTTCATCATTATAAATACCATTATAGTTACTATCTCTATTGATAACACACTGATATCACACCCTGTTATCTCTCTGTTATCACTCTGTTATCTCTCTGTTATCTCTCTGTTATCACTACTGATTGTGCACTAGGAGAGACTGTTTTGGTAACTTTTTTAGTTCCCTTCATAGAAAAGTTTCAACTAATTCGGAATAACTCCCTTAATCATTCTAGATATAATAATAAAAATTGAAAACCGACAAAAATTCTGTAAGCTAAACAATAAAATAGATAGGAATTTACATTGAAAATTATGAGAAAAAAAATTAAATTACAGATATATGAAAGCAACATTTGTTTACAATTAAAAATTGCATGTTTTAAAATGTTGTTATTTAATAATTAAATCAATCTAAAGGAAATTTTAATTTATTTTTTAATTTGTTCTAAATTGAAAAAAAAAATTAATTGGAATAATAAATAAAAAAAAATGTTTTATTATATATGTCTATCATCATTATATGAATATAAAATTATAAGTATTAATATAAAAATAGCATATACTTATTCAAAAAATAACTTTTATTGAGAATTTTAACAAAATATTAATTTAGTAGTAAACTAGTCGTAAAAAAAAATGTTGTTAGAAAAATAAATTTTTTTTATTATACCTCGTACAACAAATTTTGATTCTTTATTAAAATAATGTATCAACAAAATAATCGAATAAATTATATTAATATAAAAATTAATTTTAAATTTGTACTTAATTTTTTACTTTATTAATATTATAATATACGTATACATGTATATTTCAAATATTTTATTTGTATGACAATGCACACTTACACAAATACATAAAATATATAAGTAATATAGAAATTTACATTGAATCATAATTGCACATATTTCATCATTAAAGTGCACTTAGCTTTACCAATATTAAATATTTTGTAATGAAACTTCACAAATATGTTCAATATAACATTGATGACATACTGTGAGCTAGTTAGCAAACTTTCAACAACGGTCTACCCTACACCGTACAGGGTACCGATACGGCGAGCGCTTCCGAAGGCGAACAATCCATGGAGAAATGTCTGCCCACGATGAAAGAGCTCATGGATCATCTGTACTGCAAGCTATATCATCCTGTGATCAGAAGGAAAGATCCCAGAGAAATGGTAGTAATAGTGAGTTACTAGTAGTATTAATAGTAAGTTACTAGTAGTAGTACTAATAAGTTACTAGTAGTATTAATAGTAAGTTACTAGTAGTAGTAATAGTGAGTTACTAGTAGTAGTAGTAATAGTAAGATCCTAGAGAAATGGTATTAATAATAACTTACTACTAGTAGTACTAATAGTAAGTTACTAGTAGTAGTACTAATAGTACCACCATTACGTAGATTACATGACAACACTTGATCCCCGCATACCCTACATACCCACCCGTTACTCTTACTGTATTGATACCTATCTTACAACTAATCGTGTATTTGTTGTAGGATAAATTAGTTATTTTATTCGTTCTTAGCCGAATATAATATCGATATTAAAATTGTTCGTCGACTAGATAATATGTAGATGTTTGTATGCTGAGATATTTTGTAAATGAAACGAAAAGTGTTCAGTCAAGTGTATCAATGTTGAGTCCTAAATACTCGAATCACCACTATTATAATGACTTATTTTTATAACTAGTATATTATATAGATTTGTATGTTATAAAGATCTATATATATATATATATATATATATATATATATATATCTATATATTACGTAGATGTGTATAAATCTGAATATGCATATTGATCTGTATATTATATAGATCTTGTAAATTACGTAGATCTTGTATATTACGTGAATCTGTTGACTCTACTCCATTACGAACACCTAATACTGCTACCACATCTCACAGATTAACGATAGTTCGCATTATCCGAGTGAACGTAAACTCGCACGAGTGGAAAAGAGAATTGAAGAGGATCGTAAGGTAATCTCTTCGCTTAGTGTATTCTCCACTATAAACTATCATACACTTTAATCTATTTATATTTCATCCCATGTTTGTGAAATTATTAAAATTGGTTCTAAATTTATTTTTGAAAATGTATTAACATTTTTGTTTATATTCATGCCAAACCATTGGCACCTGCTGAGAAAATAAATTATCATAGGTTTATCTTAGGATAATATTTAATAATATATATTAGCTAAGGATTATCCTAGTAAGATCTATTTTCTCAGAAAACCTACCCCAGACTAAATAACATCGAATATCATCACTAAACTGAATAATTAATATGTCTAAATTCTCACCCGATTCCACTCCTACATAAGCGTACACTCTAAGACTTAACTTAACCCCCTATCACCCGCCCCCACAGAAACTAGAGGAGAAGAAGAAACCGAAGCGCAAGCCCCCCAAGCAGAAGTACACCACTCGCACAGTACAACAGGAAGTGGACATTCTGTACGACTACCGCGCAGTCGGCCTCTACCCCGAGGACGCCGAATACCTTCAGAAGCAGTACGACTACATGCTAGGGGTAAGTCGTAGCGCGGTGGCTAGTGTGTAGTGCTTCGTGTCAGCCGTCGCGGGTTCGATTCCCGGTGGAGGCAGAATGTAAACTCATATAGAAATAATAAATAAACTAAATAGTAATAGCAATATGACTACATGCAAGCAACGTATACATGCTTATTACGTGCGGGTTAAGGGGTGGTTATGATGGAGGTACGGGGTATATATATTGAAGGTAGGGGGTGGTTATATTATACGGGCTTTGATTCTCCGTCGATAAAGAATCTAAACTTATATAGAAATAATAAATGTCCTTTAAATATATTAAACAATAGCAATCAACATTACTACATTATAATACCTCGGACATGAGTTGTAAAAGTGTCATCGTAAATGATCTACTGGTAACATGAATGACTTGGTAACAATGTAACTTGGTAACATGAATAACTTGCTAACTATGTAACTTGGTACAGGGTATCTTGGTACAGGGCAAGAGCACCTTTAGTTTGATTATTACTGTAAAGAATTTACTAATATTTTTATGTATTTTAGTATGCTTAAGGGGTTTGTGTTTTGGTTGGGTGAGGTACGTCATTCTCGTGTGCTATGTAAATAGATAGGAATTTATGCCTTACAATAAATTCAATTACACAAATGTAATAATAGGTAATCACATAATTTTTTTTTCTATAGTTTAATAATATTTTCTATTATGAAAAAAAAAATGTAATTATTATTTAAGAAATAATATAAGCAAATATTTATCTATCATTTGAGCTATAAAGTATACTTCAAATCATCATATAAGTACATCAAAATAGTACTTTATTAGAAGTACAAAATGAAATTAATTTAAAATTACCAGTAATAATTACTAAATAATCGGTTAAATAAATGCTGTATAATTTTGTAATTTATTTATAAATTTTGACAATTTAAATTCATTTATTAACATCAATTAGTCTTAGTTTGTTTATAATTTATTTTATAATATAGCGGTAACTATGAGTATTGTCCAGTATACTACAAGTATTGTCCAATTAAATGCAAGCATTTGATATCACAAGAAATTATAAACGTGAGTTATCGATTTCTTTTAAATGCCATTTACACAAAATAATGTTTTTCATATATTACTTCAATCAAAATTCAATATCTCATTGAATAATGGAATTAGTGAATTGAATATTTTAATATAAGTAGAAAATACAATAGCCTATAATGAAATCATTTTTTTTTTAATAACAAATATTAATTTATATTTTTCTTTGTTTAATGATAAATAAAAAATATATTTATAAACATATATAAAAACTTCCTGTGTGGCTCAGTGGCTATAGCTTAAGGCTTAAGCCGCTCTCATGTTAAGGCATCCATGGTTTTAACGAGAGCCGATCATTTATTTATACACAATTATATAAGAACACTTCTAAATAATATTTGTCAGACCCATTTTATAAAATTAATTAAAGGTCCGGATGAGGATCGATCCCGGGTCTTACTGCATCGAATTCGAAGGGACATTAGAGCCATATATGGTTATAAGTGAAAACTTCATCTAAGTTCCTGGATGGGATGAAAGGACTCCACCAAATAACAATAACAATATATAATAAATATTTTAATGAATGAATATGTAATAGAAAATGATTTCATAATAGAATGATATATTATTAAACTATAGAAATAAAATGTATGTGATTACCTATTATTAAATTTGTGTAATTGAATTTATTGTGAGGAATTTATGCCTATCTATTTACATTGCTTGAGTGAAGGACGTACCTCCCCTTAATAAACAAAGATAAATTAAAATTAATAATTTGTATTTAAAAAAAAATATTTCATTACAAACTATTGTATTGTATACTTATTGAAAATTTCAATTCATTATTTCCATTATTCAATGATATATTGAATTTTGAGTGAGATTAATACATGCACAAATTATTTTGTGTAAATGGCATTTAAAGTTGATAAGTTACAATAACATTTGGAATTACCATTTAAAAAATAATATTACATACATATTCACTTGTATAATATAGAATATATAAATATATGATATACAAATAATATGTATATATATAAAGTAAGATTATATGTATTATTGTATGTTATATGAATACTATATATGTATAATAAATACATTATAATACATTTTTATATATTCAATTTATTTTGAATTAAAATGCTTGTATTTAATTAGACAATACTCGTATCATAATTACTGATATAGTATAACATAAATGGTATACAAATAAATACTATTAGATGTTTATAAATATATTTAAATTTTCAAGATTGGTAAATAAATCAAGAAGTTATACAGCATTTATGTAACCGATTATTTAGTAATTATTACTAGTAATTTAAATTATATATTCAATTGGTACTTTCGATTAAGTACTCTTTTTATGTACTTATATGACGATTTGAAGTATACTTTATAGCTCAAATGATAAATAAATATTTAATTATTTTATTTCTTAAATAATAATTCAAATTATTTTTTGCTCGAAAATAATAATTCCGAAGGACCGAAGTACCTCCCCTTATACACAATATATATCTATATAGTTATAGTATATATAGTGATGTATATATAGTGATATATATAAAAGAAGAGGTGAACAGTATTATTACATTGAGAAATTCTAGAAACCATATATGTGCTTTCTTATATACATGCACTGGATGTTTATTCAACCTTAGGCATCTAGTGAGTATGTATTTAATCTACATAGATATTATTGAGTGCATATATATACAATATGAGGATGTATATACCACATACATATATATATAAGTATTGTAAATCATGTGTTTATCTTTGTTATATTATAAATATTTGATATTGTTGTTATAAGGATATTCATAATATAAGCCTCATGTAGCTTCTGAATATCCTTCTGTATATTAATTCAATATTCAGTAAATACATATTCATTTATTCATTAATTCAATTAATTGTCATCAGCATTAAATAACTGAACAACGAACCATCGTCTTTCCGCGACAACTTTACCAACTTCCATTGAACATTACAGCTCTGCAATAGTGTATGTAGGTAAAGTTGCCTACTCCCACTGCACATTACAACTCTGCAATAGTGTATGTAGGTAAAGTTGCCTACTCCCACTGCACATTACAACTCTGCAATAGTGTATGTAGGTAAAGTTGCCTACTCCCACTGCACATTACAGCTCTGCAATAGTGTATGTAGGTAACGTTGCCTACTCCCACTGCACATTACAACTCTGCAATAGTGTATGTAGGTAAGGTTGCCTACTCCTACATGATCTCGTAGGTAATGCTGAAGCCCACACCTGTGAATATTCACCACTATTTGCTAATAATGACCGCGCTATTTATAGATTGAAATGTTTAATGTTTGCAAATATGCTCATATGCTGTTTTTCAAGCGAATATGTTCAAGTGTGGCTTCAGCTTATATTACCAATAGAAAGTATGACATAGGCATCCCCGCAGATTATCCTCCTCCTCTTCCCTCCTCCCTCCTCCCTCTCATATTCCCTCCTCCCTATCCTCTTCCCTCCTCCCTCTCCTTTTCTCTCCTTTTCTCTCCTCTTCCCTCCTCCCTCTTCTTTTCTCTCCTCCCTATCCTCTTCCCTAAACCATTTCCTCGTGCTATTAAACATGTTTGAAAACCGCGCCCCAGATCAAAGACAAGTCATGTACATGGCTTCACGACACCCATTGGCTGGACAACCGCGGGGGATTCGAACACAACCTACCTCAGAAGAAACGTAAACATCAGTACAGGAGCAACCCTACTGGTTAGCACATGTGATGTATGTGTGTATGTGTGTGTGTATGTGTGTGTGTGTGTGTGCGTGTGTACGCGCATGTGTGTGTGTATGTGTGTGTGTGTGTGTGTGTGTGTGTGCGTGTGTGTGTTGTTGTTGTTGTTTAAGTATTTATTTTAAAGCACATCATTAATAATTATAATTCTATAATGTGTATCTAATAATATATATCACATATAGATAAAAATAGCGAATGTATACATTATATATATATAATATTATATATATATAATTCGCACGATAATATTACGAATAAACATCAATGTTTGGCGATAAGAAATTTTTTTAATTTCTTTTTAAAGATATTAATTGATACATTTTTATTTCTAAGTTGCGGGGGTAGTTTATTCCATCTAATTGTTGATGAAGAGCTGAATTTTCTCCTTTCATATTTGATGCAATGGGTAATAGGTTCGTGTAGTATAGTGGAATTGTTATTACGTAAAAGTCTAGTGTTTGGTTTATGTTTTATTTTGTTTCGTAAATTATAGGGTAAGTTATAAGTAATAGTCTTTTTAAGTATTGTAAGTATTTTGTAGTTGATAGAGTCTTCAGTGTTTAGCCAGTTAAGTTTTTTACGTAAGTCAGTAATGCTAGTTGTATAGTCAGTCTTCTGTAGTCGGTATATATTTCTAATTGAGCGGTTAATTATTTTGTCTAGTTTGTCTATTTTCAGTTTTTCAGTTCCTGTGAATAGTGAGTTGCAGTATTGTAGTCTTGAAAGTATGAGAGTCTGAGTCAGTAGTTTTGTAGTATTTCTATTTAAGTATGGTCGTATTTTTTTAATATTGAATAGCTGTGCAGTCGTAGATTGAGTAAGTAAGCTGTAATGTTTATCTAGATTAAGTTTATTATTGAAGTTGACGCCTAAGTATTTAACAGAATTGGTGGGAATGATTTTGTGTTGATTAATAATAATGTCAGGGAAGTAAGTATTCGGGTCATTAGTTATATTTAATAGTTCAGTTTTATTGTGGTTTAGTAGTAGGTTATTATTTGTTAGCCAGTTTTGTAGTTCATTTAAACAGTCTTGTAGTTGGGTAGAGTTTGTTATCGTTGCGTGTAGTTCTATGTCGTCTGCGTATAAGTTGTAAGTAATAGATGGATAACGTTTCATAATTGTTTGTAATGGAATAAGATATATAGAGAAGAGAATTGGGGAAAGTATTGAACCTTGAGGAACACCGTGATCGATGGTATATGATTTAGAGTAATTATTTCTTATTTTAATGGAATAATTTCTATCTTTAATAAAATTAGAAAACCATTCCATAGTTACATCTTGAATTCCTATGTTTCTAAGTCTTTCTAGCAGTATGTCATGTCTAAGGGTGTCGAATGCAGAGGATAAGTCAAGTAGTATTAGCTGTATTGGTTGTCCAGTATCTAGTGAGTTATATAAGTCGTCAAAAAGAGAGAGTACGGTAGTTTCAGTACTATGTAGTTTACGGAATGCATTTTGTCGTATGTCCAGCAACATATTTTCAGTTAAGTAGTGTGAAAGTTGAGTATATACAGTTTTTTCAAGAATATTAGTTAGTAGAGGTAGTTGAGATATAGGTCTGTAATTTGAGAATTCAGAAGAGTCAAGATTAGTTTTTTTTATTATTGGCTTAATTATTGCGTTTTTTAGTAAATTTGGAATAGTTCCTGTTAGAAGTGAGTCATCAATTATATTTTTGTAAGTCAAAGTCAGAGTTGATGCTAGTTTTTTTATTAAGTATAGAGGAATTGGGTCGTGTGGTGAAGAGCATCTAGCAGTGACAATATAATTGTAGATTGCAGTATTAGTAGGTACAGTAAAATGTGTTAGTGTCGAAGTGCATGGTAATATTTGGGGTGCATTATAAAGAGGGTCAAATGTACAAGAGAGTCTATTACAAATGGTGTTAATTTTGTCTTTAAAATATTCTGCAAATTTCTTACATAGTTGATCATCGGGAAAATGTGGGAGCGTAGAATTTTTATTATTTCCTAAGAGGGTCTTAGTTATTGAGTAGAGTCGTTTATAGTCGTGTGAACAATCGTTAATTTTGTTAGTAAAGTAGTCTGTTTTTGTAGATTTCAGTTCATTCCTGTATATATATCTATTTTTTCGTAGGTCAATTAGATTTGAGTGTGATGGTGATTTCGTAAAAAGTCTACATGATTTTCTAAATAAAACTTTTAAATTATTTAATTTGGAGTTAAACCATGGAGTTTCGTTATGTATAGTTAAGTAGTTTGTTTTCAGTGGTGCATGCTGATTTAATAGTTGTTTAAGTATAGTGTTTAAGTTGAGTACTGTAATTTGGGTTTTATTTATCATAGAGATAAAATCAGATGAAAATTCATCAATATTTATTTTCCTGATAAACCTGTAAGTAAGTAGGGTCTGTCTAGGTGAGGAGTTCAGTATATTAAGTTGAGAGTTTATTGCGTAATGGTCAGTGAGTAATGTAGAGCGTGTTGGATTATGTATTAGTATATTAGAATGGTTGTATGTAAGTATCAGGTCTAGTATATGTCCGTGGGTATGAGTTGCAAAATTAACGTGTTGAGTTAAATTCAGTTCGTTACAAAGTCGTTTAAAGTCTTGGTGGTGTAGTTTGTCAGAGTCATAGTGGAAGTTGAAATCTCCTAGAATGACCAGGTTGTCATAGTTATGTTCATGTATAAAGTTTGTAAATTCTAAAGCAAAAGTTGTATGGCAGTTATTTGGTGGTCTGTATACTAGTAGGATCGGAATTATATTATTTTTTATTTTCAGTTTAGTAAAAAGAAAGTCGCAGTTTGATGTACAAATCTCGGGCTGAGGAATAATTGTGATGTGATTTTTTACTAACAAAGCTATTCCTCCTTCATTTCTACCATCTGATCTACACTTTTGTATAAACGAGTGTCCAAGGCTTTTAAGACCAGCAGGAATGACGGTGTCTACATTTTTTAGCCAAGACTCTGTAATTGCTATAATCGAAAAGCGATATTCCATAATAAAGTTAGTAATAATATCAATGTTAGCAGTTAAAGATCTGGCATTTATTAAAGTAAGAGATAAGTAGTTTATGCTGTTGTTTAGTCATGTATGCTTATTCGTGGAAGTTAATTCATCCGTAGTGGAGGTTAGTTCATCCTTATTATTAATATAGTTTGTAAAAGAAGTTGTCCATTCAGTAAATAATTCATTTGGAACATTTAGTGGTTTTGTTTTCCAGTTAACCTTATTATTATCTATTTTTTGTCTGAGTTCGTATGTGTTTGTCTTTAAGTTCAATGAGCATTTATATCCCTTAATTAGATTAGCTTTTATAGCGTGAAAATATATATGTTTTAATCGTATTATTTCGGGTGATAGATAGTTATGTAGGAAAAGTCGGTTATAGTCAGTAGTTTTCAGTAATGGGTTGAGTGAGATAAAAGAATCTTTAGCATAGAGAGTAGTAAATGATATAAAACAATAACTATTTTTAAATATAACTTTAGATATCGAAGAAGTGTGTGTGTGTACGCGTGTATGTGTGTGTGTGTGTGTGTGTGTGTATGTGTGCGTGTGTATGCGCGTGTGTGTGCGTGTGTGTGTGTGTATGTATGTGTGCGTGTGTATGCGTGTGTGTGTACATGTGTGTGTGTGTATGTGTGTGTGTGTGTGCGTGTGTGTGTGTTAACGCGCATGTAGTAGTAGTAGTAGTAAATTGATTTATTCACAAAAATCCAATTTTCAAAAAATTGTTCGGATGTGATATATATAATATTAATGTTATGGCGACA
The DNA here is from genome assembly GCA_964019155.1 of Osedax fenrisi. Taxonomy (NCBI): domain Eukaryota; kingdom Metazoa; phylum Annelida; class Polychaeta; order Sabellida; family Siboglinidae; genus Osedax; species Osedax fenrisi. The sequence goes on along the minus strand of OZ025244.1, from coordinate 6,687,139 downwards.
TCCATAATTTAGATAAATTATAATAAATGTAGTAAAGTAAGGTGTGGGTGGATAGTAAGTTAGTAATAAAGTTAGTCGGTATGTACATTTAGTAAATAAAGTTAGTTAAGTTCAAGTAAGTATCTGTGTAGTTTTGTTTTAAATTTAAGTGGTAGTTTTTCGTTAATAATAGTCTTAGGGAGTTTATTCCATAGTAAGGAGTAGTTAGTTAATGTGTTGTGTTTCAGTAGGATACTATTTGATGATCTTAAGTTGGTAGTTTCTTTATATTCAATTGAATTTCTAATGTATGTAATGTAAGATTTAAATGTATTGCAGTATGCATAATATTAAGAGTTTTATATATTGATCTATTTTTAAATGTAAGACATTTTAGTTTTTTCCGGTAGTATGTGGTGTGTGTACGTTTGGATAGTTTAAATATAAGTCTGCATGTTTGATTTATTATTTTATTAAGTCTTTTTTCTTGTATTTTTGGTATATCAGTAAGTAATGAATTGCAGTAGTCTAGTTTTGATATTATATATGCGGAAGTTATTATTTTGAGAGATGACTGGTTTAATAGATGTTTAATTTGATTTAATTGGTATAATTTATAATTACATTGTTTTACTATTGATGAAATTTGATTGTTTAATGTTAAGTTATTATCAAGTATTATTCCTAGGGTAGTAATTTCAGTCTGTATTTTAATATTAGAATTTGCTATTTTGATATGTGATAGTGGAGGGGGAATTAGGCGTTTTGTATGAAATATGATACATTCTGTTTTAATTTTATTGAATTTTAAGTAGTTATTGTTAAAGTATACTACAAGTTCGGTAGTTAAATTGTTAATTTCAGTTAAGGTTACTGGTAGGTCATTTAAGGTAGTTGACGTATACAATTGAGTATCATCGGCATACATATGGTATTTTATATTATGTAAATTAAATATTGTATTGATATCAGATACATAAATGTTGAATAATAGAGGTCCCAATACACTACCTTGAGGAACTCCTATTTCCGGACAGTTATACGTTTTGTTATGTGTATTTGATTTTATGTTGAAAGTTCTATTTGTTAGATATGATCGTATTAGTTCTATTATTTGTTTATGTATCCCAATGGATTGAAGTTTAGCGTAGAGTATTTTATGATTAATGGTATCAAATGCGGCTGTGAGATCTAGTAGTATGAGAATTACATAACGGTTATTGTTGATGTTGTAAGATATGTATTTTTTTAAGTCAAGTATTAAAGTTTCAGTATTATGATTTGGTTTATATGCACTTTGTCTTTGATTATCTAAGTTGTTATTCATTATATGTTGGGTGATATGATTTGCAATTATTTTTTCTATAATTTTAGATAAGAAAGACAAATTAGAAATTGGTCTGTAATTTTCAGGGAGTGATTTGTCTAGTGATGGTTTTTTCAGTATTGGTGTAATGATGGAATGTTTTAATATTAGTGGGAAATTGGAATGCTGTATACATTTATTAATCAGGTCAGTATATGAGAGGCAGAAGAAGTTAAGGTTTCTCTTTAGTAGATAAGGTGTGATATTATCAATGTATATACAGGTTTTAAAATGTTTAGATCTTATAAGTTTTTCAACATATGCTGGAGTGATTTCAGTTATTGGAAGTGATATAATTGATGGACTAATTAGTTCATTTAGGTATTTTGATCTAAGAAGGTTATCTGTGTTCTGTTCTATATCTTCAAAGATTATTTTTATTTTCCTAATGAAAAATATTGCAAAAGTTTCAGAGTCAATTTTACAATTATATTTAGTTTTCCTTTTTAATAATCTATCAAAGTTTTTATAAAGTAGTTTCATGTCATTTTTTTGAGTATAAATTATATGTTGACAGTATTGTGATTTGGATAATTTTATTTCATTAAAGTAGTATTTTTTATAGTAATTATAGGTATTTCTATTTGTTGTGTTTTTATTTTTCCTCCAATCCATCTCTTTTTTCCTGAGTTTTCTATGCATTTCAGATAATTTAGTTGTCCACCAAGAGTTAAGTTTTCTTTGTTGGAACATCAAAGTTTTGAGAGGGGCATGCATCTGAAGTATAGTTTCAAGATGTATTTGATATGTGGCATTGTCAGTATTATTATAGTCGAGGATGATGAGTTTATATAAATCATTAGTATAATTTCCGTTATTAATACTTTTTAGATTTCGGTATGTTATAGATTCTTTTTTAGTTTGAGGTTTAATGTATCTTAGATATATATATATAATATTATGGTCTGTAACTTTAGGCCCTAACTCAGTAGATATATGAGTAAATGTATTTATTGTGATAACCAGATCAAGCGTATTGCCTTTATTATGTGTCGGTTCATTTATATGTTGGGTAAGATTAAGATCATTAAGCGTATTAACGAAACTTTTTGATTTAGGGTTAATGTTAAAATCACCTAGTATAATCAAATTATGTTCATCGTGTGATTCATGAAGAATGTCATGTATTGTTGTAAGAGGATTGGTTGAGTTTGGTGGTCGGTACAGTAGTAATATTTTTAGGTCATTTTGTGTATTTATAGGTAATTTTAGGTGTAATTGTAAGAGTTCAATGGAATGTATTGTATTGGTGGATTTTTTCTTTAGTATAATGCTTGAGTGAATGATAGCAGCTAGTCCACCACCATGTAGAGTTCTTGATTGTTGGATGTAATAGTGGGTATTTGGTGTTGCAGCAATGTAAGTAGGATCAGAATTATTATTAGTCGTCCAAGTCTCAGTCAGACACATTATATCTATTTTGTTATTTACAATAATTGAGTAAATAATGTCAGGTTTATTATTTAGTGATTGGACGTTGAGTAAAGCTATACTAAGGTTATTATAATTTGGTTGTCATGAGGGTTGTAATTGCTGTTCTGTTGAAATAGGTATGATGGATGATATCGGTATTATTGGTGTCAGGTTATTTGCATTATTTTGGGAATTAGTAATTATTGGGGGTACTATAATAGTGGTTTGGGCATGTGATGTAGGTTGAGCAGTCATATTTTGTGGAATTTTTATTTGGGAATCAGTAGGTTTGGAAGTTGTGGGTTGGCGAGTTATAGGTAGGGACGTAGTTTGTATGGGTATATGCGATGTGTGTCGTATATCATCATTATTTATTAAACTTGTAGAGGAAATGTAGTTTTTATAGGAATCCATCCATATTTTATATTGAGTAGGTGTATATTTTATTGGCGGGGAAACCCAATCAACTTTATTTTTAGTAAATGATCTAATTTCAAAGGTATTTGTGATTTTATTAAATATAATTTTAGTGTTATTAGGTATGTACCCATTTTTGAAAGCATGGTAGAGAGTATTCCTAAGTATTAGTTGCTCAGGGGATAAGTTATTCCTAAAGAATAGATGACTATATTCAGAATCCAATGATTTCAAGGAAGTTGTAAATGCTAATTTTGATTCATTGGATACAAATTCTATACTAATTAATGTATGTTTAAATACAATATTCTTTATAATGATGGTAGAAAAGTTTATGTTGTTAAATAATGAATTTATATATTTTATATTCTTATCATCAGGTTTACAGTGTTCTATTATAATAAAATTGGAAGATTGTGGATTAATATTTAGTTTATTATATTGGGTGGGTAGGGTGTTTGGGTTTATATAATTGCTATTTGGTTGTGTAAAGGGTAATAATTATCGTTGCGCGTATTATCTTTGCACGGATTACCTTTATTGTGTATAGTTAGTTTGTGATTTGGGTGATATGTATTATTATTTTTTATATTATGGAATTGGTGTGGGAAATCATTATTGTAGTTATTAGTATTTAGTCTTGGAGTATGGGTTATGTAATTTGGGTAGTATGTATTATTTTTTCTTATAGTGTGAGTCATGGATGGAAAATCAATATTATAGTTATTAGAATTAAGTCTTGGAGTATATGTCATGGGTGGCAGATCATTATTGTATTTAGTAGTATTGTTTAGTGGTATATTTGTCAGAGGTCTATGTTGAGTCATTAGTGATTGTATTTGTATTGTATGAGATTTTAATGTAGTAAGTATTGTATTTATTTTTAAGTCAAGTTCTGTTGTATTAGATGTTATATTAGTGACATTAGGTTCAATAGTCTGTTGGTTGGTAGTATTGGTAGGTACGTTATTATTAAAGTTATGTTCAGTAGTCTGTGTGTTGGTAGTATTGGTAAGTACGCATGTGTGCGTGTGTGTGTGTGTGTGTGTGTACGCTCATGTGTGCGTGTGTGTGTGTGTGCGTGTGTGTGAATTATACATTATATATCACTAAGTCACTCTTACATTGTACACCTGTATCATATAGACACATATATCATTATATATATATATATATATATATATATATATATAATTTTATTATGCAGGTATATTCCTGCATAATAGGGGCGTGTAATTATTTCACAATTATTTTCAATCAAATCAATAATTGTTTTTCTAAATTTATATATATATTAGGTCAATAAATCACATATGTGATTTTCATGTGGGATTGAAAATAGTTTAGAAATTATTACACGCCCCTAATAACCCCTCGCCCCTAATAACCCCTCACCACTAATTACCCCCCCCCCTAGGTTGCGCCCGCTCCGAAGGCTACTACAAGATCCCGCAGGAGGTGAAGGACACCTACCTGGAAGTGAACCGTTCGATACCGGACCCCATCAAGAAGGACGTCGAACGTAACGTGGAGCTAATGGCCCCCACTTCTTACGACGAATACGTACCCTACACGGCTGGCGTGGGGCTCTCGGAGCAGCAGCCCCATCAGCAGTTCCAGCTCCCCGCGCCACAAGACGCTCTCATCGTCATCGAACCCGAATTTGTGGTAAGCCATATTTGTATGAAGACTTCATAGGTTAATCTTTGGAAAATTTAATTTTCCTAGCAATTAGCCACTACCATATAGTTCAGTTACAGGCATCACAGGCATCACAGGCAGTAGGCACCTATCTTATTACACATTATTGGTTTAAAACCTACTTGATAGTTCTTCAAACTTTGCTAATGAATCAGCGGTTAATCGGAGATTTATAATTCAAATAGACATTTATTTATTATTTTCCATTTTTTTATTTTTTTTTAATGGCAACTGCTTAGCATGTAAACACAAAATCTCTCTATCATTAGTTATATAAATAATAGTAAATTCATATCTACCCAGTCTTTACTTATACTCAACTCAATGATGATACACTAATCTATGTTGATGACTCTCGCAGGAAACTGAAGGTAAAAAGAAGGCTGAGAAATCACGCGAGGCGAGAAGTGAGTCAAGACGATGGCAGAATGTCATCAATCATATAGACGGCTTCGACGGAGATCTCTTGAAGTTCAATCAGCTCAAGGTTTAACATCTATACATGTACACTAGTAATAGAAACTATTTATTGATTGATTGTTCGATAATCTATTCAAGCAAATATGTATATTTAATATATAATCTAAAGTCTAAATATTTTCTAAAACCATAACATATTAATTAGAAGTTTATTAGTAGTTTTTTTGTTTTTATTTATAATAAAATGGATATAAATAACAATATTCTATTTGTATTGCTTCTAAAGGGTCTACAAGTGTTCTGTGTTCCACCACCACCATTGCTGTTAGTGTGGGGCTAGCACCACTATTCTCTAGCTACCGTGTACAATACCCGTACCCCACACTCACCCTCGTCACTATCTGGTAACACACACACAGTGATAAGAACCACTCATAGCACACAGTGATAAGAACCACTCATAGCACACCCGTAGTCTCTCCTCGTACGATTGTGCATTATCTTGATGCGTTATCTCGCACCATCGTATCCTTCACCTATATAATTTACGCTGTACTGCTGTAATCTCTACTATTTCGTATCAGATAACTTACTTTAAAGTACTGCAGTAATACAGTTATAGATTATTGTAATTACTTATTTTTAGAGTAAAAATAAGAAATATCTCTCAGTTCTATTTTCCGCTAATATTTTCTAAATAATTCACATTCCATTCGCATTCCTACTATCATTTACTCCATTACTCTGTGAATTATGCGTACTTTATATACATGTTTTACATTATCAAACACAATATCTCTCTCTAGTATTATACCCACCCCCCCTCTCTCTATCCCTCTATTATTACACCCCTCCCCCCCTCTAGTATCGTAAGAAGAACCTTCAATTTGCCCGCAGTGATATTCACGACTGGGGTCTGTACGCTTGTGAACCTATAGCTGCTGATGAGATGGTTGTGGAATACGTCGGACAGGTAACTAACCCACCCCTCTTACCCACCCCTCTCTCTATCTTACCCACCCCTCTCTCTATCTTACCCACCCCTCTCTCTATCTTACCCACCCCTATCTCTATCTTACCCACCCCTCTCTCTATCTTACCCACCCCTCTCTCTATCTTACCCACCCCTCTCTCTATCTTACCCACCCTTCTCTCTATCTTACCCACCCCTCTCTCTATCTTACCCACCCCTCTCTCTATCTTACCCACCCCTCTCTCTATCTTACCCACCCCTCTCTCTATCTTACCCACCCCTCTCTCTATCTTACCCACCCCTCTCTCTATCTTACCTACCCTATGTATACAATTCCCTCTAGCATGCACTATCTTCTTTAACATCCTTCATCATGATCTCTACCATTGTTCTCACTCTGTGTCCTCATTGTTGTTGATATACAATCTGATATGTTGTCCAGGTAACTTACACCACCCATCCCTAACTCTTTATATCCTATATGCTCTCATATATCTATAGATATATATATATATATATCTATATATATATATATCTCACCTCTCTTTAGATGTTACACAATTTGATATATATTCATAATACGAAACACACACATCGTTACTAAGGTCATAAGGTCAACTGTAGCAGACCTCCGCGAGAAGCTCTACGAACAGAAGGGCATCGGTTCCAGTTATCTGTTCCGAATAGATGACGAGACCATCATAGATGCTACGATGTTTGGAAATATGGCCCGCTTCATTAATCATTGCTGTGCAGTTAGTGCAGCGCCACCTAGTGCCATCTAGCACACATTACATCATACGTTTATTACATCATACGTTTATTACATCATCACTATGATAAAACGATCATTCGTTACATCGACTCTTCCTTATTTGAATAATTTACGATCTTAGTTAACTTTATCGATGTTATTTAATCTAAAATCATTGAGATATTTCATACGAAGCCTCACAGTACTTATATCTATATTTAAACACACACCTAGACACACACTAACACACACACTCACACACCTACACACACAGCCGAACTGCTACGCTAAAGTGATCAACGTCGAGGAAAACAAGAAGATTGTGATCTATTCTCGGCGTGACATCTCCATCAACGAAGAGGTCACTTATGACTACAAGTTTCCCATCGAAGACAAGAAGATTCACTGCCACTGCGGTAGTGTTACCTGTAGGGGCACCCTGAATTGAGGCACCCTGAATTGAGGCACCCTGAATTGAGGCGTCCACCACGACCACCACCTTATTGTACATAGTTTTGTGACCCACCACACACACCCCTACCACACACACACCTACCACACACACGCACGAGAGATTTTACGAACTCGACTATTATTTTTTGTATCTAATGTAAATAAACTAATTTATTGAATTCACCCATTTAATTAATTATATATATATATAATCACCATCTATTTCTAGGCTCCTACAATATCGTGACTTAGGGGCAATGCGAGTCACATTATTGTAAGTAATACACACACACACTATTCCTCAACAGTAACCACCAATAATACGCTTCACCACCATTACCGAACACACGCATAGTAACGGGAGAATTACAAGTCTTCAATTATATTTATATACTGTTAATTAAATTAATTAATATCTACGATACTAAATACTAACTATTACAATTTAAATGTTTATCAAGAAAACATACTATCTTATGCCTCCCCCATAATCCTACTACCTGAACATGTCCACTATACTAGAAGGCACATTAATATTGATTATCTTATCAGCATACATGTAATACTATTATTAAATATATACAACTGCCTATGTGGCTCAGTTGGCAAGGCATCAGACACACAAACAGTAGGACGCGGGTTCAAGCCTCGTCCAAATATATCTTAAAATTATATTTTGAAGTGATCTTATATAATTATAAATAAATGATCTGCCTTCGTTAAAACCATGGATGAAGCCTTAACATGAGATCGGCTTCGAAGGGACATTAGAGCCATATATGGTTATAAGTGTACTCGACTTTGATAAATATTTATTCTAATTTTATTTTTAGTTTATATTTGTTTACATGTCAATTTGAAAATATATTACTATTATAAATGAAAAGTTTTGTACATTTTTGAATACAATCAATATTAAGTTTATAATGTTTGTTTTAAGAATATAAAATTATTTTATAATTAGAATAATGTATCTTAAAATATAAGCGTATATACCTATAGTCATATTCGATAAATATAATAAATCAATAGATCTATTTTCAGAGTAAAATTCTACATATTTTGTAACATTCTAAAGTATTATGTAACAATACTTTGATAATTCGCTATTGAAATAATTTAAAACGATAGTATTTCTACCTATATTTCAAACTATTCAGCATTTAAAATTGTTTCATGTAAATAGATACAAGTGACATATATTTGCTTCGCAAAATCATTGCTATATAAACATATATATTAGAGATATAAATGAATACGAATATACGAATTGAATACTTTGTGGAATGAATACGAATAATTTGTATTTATTAATTTATATTAATTATTAAATTGTATTTGTGTATTTTAAATTGGGTCATTTATTTTATAAATTAATTATAAACATACTAGCGTATAATTATTAATTTAAGATATGCCCGTTATATATAAATTTACTATTTCACGCTGATGCAAGATAGAGCTTATTTCAATACTTCTACTCAGAAATTGTGGAGGCATAAGGATTCAATATAACCAAGTCTACATAAAATGTCTTTCACATATCTGATTGCACAAGCAATATCAGTTGCCAGTGAATGAATATTTTCTACTTCTGGAAATATATTGTCAACAAATCGTAATAGATTATAATCTGATGATGATGTAGATAAGTTAATATTTTAAACACACAATAAATGTATTTCTTTTTAATAATTATTTTTCTTATTGCTTATTTTAATAATAATAACTTATATTTTAAATTATAGATAGATAGATAGATTAGATAGATAGATAGATAGATTGATTAATAGTTTATTATATGTACGAATGATATGGGTATGTGGGATAGGGTTAGGGGTAACGAGTAAGTACATATAATGAGATATGAAACACGGATGAACAAAACAAAAAGGAAAAAATAGAATATATACAATAAAAAACATAATGAATTAATCATGCCTCTAGTATCTATAGCATGTGATATGTTAGTTTAATTGGTTGCAATATGAATGGGGAGATGGCGCTTGTCACACATGGTGAGGAATCAACTTTCAGGAAAGGGATTATGTAATATAATATATTCTGTAATGAATAGTAAAATAGATCAATCCAAAATTGGTAAACCAAATTTAAAAATAATTAAAAAAAATTTTACAGACACATTTTTGCAAACTTTACAAATAATTTTCAATTATATGCTAAAATCATTTTAAAACTTCGCAAATAATTTCATAAATTTTTCTAAAATAACTTATCACACAATTTTCAGAATTTAATAAATATTTAGTCAACAATCAACACATTTGCAAATCAAAAATAAATGATCTGAAGAATATGATAAATATAAAAGATATGGTTATAAATATAAACCTAGAATAAATATATTAATATTTAAAATAAATATTTGTTACTTCATTGAATGATTAAAAATTAGTAACTGAATAAACAGTGGTTTATTAATTAGTGTTTGCAGACTTATCCTCCATTATTTGTCATTGAATAACCATTAATAATGGCGTTAAATATTAAATATGTATATCAATATACATATATCAAAATTTATTTTAAGAATGAAACAATTTATCTATTTTATATTTATTTCATTAATCATAAATAATGACAAAAAAAAATGTATATAACAAATTTAAACATTTATCTGCAATAAAATTTATATTTTAAAATGTAATTAAATCTTTTAATAATCTATATATAATAATTCATTTATATTAATATAGGATTTGCAAACTTTGTATTTTATTTTCAAAAAATTAACATAATGTACGCTTTATTTGTAAATTATTTTCGTAAAATTTTCGAAAATCATTTTTGTAATATTTTAAAATATTTTACAAACATTGTTTATTTTCAAAAAATATATAGAAAATTGCAAACTTTATAAACTATTTACAATAAATTCCAAAATTCGTAAATAAATTACAAATATTTTAGAAATGTTGTCAAATATTGGTTTACTGTTATCGAATATGAAACGAATATAACATTTTAAATTAATTGAATATGATATAAATATAAGACATTTTAAACGAATCGGATATGAAACATATTTCAGAATTTTTAAATAAAACGAATATTATAATTTTAAAACGAATCAAATACTATTTATCTATTCATTTACATCCCTAATATATAATATATATATATATATATTTATAAACTAAATTAAATTAATATAAACAGGACATATGGGGTTATATTTAGCAAATGCGAATATCTCATTTAAGATTAAAATCCTTTAGGATTCAAATTAAGAAAAACTAAGATATTTAAAATATAAATATAAGATTAGGGAGGGAAGGAGGTAGTGGCCTGAGGACGAATTAGTGGCCGTTTTAATTAACGCTTACATGGTGCTTGATAGTATAAAAAGTTCTATCTATAATATATAGTAGGATTTTTTTTTAAAATAATTAATTAATTACTATAATTTATTATATAATCATATTTTGTCAAATTTTGACAAAAAACACGATTATATATATATTTATACTTATTTATGTGTAAGAGTATATATATACCTATGTGTATATATAATTAAATCATTGAATCAAATAAGGTGCGTATGCATCATAAATATAATTATTTAATATTACATAATTAAAAAAATATAAATCGAATACATTACGAGACACCTATCGTATTTTCTGATACTATCGGTCACTACTACGTCCTTGCCTTATTTTAGTGCTTTTTTAATGCCTAATCAAACGTTTATATTATTAGGTAAATAACTTTATATATAAAAGTGAAATCACAGTATTTTAGAACTATATAATTTCTAGTTAAATCAAAAAAATAATAGCCTAAAATTCAGTATTTATCGATATATTAGAAATCTTCTGAGGTATATTAATTATCGACCACTACTCCCTTCCCTCCCCTACTATAAGATACGTAGTACTCATTTTTGAAAACTTATTTATTTAAAAAATGAATTAATATATTATTATTTAAAATATAAATATATATATATATATCCCACTAGATTAACTAACATGTAGAATATTAGTAGTCATACATAGCAACTTTTAAAGTATTATAAACCATAGCTAGTAGGATAGACTACCTATGATATTATTTCTATAAATATTCTATACATTTTTGTTATTAACGTTCCTAAATAATATATAATGCCCCTTGACGTGCAATGCACGTCGTGCATGTATAGGGGTATGTATGTAATGCAATACAAGTCAATGGTCGTGCCTAATAAGATATGTCGGTTCATATCGTATATCTTGTAGGTAACCTAACTATAGTTAGGTATATATATATATATATATATATATGTAAACAATAATCATAGGTAAGATAATATAATAAATAATATTCCACTTAATTTTATTAATTTTATGTACACAAAATAATTAATTAATTTTATTTATTCTGAGGTGGATATTTATTTCTTTAAGTAATGGATTCATAATCTTGTATTCGTTGACAAGTTTTATTCTTTATATTAATACATAACTTCTTGTTGAACCTTATAAATTAATGCTTATAGTTAGTTACCTATATTATATACCTATATCATATATATTATATTATATAGGCTATTTTTATATATATATATATGTAAGGAGGTTTCTAATCAATAAAGCTGATCGCTTTCATTGTCACTCCTTAGCATTTATCTATAAACTGAAATCATTCATTCATTCATATATATATGTATTCCTTATAGGCCTACTTATATTATAATTAATTTAAATCAAATTAAAAATATAGTTAAAATAAATAGGTATTAACAATGTATTCGTATACACATTAATTAGTCATGATATACACACGAATAGTAAGCTCGACCTGGTAAGGTGAATATATACATTTATCTATAATTTAGTAGTACATTTACTATAGTAATACATAGCATACTACTAGTAGGTAGTTTTTATTTTTAATTAAACATTTAAAATATTTTAGAAATAATTAATTAATAATTAATTTATAAAATATATGTTTAATAATGAAAATAATTATTACATATAATAAATACAAAAAGTCATATAGTTCAATTAGCGTAGAGTAACCTAATACGGACACTTTAACAATAAATGGTCTTAACATTTTATGACTCAATATTTGTATTCAAAAATTATAATATATTAATATTATATAATTATAGATATTATTGTGATTTTATAATTGTATTTAATATTTTTATTCAATAGATAACGGGGGTGTCCGTATTCGATACCCGTTTCCGAATACGGACACCCTATATATAGGGCGTCATAAAAAGGGGGATGGGGTATTAATATCTAACATCCCCCCACTTTTAAGAACTAGCAATTATTTTATTCTTTATAAATATTATATTTCTTCTATTAATATATATTCCCTATATATCCTATATATATATAGGGATTATAGTTTAATATAGAGTTTGAAAGTATACAATTATATTGTGTTTAAAACATGCGTGTATATATTGTATAATAAATAAATAAATATAGGCTTTTAGTAAATAATAATATAATAATTTGATATCGACTAGTTCCCCTATGTGGAAAATAACAGAATACGGACAGTGCCCGAATACGGACACTGTCGGTATCTCAAAAACCATGAATCCTACAAAAAAATATGTAATGAATACAATATTCATAATTATTAGATAAATAGTCTAAATAAGTATTTTTAATTTTTTAATTATTTAAAATAGTGCTGAATCAGCACTGCTGATATAACCGATAAACTGATTTTTTTATTACGTTTTTAAATTTATGAAAAAAAATGTCTACTTAAAATCTTCTCAAGAATATACAAATGTATCTATATAAAATATAACAATATGTTATTAAAAATTAAAGCATATATATATATATATATGTATACATAATTGCTCTATTTGTTATCAATTGTTCTCTATTGAATTATAATCATATATCTAGAGGTTATATAAATACCTATACAGTGTCCGTCGGACACCCTATAACCAATCAGCGATCAGCGTGTAAACTATTCTGATATTCATAAAAATCGTGTGCGTTATAAATTATAACTTATAATATTAATAGGACCAATGAAGCTACCGCCAATGAAGCTAAAAATGTTATTATTTAGATAATTAACTTGTATTATTAATTAATAAAATAATAAAAATTAATAGATTATTTACAAATTAAATGATATTAAATTATTCATAAAATTAATTATAAATAATGTAATGGTAATTTATCTGATTGTTTCATCAATAATATATAGTTTATCTATTGGTATACATATAGGGGCGTCACTGGGTGATTAACAGTGGGGATAGTATCTATCTCAGACTCATCTATTATTACCATATACTTTGCTAAGAAGATAAATCTATAATATCACGTGTAGAGGGCTTAATATGTTTGACTTGTATTGGGTTGCACAATACAGATCAATGTTGGATATAAGTATGCTATAAAGATTGAGTATAAGTAAATTCCTTATAAGGTAATTATCATTTACTATGTATTCCGATATTATTTCGATATCAGTAGAGCCCTCTATAGTTAAACTATTGTATAGTATTGTTTACAAATGTTGCATTAGCTCGATAACATTTAGAGTTGACCTAGATTGGTAGTGTCCACGTGCTTTTTCTTCAACATACATGGTGCCTCGATTCAGGTAACTTAAGATGGCCGACCACCACGTATGAACATATATTTATAGTTTAACGTTAATGTATAGTAAAATACAAATATATGCGTAATGTTCTTGCTATGCGTATGCAGTAGTATTTAATCAAATTAAATATTACAATTATATAACAGTATAAATATATAATATAAATAAATATAAATGTTTTTTTTATATAATTGAAACGCATTTATAAGCGAAAAAAAATCAAATTTATTTAAAAATCAATATTATTTCTTTGAATATTTGTTATTAAATGCATGTGCCATGTGATGATCGGCCATCTTAAGTTACCTACATCGAGGCACCATGTCTGTTGAAGAATTTTACATCGGCGATATATAGCAATACCGATCTATAGATCGGTAGGCGAAACAAAACATAACAATATATTATTAAAAAGTAAAGTATTCTAAACATTATATACATAATTGTTATATTTGTTATCAACTATTAATTAAGTTATAAGCATATATATATATGCTTATATATATAGGTCATGTAAATCCCTGATACGGACACCCTATAACCAATCAGATCGCAGCGTATGAACAATTCTGATATTCACAAAAATCGCATACGGTATAACATTAATACCACCAATGAAGCTAAATCTAAAAATGTTATTATTTAGATACTTAACTTGTATTATTAATTAATAACATAATACAAATTAATAAATTAATTACTAATTAAATTATATTAAATTAATAATAACATTAATTATAAATAATGTAATTGTAATTTATCTGATTGATTCATCAATAATATATAGTTTATATAGTGTTATATAGGTTGTCCGTGTTATAACACAAGGTGTCCGTATTCGGACATGGGTACCGAATACTGACACCCCCGTTACCTATTGAATAAAGAGATTAACATTTAAAAATCACAATAATATCTATAATCATATAATATTAATATATTGTAATTTTGTAATACAAATAATGAGTCATAAAATGTTAAGACCATTTATTTTTAAAATGTCCGTATTAGTCATATAGCTAGAAATAAATGGTTCTATCTAGCTTTATGGTATTAGGTTACTTTCCGCTACATATTGGTATTATAAACAAATAACAAAAGCAGTAGCCCATATATTTTTAAATAGTAAACAATTTATATTATTAAAAAAGTGAACAAGTAGGAAGCGACTAAGAAATGTAACGAAATCCGTATAGGAAATAATAAAAACACACGTAGGTATACCTGTATACCTGTATACCTATATATACAGGGTACATTATACATATATGTATACTCGAGTATACTCGATATATAAATATGTATACAATACATTATGTTTTAAATTATAACATAAGTAAGTAAATAATAAGTTTATATTAAGTAGGTTAATAATTAAGTAAGTTAGTAATTAAGTAAGTAATTACGTAATGGCGTATTCACACGATGAATGTTGATGCGTATAAATCGTGCGTATACGAGGTATAGGTGACAGGTGGATAGTAGTGACAGTTTTGAATATATTGCAATAACTCTTAAACTATTGATCCCCTATATAACGTTTTTTTATATTGTATATAAATTAATATTATCTAAATAATTGTTATTAACATTTTTTAATATAATCATTAACACTTGAGATAACGAGGGTGTCATTACTATACTCCAATGCGGGTAATAATGACACCCCGAGGGTAGTCGTGACATGTTGATCATAATTGATCGTAGACATATTTCCAATAACCATAAATTAATATGAATTATATTTTCTTGTAGATATTAAATTCATCTTTAGTATAAGACTTTAATTTTCTATTTTCCATTAAATATCAAGGAATTAAAAATAAAAATACTTTTATAAAAACTTATTACGTAATTTTTTAAGAATATATTCACAAAATCGATTAATTGATTTAATTTATTTATATTGAAAATTAAGGAAATAAAAAATACTTATGTCTATAAAGCTTGTGAATACCCACAACTTTCGTATATAAATAAATTTAATTGGACTTGTAGTTTTTGAGATACGTGGGGTGTCATTACTATACACCTGTCACTACTATCCACCTTTCCCCTAGGTGTACTATGACCTACTTCTCTAAAGAAGAGGTAAGCGTACATTCAAATCTATGACGATGAAACCACTGATTTTATTTGTCGTGTAAACGTGCCCTAAGAATCTTACTTTATAAGACAGTAGCTATAGGTTACTAATACTAATAATACACAATACATATGGAACCTGATTATGAAGAGTTGTGTTAATTAGTGAGAAAGTTGCTTTATTGACTTCGTCGTCCATTTTTATTCTTCTTTCTAGTCTGCGTTGATATGAAGGATTAACTTAATTTCATGTATATCATAATATTCATGATGTGAAATAATAATGTATATACAAGCGATAGGTACATATACATAATAATTAATGAACACATTTATTTTTATTATACATACTAAATCTATTGATATTTTTAATAACTCCTATACGGAATATACGATGACGTCATTGATTATTTTTAATAAAATAAACATAAATTTAAAAATGAATCATAACCATTAGTAGGGGCGCTGGAACGATTTTGTATGTAGGGGGGACCAACCGATCAACATACATTGTGTGGTAAAAGTAGGGGGGACCAATACATAGGAGGTCC
>OZ025244.1:6497918-6665418 GCA_964019155.1 Osedax fenrisi | reverse complement strand
CGTACCAGAGATACTGACACCGTGCGTACGACTAGCGGCCAACCACGCCAAACATCCGCAATCCACCCCCTTCAAGGTCATCTCTAAGGTCGTCTTCATGTCGGTAACGTAGGCGGAGAACTCCTTCTCGTATAGGGTCGATATCGGATTGCCGACGGCGTTTAGCGTCGTTAGTTTCGAGAGGCGTGGCAACGAGATGTCAATCACTTTTAGGAGATTATTGTTTACGATCAACGTTTTTAAAAGAGTACAGTTTAGGAACGCCGAATCGTCGATATACGTAATCCGATTGTTCGATAAATCTAAATAGGTTAGATTTATAAGAGGCCCGAATACGAACGGCCTTATTTTGCGAATCTTATTATTTGTGAGGAGAATTTCTTTCAAACGCGCCATCTTGTCGAATAAGGAAGCGTCTAAGTCTACTATATGCTTATTGGTACACTGAAATGACGCATCCGTAGCTATTGATATGTATTTAGCATATAGCATAGGCATTTTATTGGAATTCGTTTCTGTAATGCAATCTTGTTGAATTCCCTGTAATAATGTGTATATATAATATTTTCTTAAAATCATATAAGTCATATAACACACATACATACACACATACGTGTTTTAATAAAATACGGTATAATTACCATTACGATATAGGATATAAATAAATAACGTAATATATTAATCGACTTATATTAATCATAATTCGATGAATGGCGAAATGAAGCTCGGCCCAAAAATCCTTTAAGGGCGGGTGGGAGTGGGGGAAGGCGGGCGGGGTAGTCGTGTTTTTATATCGTTATACTAACAGAGTTGGTTGGGTTTTGGGTTGGGTTTGGGTTTAGCTATATAGTTCGTAGACCCCGACGTTGTTATGGTTATGTTATCCTCGCCTATCGAATATGTTAGCTGTCGTGTCCTCGATGCAGACACATATACACACACATACACACACACACACATATATATATATATATATATATATATATATATATATATATATATATATATAGTATACTCTCATTTCCTGATTTGTTTACCGATTACTAACAAATATCAAAATAAATAGTAAGTAATTTAGATAAGACTATTTATATAATTATGAATATTTTATTCATTACATATTATTTTGTAGGAATTATTATTTCTGAGATACCGAGAGTGTCCGTATTCAGGCAGTGTCCGTATTCGGTGTCCACTTTCCCCTACAGACGATAAATTATCAAAAAAAGCCAATCGTGAATGTTGATAATAATTATTTAAATTTATTCATAATATTATATATTTTTATTTATTTTCAATATATATTTTTGGGAATCATGTTTTATTGTTTTATTTATAAACCAATTAGCAATCTTTGATACTATGTAGAAACCATCTATGATTTACTTCATGTTGCGAATATTTAAAATGACCCTACATAATATTTTCAAATACAATTTTTAAGATTATATTTTGAATAATTTAAATTTTATTATTATTTACATTTTTGTTTCTATTAATAATTTGTTATATTTATCATCGCCTATTTTTATAAACATATTAATAATTTATTAAAACTAAACATATTATTGATACTAATAATAACCATTAGATTAATTCCGAAAATATAAGAGCCAAAAAACACTTGCGTTCATCAGAAAGATGTTTTTCCAATAACCAAACGGAAAATAATAATATTGCACTAATTAAAGCCATAAATACCTTCAAATAATCTATTAAAGTGGCCAAAATATCATATTACCACAATAAAATAGTGAACTGTGGTAATATAGCTAAGTTACTGTATAATGTAAGTGACAGTCTTATGGGAAAAACTAAAGAGTAAATTCTTCCTGATATTATTTCTTCTGATCTATGCAATACATTTTCTTCTTTCCTCACAAATAAGATTGAAATAATCAGACATACTATTTACAATCTTATTTGTATTGCACAACCCACTTTACCTATACACCACCATCTAGGTGGTGGTGATCCTACTACCTTTTTTTTATTATCTTCCTTTACTCCACCATATACTGACTATATTGAATTACTCATTAAATCAACTAAATCTTCCTCTCCCCTTGACTCCATTCCACTATCTCTTATGAAGAAAATTGAACCCGCACTTTCTATATATCTTACTACGATATTCAAAAATACTTTAAATTATGGCTCTGTCCCAATTGACTTTAAACATGCACTAGTATCACCTATTCTCAAGAAAATTAATCTTGATAAAAACTCTCTATGCAACTACTGTCCAATTTTTCAACTCTCTACTATATCTATAGATTTTATAAACTTCTAGAAAAGGTAATTTTTAAACAATTAATACACTTTCTTGAAATTAATAATCTCATTGACCCTTTTCAAAGTGCCTATAGACCTAACCATAGTACTGACACGTGTTTAAATCATGTCATCAGTAATATAATTAACTCATTTGACACTGAATCTTCTTTCCAACTTTTGTTATTAGATCTATAAGCAGCGTTTGATACCCTTGATCACGACATTCTAAATAATAGATTACGTGAAATATGTGTTAATGTAATAGCACTTTCTTGGCTAATATCATTCATTAAATCTCGTACCTTTGCTATGAAAACCAGCTCTTCTATCTCTATAACTAAACTTATATCTACGGGTATTTCCCAAGGCTCAGTTCTAGGTCCACTTCTATTCCCAATTTATACCGTAATACATGCATGGTTATTGAACAATATGCTGCTGCTTAACGCCACTAAATCTGAGCTAATCAACATTCCGGAAACATACTACGATTTACCGGTGATATCTGTGAATCGCATTAGGATTAGGTTATATCTATATCCCCGTTAGCCTATAGTAGAACCAAGTAGTTCTATACGATATCTTTGTTTTACAATAGATATTGACTTAACCTTTAAGAAACACATCAATAACATATGTAAACGTTCGAATTACCAGCTTCATACGATACGTCATATTCGTAAATACATTAAAAACGACCTCTGCCGCCTATAGGCGTACTATAGTACTACCAAAGTTTTGCGAAGCAAAGATATAACACTCCCTATGCATGCAACGTAATTTAGTAATATACCCAACCGCTGCTAGCAGTAGTATCGAAATCACTGAAATAGATTTAGGTTCGGATCTGTTTGCATACAACAATGTTTTCATTGCTCTATTAAATTACATGCGATATAAATTAGCTTTTACTCACTAAATATATACTTATAGCATTTAAAACATACATATCATATTTGTTTGTTATATATTAGTAATGAACACTTAGTTTTCATCATATAAATATTAATTTAAAGCATATTATTTAACATTTTAAAAGTGTATAGTTAAATACGAATTTACATTATAAACAACGCATAGTTCCTAAAAGTAACCCGCTATAGGTGGCACCAGGGTATTTTATATACAAATTCGAATTACACGATTTCGCGTAAGTGTTATATCTTTCCTTCGGAAAATCTTTGGTACTACTATAGTAGTAAACTCATTAGCAATGTCGCCCATTGATTACTGCTACTCTATCCTCCAAGGTTTACATGAGTGCCGAATTCGTCCTCTCACATGAATCATTCGAGCATCTGTTCATTTGATTTTTAAACAAACACATAATGATCACTCCATAGAGTGACACTCCATACTATAGTATAACCTTAAAGATGCAGTCAATCAAAATGTTCTCGGTGAAACAAAGAACGTTATACCGACTACTTTGTATCGTACACAAATAATTATTAACCGCTCAACCATTATACATCAATGACAAGTTATACCTAAAATATCGACTCGAACCCTCCGTTCTACAGATGACAGATATTTGCTATCCTCTGACAGATGTCGACTATCGCGTACTCTAAATGGAGCTTTTGTATATTCTGCTCCGTTAAACTGGAATAAACTTCCTCTAAGTATCCGTATGATTTCTAATCATGATAATTTTAAACGTTCTGTTAAAAAATATATTCTAGCCATGCGCTGATTCATTTAAATTTGTTTGTTTATAATGTTTATATTTTTTCGTTTCTCACGTTTAACACTTGCCAGAGTATTTTCATGCTAACTTTGAGTGTATAAATAAATCGTATTGATTGATTGATAGTAGTAGTAGTAGTAGTAGTAGATGTAGTAGTAGTAGTAGAGGTAGTAGTAGTAGTAGTAGTGGTAGTAGTAGTAGTAGTAGTAGTAGTAGTAGTAGTAGTAGTAGTAGTAGTAGTAGTAGTAGTAGTAGTAGTAGTAGTAGTAGTAGTAGTAGTAGTAGTAGTAGTAGTAGTAGTAGTAGTAGTAGTAGTAGTAGTAGTAGTAGTAGTAGTATGTATTACTATATAATTACCTATTAATATATAATTATAAAATTAACGATTATCGCAATCTATTGTAAATATGATAACTTATTAGTAGTCTTATTGACAATAAATGTAAACAATACTATAATTATTGTTAACTATTATAAAATATTATTTGTTTTTTTAAATTTAATAATTTAATATAATTTAATAACAAAAATAAACAATAATATCAACAGAGATAACAATATAAACTATTTTAGTTGTAATTTGTAATTTACATATATTCTCGAACATTACAATTAAATGTTATTATTTAAATATCGTATATATTTATATATATATACGTATTAATTATTGTATAGATTTATAATTATGAATATAGTAATTCATATAAGATATATAAATAAAAAATATACGTTAATAAGGAACCTTGCATATACAAGAAGAAATACATATTTTTCAAACCCATACAATAAAAACTGTATTATAATATTTAATATTTTGTAGGGTTTATGCGCTTCTTAATAATAAACGGTTTGCCTATGAAAGTAAATATGATAATTTTCATTTATAAATGTTTAAACGAAGTAATAAAGTAGAACACATAGTTGTATACAACCTATATAGGTAATATATATATATATATATATATATATATATATATATATATATGATGATGATTATAATGATAATAAGGTTTATTTGCAATTATCAAAGGTGCACCTATCCAAGGCAGCCCCATCGTATACACCTATAGGTGCATTAACAAATATAGAACGAGAATAAAATATAAATAAATGAATGATATAAATAAATAAATAAAACGGTAAAATAGACAATTGTATAAAAATAGTAATATTGTACGATTACAATAAATGAATATATTACATTGATGATATGTAGGCACATAGGCCTTGATGTGTATAATAAAGGACGGGTGTAACATAATAATGGAACAATATAACTGAAGGCGCGTTTATGGCATTTCAGGTATGAGACATGAGGGCAAATTAGGGAAAGGTCGGTATTATAACGTAAGGAAGTTAGTAGGTGTCTTAGTGTTAGTAGGGAAGTCAAATAAGGAGGAGAAGTATACTATATTGCTTAATGAGCGAATGATATAATGTGTAGGAGGGAACCAGTCGGATAGGAGTTGGTGGGAGTCGGTAATGGAATGATCAAACAGATGAATGGAGAAAATCATACGTACGTATAGATGCACGCATTTTACGTTTCAATATATAGGAATGAATGAAGAAAATATATCGAAGCTATGTATAATAAATAAATACAACAATAGACATTCATGTAAGTTGATGTATACATCTAATACATATATATATATATATATATATATATATATACCTAATACGTATTTGTATCCAAATTTAATCCATTTAGACTTTGTTAAAGGCTACCCACTATACGATATCGATAAGTAACTATGATATTATATATTTATAATATTTGTTGTTTTTTTTACAATTTATAATTAATTTACGAAGTCACAAATAATGCACTCAATACGTACTTATAAAAATTAGTTTATTACTTACTTATATATAAGTATAGAATATATATATATATATATATATATTAATCTACAATTAACCTATATATAGGTTGTATACAATGTAATATACCTACATAAGTTATCATATTAAGATGTATTATTTATGTACATACAAAAAACATTGATTAAAAATATTATATAGGTTATTATATTCATAAATAATGACTAGCTTATGAGAAATATATATATATATATATATATATATATATATATATATATATATTTATATATATATATATTTATATAGTGTAATTAAAATTAGCGTAAGCTATACAAGTTGTTAAACATATTTATCATAATATAGAGTACATGAAAATCGCGAATTATACTTACAAAATGATAATATGACGTATTTGTATATATATATATGGTTAACCATGTTATTTACCTATAGGTAACCTATATGTATATATATATATATATATATATACAACAACGCTTATTTGTATACTTCTTTTTAAATCTCTTATTTTCCAGTAATATATATACATATACATATGTATATATATATATATATATATATATATATATATATATATATATATATATATATATATATATATATATATAATAACATATGAAACTATATACATTGTATATTAACATATGAATCTATATAAATTGATTGATACTTTTAAAATGTATATTAAAATATAATATATTATAGTATTCGACTAACTTCAATGAATATTATATATGAAAGAATTAATAATAAAATACCCTTAAACATTTGTGATTATAATATAATTAATAATTTAAATAATATATTTTATAATTAACTAAATAAAAATATTGTTGTTTTATATAAAAATAATATTTATTTTAAATAAAAATAAACAATATTTGTTTAAAAATTCAAAGGAACTTATCATGTATTATATTTGTATATAAATCATATATTATATTTATTAATAATAAATGTATATATATATATATTATATATTTACTATATGATGATGATGATAACGCCAATATAGACTTTCGAGGCTTTTCGACCTTGCACGAAATTAAATAATATAGGATCAAAATAATATGAACAAATTATACAATGAAAATAAATAAATAAAAGTAAAGAAAAATAATAATTCTACAATACACTTACACATACATTACATTATTATATTTTTCGGTTTTCGGACAGCGAACTGTACTTATAAGTTATATATAAAGCAATCGGCCGTCCATATATATTTGATGTTAATGTTTCAGATTAAATAAATGGGTTTTCAGTAGTTTCTTGAAGTTTGGAGTTGATTGTGTAATACGGATGGATGTATACATTCCCAGAAAAACTCTCATTAGGGATCTATAGAGTATTCCAGGAGTATGGGACGGATATTGCCCAGGCGCGAGTGTTAGTTGAATGTAAGTTGTGTGTAGGAGGAAGTTGAAGTAGTAACGTATTGGTGGAGCGTGTAGTGGTACTAGTTGGTAATTTAAGTTTGAGTAGGGATGCTAGGTAGTCAGGAGAGTCATGTTGGATTTCTTTATGAGCACGTAGTAGAGTCATATAGAGCATTCTATGGCGTAGAGGTAGCCAGTTGAGTTTAGATAGGAATGGAGATATATGAGTATGGGAGTATTTTGGTATGTTGAATATACACCTAGCTATAGCATTTTGAAGAATTTAGAGTTTAGTAATATACGACGAGGGGGTATGTAAAGGATAAAATTGCAGTAGTCGAATAGAGTTAGGATGTAGGCAGAAGCTATAATAGTAGCGGTGGATATTGATGTAGAATGACGAATAATGTAGTGAATATAGTTGATAGTTTAGTAGTTTTGTTATGTGGGACAGTTGTCTATACAAATTAAAAGTATTGTCAAATATAACACCAATATTGTTGACAATCGTTCAGTACATGATGAGCTGTCCATTAATGTTGATTGGAGGGGGAGTTGTTAATATGTTACTTCTGAGTGGAAGGTGAAGGAGGATAGCCTCGGTTTTAATTGTTTAGAAGCTAACTGGAGAATTCGATATAAGGTGGAGAAGGGGAATTATGTAAATGTTAAATAGTATTAGACCAAGGACCGACCCTTGGGGAACACCGTGTATTATAAAACGGGGAGATGAACGGGTTGAGTGAACTAAAACTGAGGAAGTTCTGTTGGTTATGAATGAGGATATCCATTTGTGTGCAGTACCAGTGATACCTATATATGTAATCGCTTCCACTACGAGCACATATGTTATTAATGGTTGTATGTGTTAATTAATGGTTGTAGGTGTTAATTAATGGTTGTATGTGTTAATTAATGGTTGTATGTGTTAATTAATGGTTGTATGTGTTAATTAATGGTTGTATGTGTTAATTAATGGTTGTATGTGTTAATTAATGGTTGTATGTGTTAATTAATGGTTGTATGTGTTAATTAATGGTTGTAGGTGTTAATTAATGGTTGTATGTGTTAAATAATGGTTGTAGGTGTTAATTAATGGTTGTATGTGTTAATTAATGGTTGTAGGTGTTAATTAATGGTTGTAGGTGTTAATTAATGGTTGTAGGTGTTAATTAACTTAAGTTGCGAAGAGATTTCATTCGTAAACTTATAGCGGGAACTAATAGAGCAGACTTACGGAAGAGGGAGGTCTAGATAGGAGTAAAATGACGGAAAGCTCTAGAATAGATAGACGAAGTATCAAATCACGATAACAGATGAGGAGGACATTATAATGGCGGTTAGAAGGACGGCAGTCATTTCTAATTAGGGCATTCATAGGTACAGTGACTGCATTGTATACATGCATATTATTCATAAAATTAATTATAAAGAATGTACTTGTAATTTTTCTGATTGATATATAGTTTATCTAGTGGTATATAGGGTGTCCGTATTATAACACAGGATGTCCGTATTCGGAAATGGGTACCGAATACGGACACCCCCGTAATCTATGGAATTAAAAGATTAAATAAAATTTTAAAATCACAATAATATCTATAATCATATAATCCATGGCATATAATATTAATATATTATAATTTTTGAATACAAATAATGAGTCATACAATTTTAAGACCATTTATTGTTAACGTGTCCCCCGTATTAGGTGTCCACTTTCCCCTATATAAGTATACGTAAGTTCTGACGGGACGTTTTAATATAGTGATCGCTACTTGAGATCCACAATGCACTGCACATCTTATACGGATTATGCGATGGTGAAATAGTAGTGGAAAGTAGACTAATTAGAATTGAGGAGCAGTAATCGGGAACTTGACCGATAACAAGAATACTATAGTATTCAATTATGGTTAGATTACTGGTATTTGAACTTATAATTCTTATTATATTATTTTCATTTTATTTTTATATTTATATAGATGGAAATTAACAGAATTTGACATAATAATGAAGAGTTTAGTAAATTGACTTTAAACATATATTATTGTCTGATATAAAGATTGTGTGTAAATGATTATAGAGGATTACATAGGATATATACTGTATAATACACTGATCAGCTATGATATAAAATCAGAATAGAAATACACAAGGGTAGATATATATATATATATATATATATATATATATATATATATACATATATATATATATATATATATATATATATATATACATCAACGGCTCGTATAATCAAATGAGTTATTTGTATTTTATTTCTTGTTTTGTACGTATCGTGTCGTTTTGTATTACTGTTATCACATTTATATATTTTGTTTATATATGTTATATGATTATATGGTATTTTTTTATTTTGTTATAATAACCAGTAATACAATAAACTGTTGATATACCTATCTCTCTATAATACAGTATATAATATAATATAATATGGTGCTAGTGACACAACGTGGTTACATATATTAAGAAGAAGGTGTTTGGAGAGGAATCACAATTGTATATATAATCTAATTTGCATATTCTATTATTCATGAGTTACAGTATATCGTATACGAACATTGATGGAAGTAGGACAAACATAAAGGTTTTCCGCATACATGTGATAGGATATTAGGCAATATAATTATATCAGAATTACGCAGAATATATTATTTAGTAAACAAACAATTATATTTAGTAAATATATTGTTATTTATTTTGGTGGAGTCCTAGGAAACTTTCATCGAAATCTTTCTGAAGTTTGTATTACTCATAATCATATACGGCTCTAATGTCCCTTCGAAGTCACTCTCATGTTAAGTCGTCCATGATTTTAACGATAGCCGATTATTTATTTTGGTGGAGTCCTAGGAAACTTTCAACGAAATCTTTCTGAACTTTGTATTACTCATAATCATATACGGCTCTAATGTCCCTTCGAAGTCACTCTCATGTTAAGTCGTCCATGATTTTAACGATAGCCGATTATTTATTTATACCTAATTATATAAGATCACTTCAACAATTTATTTTAAGATCTATAGGTATATATATATATATATATGGCTCGAACCCGTGTCCTGTAGACAATATAGGACCTATATAGAACCTACTGATTGTGTGTATACGTTATGATCATGACGCATAACACGGCGTCGGTACCTTATAAGGTTGACTATAGTCAACTAAGCTACACATACAGTTACAATTATATATATATATATATATAATCAATATTTAATAATAACTTTAATGTAAATATATATATATATATATTTACATTAAATTTATTATTAAATATTGAAATAATTTATGAAATAAAGTTGCACTTATTAACACACGTACATTTATAAATAAGTGTACACACAAAGCAAACTTTGTCTGAACTCAATAACATATTTGCATAACATTCAATTCAATAGTAATTACCTCTACCTATGTATATATACAAAATAAAGCAAATTTAATTTATATCCATTTGTAGATTATAAATAATACTATAATATATAATAGGTATTTTATAATATACTATAGTACTTTCACAGTAAGTGGTTACTACAATTGGAATTCCGCAATGGAAAAAGAAAATAATTTCTTAAAAAAATCAGAAACTGTTGATTGACTACCAGTGCCCTTTCCTAAATGCTAGATCAGTACAAAATAAAGTTAATTTGATTACACAATTAATTATTGATTCTAATTTTATATTTCTGCTATTAATGAGACTTGGCTAACTATTGATGATTCTGTTCTAGATTCCCAACTGACCCCTGACTATTTTTAAGTATTGCTTGCTAATAGGTCTACATCACATCGTCGTGTGGACTAGCTATGTTATTCTCATCGTAACTTAAGATTATTTCATTATCTACCCCATGTTTCTCTTTATATGAAATTCTGATCTGTATTCAGTTTACATCATTATTTACCATTGTAATACTACTTATTTACCGTTCACATCCAATTAGCCTATGAAGTTTCTTAGATCCAATATTCTATTTTAAAATCTTTCACATCAATTAAAGTGGTTATTCTTGGTAATTTTAATATTCAAATTAACAATGAAAATCTTACTTCCTAATCTCTGAATGAACTTATATTTGAGTATTCCCTGACGCAACATGTTAGCTTTACTATTAACACTAATAGTAATACTATTAGCTTTTTTTGTATTTAGATGATTCTAAATTAATTTCATATGCCACTCACTTTCTCTAATAGCTGATCACTTTGCCATATTATTTGATTTGAACTTGCCGGTGATACAAATTAATCGATCTTCTAGATCATAAATCAATGTGTATTAATTTTGTATTCCATCAACTTGACAACATTATATCTTTTGATTATTTTAATTTGGCATTTATCATTCGCTTGATATCTGTGTAGTGTCCTACCCTCAATTACTCTTATCAACCGAACTTATTCGAAATTTCCATGGTTTAATATTGAGCTTGTTAACCCGAGGCAACTACTTCGCAGACTACAACGTAAATATGCATCCTCAAAACTTGAATTAAAAGACTATCTTTATTATAAATGTATATATATAAATATGTAACATTCTAAACAAAATGATCACCATTTCTACCCAATATGGGAACAAATTAATTTTTTTTATCTAAAATTAATTTAATTTATATTTTTAAAAAGATCTTTAAATTCTATAATATAACTTGTATCTTAGTTTTTTTTAATTTTTATTAAAAAAAAGTTATGATCAAAAATGTGCAAAAAAAATGGTACAAATTTGACATGGTGTAGATAGGAATTATGAGTTTTAATTAATTTATAATATATATTAGACCATAACTCATTTAAAAATGAATATTTGTTAATTCA
Organism: Osedax fenrisi; assembly: GCA_964019155.1. NCBI lineage: Eukaryota > Metazoa > Annelida > Polychaeta > Sabellida > Siboglinidae > Osedax > Osedax fenrisi. The sequence continues at coordinate 6,653,373 of OZ025244.1, read as the reverse complement.
ACACTTTATTATATATAATTATGTAATAAAAGTTATAAAAAAATGATCAGCATTCTTATCCAATATGGGAAATAATAAATTTTATTTATATTTTTACAAAGCTCTTTAAATTCTATAATATAACTTGTATCTTGGTTTTAACTAATTTACAAAAGAAAATAAATTATATTAACAAATATTATTTAATAATTTATGCAAAACTTTCTTAATTCTACTTTATTTATATATTATTTAAAATTAAATTATAAATTCAACACATTTCAATAATAAATATTATACATAATTTTTTCATATATACAATTTATTTTAACATTGAGTACTAACCTATATATATATTAATAACAAAAATATATATATTTAATATAATATTAAAATATATATAGAACATTTACAATAATAGAATCTTTTTTTCTTTCTCTTTCATTTAGTCATCATATTTGTAACTTATAATCCAGCTATAAAACAATAAAAAATTAATGATGGATACATGTAAATTTAATTTATAATTAAATATACTAAACCTGTATCAATTTCGTTGTATCACTTTTCTTTAGTTGCCAAGATACATCAATGATACCTTTAAAACATTACAAAATTAATTATTTTATGAATAAAACTTATATAAATATATGTATCAAACTTATATAAATATATCAAAATTAATATTTTAATATTTATCTAAAACATATTAGGTATATTTGATTGATAAATTATACATTTATTTGTATTTGTGTGTATTTATAGTTAGACATTACATATATATTTTTATATAAATAAATGATCATAAATATCAAAATTAGATTTAGTGTAATTATATATGAATCATTAATCAGACTTAATCTATTTAAATTTTAGTAAATATGTATTTATTTGTATTTAAATTTGAATAGGATTATATTAATATTTCAAATATTAATCAAATACATTATTATATTTGTATTTAAATTTGAATAGGATTATATTAATATTTCAAATATTAATCAAATACATTATTATATTTGAAATTTATTAATTACCAAAATCAGATTTTCTGTATTTGAATTATTAACCAGAAATATTTTTGTATTTGCTAGAGTATTTATATTTTATTAAGATATTAAACATGCATATCTGATTAAATAAGTTTTCATAATTATTAAAATCAGATTGTTATCATTTGTAATTGATTTTGTTATTGTATTTGAATAAAACATATATATATATATATATATTTATACATTTGTATATGATAAAATACATTTTGTAAATTAGTAATTTAATAATGATAAAAATCAGATCTGCTCTATTTGTATTTTTATATATTTTAGTTAAATTCTTGTTTGGATTTAATAGTATATTTATATTTGATAAAATCAAAATAATTATTAATTAAATAAAAATGTTATAAAGAATTTAATTGTTATATTTAATATTATAAAGTAAAAGTAATAGTTATCGAAAGTAAAAGTATATTATATTATTTATATTCTTATTTTTAATTAAATCCATCACTTAAACACCTATCAAATTCACTGGAATATAGGTATTCAACTCTTACTGACTAACTTATAGTTCCATGAATCATGAACCGTAGTGGTAATTTTCTCACTAGCTTCAGTAACAATTCGTCTCAGGTCGCTTCTATCCATGTCCAGTAGTTCACAGGTGATCAGACATCCACTGATGAATATTAAACATAGCCTTTTCGCTGTCTTCAACTATATAATAGTGAGTGATATTAATTAATAGTATTAATGTATTAATTTAATACATTTTGCATATAGTGACTGATAGTTTGAGCTATACAAAAATATTAAATATATAATTAAATAGTGATATGAATGAAACCAAATAAAATAACCGCCATAGTTTTAAAATGTATTTAACTGTAGTAGGGCAGATGGAAATAGATGCAAGATGGATTTGTGAACAAAACATTAATTGATATGTATATACATATACTAACTTTACTTACCAGGTTGAGTTTTATCGTTACACCATGACACACGTTCTCAGATCATTTCTATCGCTCATCATATTTGTTTGGGCTCCTGACTGTATATGCATCGTCCATTAACTTTTGTATATAGTTCTTTATTGGACACCAGGATACGAGACGTCACTCATGCGATGACATCTAGAGAAGAACATCTCTTGTGCCCATCTTCTATGCCCCAACAGTGTCCTACAAATCATATATAGAGAAATATATGAATGTATTCGGATATTATAAATAAATATATTGACCATTATGATTAATACATTAATTTGTATAAACAAACTATTATATTTATTATTTAAAACAGCTCTTTATTATTATGTAATCGTAATATATTTATTTAGCTACACTCATATGATATACATATAAATTAATATATTGTTCAGAAATCTACACATGCAATACCTGTAACACTATAACTAGCTAATATGTAGATCTGCTCCGCTCAATAATAGTATTAAAATATGCTAGCATAACAGTAATTATATAAAATTTATACGAACAATTGATACTAATATATATTATTATAGATTGATATTAAATATATTACATAAAGCATAATAGTATGCTATAAAAATGTATATGAAGAAATAATACTAATAAATTAAATTTGTTTGTAAAATTTAAGATATTTAATCATGATAATTAGGTTGTATATAAAATGTATGATTTTGATGATAACAATAATATAACGACAATGTTACTATAGTAACATGACATGTCTGCAAATTTGCAGTTTGAGTTATCGTTTTTGAGTTAACTCACAAACGATAATTATATCATAATTATAACTCATTAATTAACTATTGTCATGATGTGTTATATTGCATGAATATAGCGTGTGTGATTTTAGATCCAGTAAATAATGGAAGCTACTTAACCACGTCAAGGTACCACACGTATAAGTAGATGTTTCGTAATATCTAGTGATAGATACTACCGGAATTTCAACCAACAATCAGATTTTTTTTAAAGTATGCATGTATAAATGTATACAATTATATATATATATATATATATATATATATATAGATATATTTACATAAAAGTATACATGTATAAATGTATACAATTATATATATATATTCATATAGTTTATATTAGATAACTAACATGCATAGTTACGTACAGTAAGGACGGTGTATATCCACCTATAGGTGTGTACAAAGTAGCATACGTACACATGGACCCATACATCAGCATTGCGCTAAGGAGAATGGCAGGTAGGTTACTTATGACCACCCTAGTATACATGCTATAGTATACGGGTGTTTCTATTGCGCAATATCACTATATGACAGTCATACAAAATATCTTCTAATATATAAATATATTATATATATATACTTTATTATAGTATGTGATCCTTATATATCCATATATATATATATATATATATATATTTATATATATATATATATATATATATTCCTATAGTTTATATTATATAAATAATATACATTATGTAAATTTAAGTAAAGGAAATTGTACATATATGTAAGTACAAAATAGACTACGTTAACATGGACCCAATGAATGCACAGAATAGAACTAAGAAGACTGCCGAGTAGTTATGAAGACCGACTGTAGCATACGGGTATTTATATTGCGGAATATGAAGGTCATAAGAAGGTCGTAACGATGAGTGTCCCGTCCGTACGGATTCACAAAAAAGGGCGAGAAGATCGGTAAGATGTCGGAGAACTAGAAGAAATATATTATTTCAGGTATTTTTACAAATATATTATTCCTACTGAAGTTGATGTTCATATGTGAACATCAATTTCAGTAGGAATAATATTTTAATTAAATAATATATTCTTAAATATATATGTAGCTATATATATATAAATATATATATATATATATATATATATATATATATAAAATAGTAATATAAATGGTGATTGAACAAATAATAACAAAAAAATGTGATTGAATCATTAAAATACCAAATTAGGTTATAATATAATTAAATAGAAATGTTGAAATTGAAGTTGTGTTTTTATTTTTACAAAAGATATATCGAATAATATGTTCAACTAACAGCAAGTGATGTACGAAGACATCAGTTCAGAAGAAGAACGCATTGATCAGCAGCTGATGAGGCGCGGTATATCAGTGATGGTGACTCACCAGTATGCTAGATCTCGAGATCATCTATGAGTCATAGCCTATGAGCCGGTGACGCGGTCGTGTTCCGAAGACAACGCACCTGAGCCGTTCATATATACTGTTATGCTGCTATTATGCGGCTATTACTGTTTGTTGGGTGGGCAGATTGTCTTCGGGGTATACCCCCGCCACCCCCATGTCCTCCTCCTTATCCTCGGAGGAGGAATATGCCGCCACCCTGCCCCGAGCAGGTGCCACCCTAGGGGTGATTCGCGTCGATAGCTCGCGAGCCTGACGAACACAATTTGCCCATTACGAGCATGTTAAACACTGTATATCCGCCACCACAGCGGCAGAAGCAGCCGTCCAATCAGAAGTCGACACGTCACCGCTGTATATACTCGGTACAGGACACATACGCGACTCCAGCGCCTCCAGCGACTATTCAGAAGACATCAATAAATCAGACGACGAGTTTCTGCGTAAAAAGGCATAAAGTGGGAAGTATTATTTTATTTTGTGTTTGTTCTGTTTTATATTTTGTTAAAATTTGTTTTATCGTATATATATATATATATGATTTATTCGTTTAAATCCATAAATCCATATATATATATGGATTTAAATGAATATATCATATATATTATAACAAGGACACTTGTTCATATCACATCCGAATTAGATGTGCTGTGAAAATGACGGGTACGATTACGGGTATATCCGGCTGCATGTAGCCCCACCTATAGTTGGGTATATATATATATATATATATATATATATATATAGATATATATATATATATATATATATATATATTACATAAAGAAAAACAATTAATTAATTAACAATTTGGAATAATAACTATCGTCGCTAGTCTATCGATGACTTAATATCACAATTAAAGTTAAACGTTGAACATTTAAAATATATATGTAATACTTTGGCATAGGCTACAACTAAAACTATAGCTGCCAAGTTGGTTGATTCTTTAACTATAGTTTATAAAAGGGCTTCACCATACAAATCCAGTGAATTATTTAAGGAAAATTTAAATAGGGCATGCTTAATTATTGTATTAATTATTAATACAAATAAGTGCTATCAGTTATAAAACCCTACACGTAAATATAGAGTATACTTTATAAGAGTTATAGCGTTACGTCACGAAGTAAAAACGTATTGTATTATGATAATACAATACTAATATATTGTATATCTGTAAGATTAGATTTTATTTCGTGTGCACTAGTGTAAAATGAATTCGCATACAATGACATATTCCTTGCGCTTTTATAGTTATTTAATATTTGCCTACTGTCTGTATTCTCCATATTATATATATATTTTATACATTTAATTATACGAATTATAGCTTATATATATATAAACTATCAAATAAATATATTTATATATATATATATATATATATATAAATATATTCCATTTGTATCCGCTATTTGTATTGTATTCAATATATATAAGAGATTTCAATAAATAAATATTATTATTATATATAAGTATATATACTTATATATATATATATATATTTATTTGATAGTTTATATATATATATATATAAGCTATAATTCGTATAATTAAATGTCAGTACATTAACGATGTCACAAAACAAGGATAATATAACTATAACACCCCCAAAGATAAGATACTAATGAATATATATGACCGAGTTAGGGATCTCCCGAGGACTATCGCGAGTCGACAGAAAATATTATAATAAAATTGACAATTTTAAATGTTATACTTCACCAATGTAATTTCACCAACATTTTTCTATTGCGAAAAATATCCAATAGAAAAAGGTAAAGAAATGACACCAGGATAAAGAATATAACCAGAAAGGAGTAGATCAGGACATCAACGTGGCATCTAAGGTCGGTGAAAATGAAGAAGCAATCATATCCGGCAAGGATAAAGATGAAACCGTTGACGTTGTCGCATCGGAATCATCTTCTGACGAATCAAGAGAACACGAAGATCACAGCGAATGGAGAGTTCGACCAAGACTTATTAGACGAATGTTATCTTTGTAACAGTATATAAATGGATTATATTTAAAATAATATATATATTATATATATATATAATATTATTAAACCCATCTAACAGTAATAGCCTCATAATAGCAACATAATTGCCTAACTAGTATCCTATTATGTTGATATTATTAGACTATTACTGTTAGCTGGGAATATTATAAGGTACATTATTAAATTATCAAAAACCTAATTATTAAATAAATATGAAAAATATTTTTTAATTTATTATTAGGTACTGGTGATATATGTACTAGCTGTATATATATATATATATATATATATATATATATATATATATATATATATATATATATATATATATAGTATACCTAGGTAGAGCTCTAGCCCAGTGTTAGTCAGTGTATTTTTCCCTCTCGATTGTTTTAGGATATCAATATTAAATAAACCTAATTATAATAAACATTAATTAAACATTAAATGATTAATAGATAATAATTAATTATAGATTATTATAGAAAAACAATAAATATATATATATTATTATTAAATATGCACAGTAATATAAAAATTATAAATATACAACCTATTATTATAATATTATTATTATAATTATAATTATTATAATAATATATATAATTATATATTATATTAATATATATTAAATATAATATTAATAATACGAATTAGTGTATATACTAGTAACTATAAACAATATGTTATACATATATAACAGGTTACTTATATAAATAATATATAATAATAAGTATACTTACTTATTGTGAATTATTGAAAATTTGTCTAGACTAGACAACATTAATATTAACAATAACAATTTATATTAATATAAAGCGAATACAATAAATATCCGGAGAATGAATAAATATATGTGTACATAATTGATTGGATAATAATATAATTATATTTTAGCCAATCAAAATATATGTTATAAAATAAATTTTAATGAATACAGGGAATAAAAGTATTTATAATAAACTTGAATATTAAATATAAATATATATATAAAGATATGTAGGATGAAGATATGTATACTTAATATATTATATATTCATTGCCTATATGTATTATAATATATTCTACATAAACATATACATTATTATACGAGGCACTATGTACTGTTTTCGTTACAAACAACGTCCGCGTTAATGTTGGCTACGTATACGTTGAACAGCTAACAGTAATAGCCTCGTAATAGCAGCATTATTTCATAAATAATAGCTTCAAATGTTTACATTAATCTGTTATTAATTGCCATTAAAAGTATATTATGCTTCTATTAATTGTTAATGCTATAATGCTACTATTATGTTGCCATTACACATATATTATGTTAGTGTGCTGTATGGATGTAAATGATGCCGAGTTTTTGATGCCGAGCCGAAACTATTGGTTTTTGATGCCGAGCCGAGACTTTCATTTTCGGGAAAAAATGAGCCCGAGCCGAACCGAGACTCTAGCCAAACGAGCCCGAGCCGAGTTTAGACTTTTACAATACATTACCGAGTCGAAATTATGCTTTTTTGAAATTACATTTTAATACTAATTTTTATATATTTCACATTTAGGATCAATTTCACATCACCATTTCACATCCTACATCAATTTAAAAAAAATAATCTTCTCCAACTTCGCGATTCAGTGAATAATAATGTAAATTTAATCTAGTGGTGTAAATAATACCGAGTTTTTGATGTCGAGCCGATATTTTGGTTATTGATGCCGAGCCGAGACTTTCATTTTCGGAAAAAAAACAAGCCCGAGCCGAGCCGAGACTCTAGCCAAGTGAACCCGAGCCGAGCCGAGACTCTAACAAAACGAGCCTGAGACGAGTTGAGACTTTAGATAACTGAGACTGAGACTGCATCATGCTTTAGATTTGAGCATCATTTACTGCATCACTAGCATAGGGGATGGTTGTATGACCATGTTTTTGTATAAAGTGCTATCATTGTGGTAATAATAAATTGTTCTTAATTATTTAAATTGTCTTGCATAATATATGATATTAGTTAACTAATATATCACTTTTAGATATAAGGAATACTTATATGATTTCATAATTACAATTAATACAAAAAAATAAAAAAGTTCATTCAACCCCGCCTTTGGGTTTGAATGAACATACCCTATTTTACTTCTTTAATTGCTCTTGTAATGATAGTTTTATCACGTATGCTATCAGTTTGTTGAGTATAGTTTCTCATTTTTGATTCCTAGAAATAATATTTAAATAATTATTATGAAATTAGTAATTGACCCTCATTAAAATTAAATTAATTAATTATATTGATATATAATTAATTATATTATTTCTATTTAATCATTACTTATTTATATTCCGATCATTGAATATATATTATAATATTATAATAATATTAATATTATAATATTATAATATTATATTATAAATATTAACATATGATATTTGTTTGATTGAACAATGTTCATATATCCCCATTTTTAGTGGTTCACTCAACCCCATATCAAATTGTATTATTAATTGATAACATTTTAATATTTTATTTAAAATTTTAAATATATTTTTATATTAATATTAAGTTAATTAAATATTAAAATCATATATATATAATATGAAAATAATCAAATAATTATTATAGAAGTTATAACATATATTACCTTGTCTGGAATTTTTACTTTTGAGCGTACTTTAGTTAAAAATGTGATTAAAATGTTAAGGGACTTATGTGACCTCTAGGTATATATATAAAAACATATGTTTATAACTTAATGACTATTTGATAACATATATAGAAATTATATATATATATATATATAATTTTAGAATGATTTAATTTTTAATAACATAGTGTTATATTTTATATCGATACATTTGTATATTTTTGAGAAGGTTTTAAGTTGAAATTTTGTTTCATAAATTTAAAAACTTAATAACAAAAGCAGCTTATTTGATATATCATCAATATTTTGAATAATTAAAAAATAAAAAATACTTTTTAGACTATTTATATAATTATGAATATTTCATTCAATAACCATTTTTTTTGTAGGATGTATGGTTTCTGAGATACCGAGAGTGTCCGTATTCGGTTACTTTCCCCTACGTCAATGTACCATACTACCGGTATATTTAAATCCGTATGGAATGGATAAGTCTAAGAATAAAAAACGACAGGTAAATTTCTTGTGCAAGCAATCTTTAAATATAGATAATGAACGTAACAGCTATTCGCACAAGTGCAAACGCCAATAATCGCCCGAGTTAGTATACTATATATGCTAATCCTGTAACGTATTGACACATAGGTGATCATCGATGAGTTCCTATAGGAATTCATCCTATAGGATATGCTATATAATCTATATTCTATAGCCTATAGGCTATAACCATCGATACTTTCTTTAGGTTCTTTAGATACTTACTATATCGATGGCTATAGCCTATATTCTATAGAATCTATATTCTATAGAATAGATTATATAGCCTATCCTATAGGAATTCATCGATGATCACCTATGTGTCAATACGATACAGGATTACCTATGTGTAACTGTGATAAGCTATGATATAACTTTAGTCGACGACGTAGGTTTAGCTTAAAGCTTATGATTATTATTATTATTATTATATTTTCTTATTTCTTTATTATTATTTGATATTTTTGTTATAATGATATTCTTAATATAAGCTACGTACGACGTACGTATGTCTTCTTAATACCATTCCGTCTATTAATTTAATATTCATGAAAAATTAAATATTTATTCATTCATATATGTGAATAATAATGAAATATATTTAGTCGTTATTAATTACTCATTAATAGTGTTACATATAACGTTACTAAAGGTGATCTTGATGTATCAATGTAATTTATTCAACAGATATTATTCTCGATTATAAATACTTTAATGTATATATTTTTTGATTAAATTTAATACTTATTGTTTGATAATAGAATATTTTCTAGATTTTTTCTTGATTTTTTATTAATTTTACATTTTTGATGGAAAAATTATTATATAAGTACAGATATATTATTTGGATAATTTAAAAAAAATAAAAATATATATTTTTTATTAAACGTAAATTATTTATAATTCTTATATGTAACTTTTTTTTCAGAAATGTATATTTACTGAAATACGATATATCATATATCAATATTCACCCTATATGGTGTCGGTATTACTCGCCTGTCAATATACCTTCTCGCAATACAGTGTATCATACACTGTGTATGCCAAGTTATATAAACATTATACCCTGTAATAATTTAAAGTGGAAATGTCATATATATTCTTATAAATAAGTTATTATAAAAATATACTCATATTTTATAAATAAATTTGCTATTATTAAATTTAAGGTTACTTTATTACTAAACATATTACATTATTGTTAATTTACATGTTACTACTAATGTTACATTATTGTTATTTTATATGTTACTACAAATATTATTTTATTACCACACAATTTTTTTTCTATCACTTTATTACATTACTACTAATTTTACTAATTTTACTAATTTTACTTTATTACTAAAAATATTATTTTATTATAACACACTTTTTTTTCTCTCACTTTATTTTAACTTATATATATATATAACTTATAAGTATTATATTATTTTTCTTTTAACTTATAATTACTTGGTATATACTATATAGTTATCTACTTAGTTATAGCAAAACCCTATTGGTTTTATACATTATAACTTTTCAATTATATTTTATAATTTATAACTTTTAAGTAATCACTTTTAACTTTTAACATTAAACATTCAACTTTATTTTATAATTTATAATTATTAAATTTTAACTGTTAACTTTATTTTATAATTTATGTTATGGTAAATAATCGGCAAATACATTGGAAATTTAAAAATATACAAAAGTAAAAACAGCAATATATTTCTAAGGGAAAGTAACCTAATACGGACAGTGCCCGAATACGGACACCCTATGTATCTCAGAAACCATAAATCCTACAAAAAAATGTTTACTGAATAAAATATTCATAATTATAGTCTAAAAGTGTATTTTTTATTTTTTAATTATTCAAAATATTACTGATATATCCAATAAACTGATTTTTTTATTACTTTTTTAAATTTATCAAAAAAAATATCAACTAAGGTTTTTAACCTTCTCAAGAATATACAAATGTATCGATATAAAATATAACACTATATTAAAATATAGAGCATTCTAAAAATGATATATATAATTTCTATATTTGTTATCAAATATTCATTAAGTTATAATCATATATCTAGAGGTCATATACGTACCTAATACGGACACTCTAAATGTCTTAATACGGACACCCATAACCAATCAGCGCGCAGCGTATGAACAATTCTGATTTTCATAAAAATCGCGTGCGTTATAATAGTAATACCACCAATAAAGCTAAATCTAAAAATTGTATTATTTAGATACTTAAATTGTATTATTAATTTAAAAAATAATAAAAATAAATAAATTATTAACTAATTAAATAAGAATAAATTATTCATAAAATTAATTATAAATAATGTAATTGTAATTTATCTGATTGATTCATCAATAATATATAGTTTATCTAGTGGTATATAGGGTGTCCGTATTCGGACATGGGTACCGAATACGGACATCCCCAGGCCCTGGGGCCCAGGGGTGTATAACGGCCGTTATCTATGGAGTTAAAAGATCAAATAAAATTTTAAAACCACAATAATATCTATAATCATATAATATTATTATATAGTAATTTTTGAATACAAATAATGAGTCATAAAATGTTAAGACCATTTATTGTTAAAGTGTCCGTATTAGGTTATAACCTAATAAATAACCTAAGAAAGTATACTTTCCCCTATATATATATTTACTATAGTATATATATATACTATATATAGTACATAAAAAAACCTGCCAATAATAAACATTAACCAAACCCAACCACAACAATAAAAATAACTAAAACTAAAAATGTCATTAACCACACACACACACACACACACCCAACCCTTACGATAAATATAGTTTATGATCAATAAAAAACATTCATAAATCAGTGAAATGATAAATAATTAATTATATAATTACATTATTATTATTTTTAATTTGGCTCAACCTGCACCATTAGACGGGGCAGGTTGAGCCAGGTAGAAAAATTGAAAAATTAAAGACATATTTAAAAAATAAACATAGTTAAAGTTATATATTTATATTTATTAGTATATTAACTAGTACATATAGCATATATGCATCAAGATTAATATCAAAACTAATGAAACTTTTAAGGCGAGAGATTAGATTAGGAGAGAGGTTTTTTTTTTAAATGCTCTATGATTTAATCCAGCATATAAACCAATTATTTAATTATTTAAAGTAATTACTTATTATATATTTAATTAATTAGATTATTATTATTATTGAAATAAGTCATTAATTAATTAAATAAATGAATAAATAAATATGTTTAATGATAAATAGGGCCGATTGACCCTATGGTCAACATGTCCCGTTTTGCTATGGTAAACCTGCCCCATATCACTAGTATATATAAAAGTAATCTAATTTATTTATGAATAATAATTTTTGAATTTTTTATTTTATAACATATAGGATATTAAATATACTTTATTTATATACCATTAATAATGCTATGTTATTACAAAACATATTAATAATATCAAATTTAAACTTACCGACGAGTTTTTCAAAAAAATATTAATAATTAAATAATATTTTAAATAGTTAAAATAAATAATTTTTGAGATGGGTCAACCTGCCCCTATGGTCAACCTGCCCCGCTCTCCCCTACTTTGGACACCCACACGAGGAAAAAGAAGAAGAGGTATTCAATATATTACGTCTAGAGAAGCTCTAACACTTCAGACTGGCCTTGAGGACATCGATGAAATACGATCTGTGATGATGGATCGTGATGAATGGAAGAAACTGTTAAAACTGGTTCGAGCTAGAGCTTGACAAAAGTAAGTAAACGAAACAATCATTACATTTCATAAATTACATAATATAATTACATTACAAATGTCATGTTATATTATAGAATGCATGATAGTATTATAAATAATATATATATAATATTAATTGTAATGTAACTTAAGAAATAGTAGACAAAATAATATAGGGGAAAGTAACCGAATACGGACAGTGCCCGAATACGGACACTCTAGGTATCTCAGAAACCATAAATCCTACAAAAAAATGTTTAATGAATAAAATATTCATAATTATAAACATAGTCTAAAAATTATTTTTTATTTTTGAATTATACAAAATATTGCTAATATATCCAATAAACTGATTTTTTTATTACGTTTTTAAATTTATGAAAAAAAATGTCAACTTAAAACCTTCTCAAGATTATACAAATATATCGATATAAAATATAACACTATATTATCAACAAATAAAGCATTCTAAAAATTGTATTTTTAATTTCTATATTTTTTATCAAATATTCATTAAGTTATATGCATATATCTAGAGGTCATATAAGTTCCTAATACGGACACTCTAAATGTCTTAATACGGACACCCTATAACCAATCAGCGCGCAGCGTATGAACAATTCTGATTTTCATAAAAATCGCGTGAGTTATAATAGTAATGCCACCAATAAAGCTAATTCTAAAAAAATTAATATTTAGATACTTAAATTGTATTATTAATTAAAATATAATAAAAATAAATAAATTATTAACTAATTAAATTACGATATATTTTTTATAAAATTAATTTTAAATAACGTAATTGTAATTAGTCTGATTCATTCATCAATAATATATAGTTTATCTAGAGGTGTATAGGGTGTCCGTATTATGACACAGGGTGTCCGTATTCGTACATGGGTACCGAATACGGACACCCCCGTTATCTATGGAATTAAAAGATTAAATAAAATTTTAAAATCACAATAATATCTATAATCATATAATATTCATATATTGTAATTTTTGAATACAAATAATGAGTCATAAAAAGGTAAGACTTTGTTGTTAAAATGTCCGTATTAGGTTACTTTCCCCTACCAACAACAAACTGTACTTGTAATGATAGTTTATTGTTTATTCGAGTCAAGAAATACAATTAACGGGAAGAAGAAATAAGAAAATCTATAAGTTTGAAAATATTAAAGGGAAACTAATTCAATAAATTCAAGATTCGAGAAATAAGATATTCTGGGAATGCAGATTTTCAGTCTGCAGCCATTATACATTTTAATACATAAAGATAGCAGGTTGATGGACAATGACGAAATGAGAAATAAAATAATTATTATTTGTTTAATCTTATTAAATATATCCAAAAATTGTCTATATACATACTAGATATATCTATCTATATATCTGATATAATATTTTACCATTTATTTTAATTAAAGTTATTAGTTCGATAAATAATTAATAAGTTTATTATAATATATACATTAATATGTTTATTTTTTAATTTTATTTCAATAATTGTTTTACAAAATTAGATTAATGAATAAACAATATTATTAGTATATATATATAATATTTAGTTCTATAAATAATTAATAAGAGTATTATAATATATACATTAATATGTTTTTTTTTAAATTTTATTTCAATAATTGTTTTACAAAATTAGATTAATGAATAAACAATATTATTAGTATATATATATAATATTTAGTTCTATAAATAATTAATAAGAGTATTATAATATATACATTAATATGTTTTTTTTACATTTAATTTCAATAATTGTTTTAATAAATAAACATTATTATTATTATATATATATAATAATGTATACATTGATAATTACTAACAAAAGTTATAGTGGGGATGATATTATTACACACTAAGAGAATGATTGCCGTGCGATCATCTTATCTTCATGACTACATTCAGATAATAGTCTAAAGACATAGCTTTTAATTGTCTAATAGTATTCGTCAATATTTCACAGTATTGTTCACGTATCAGCAGTACAGCCTCAGTTCTCTTGACTATGTACTCCTTTATCGCATCATCCGTACAGCCGGTAGAGTACATTTGTTGTACGTGATTGCACATTCTTACAATGTATACTTTCTCCACATTATCGCAGTATTTCTCCCTCTCCGCCCACCTAGTTTCGTATTTACATGTCATATTCAAGAGGGCGGTGTAGTGCTTTATTTTTCTTTGAGCATCTTCGCCGGGGGGTAGTTCGTACGTTAGTTCAGTGCTTTCGGGGTGGGGCGCCTCATGGGGCCCATACACCCCATTCACAGCATGGGGCGCCTCAGTTTCGATGTGGCTTATGGCCGCTTGAGACGTTGTCGAAACATCGTCGTTGTCGTCGTAGAGTGTGGAGTCTGTGTGATGGTGTGATTACTTAGATGCGTGTGTATGCGTGTGTATGCGCGCGCGCGGATGTGTTGAGCAAACCTATACTATATCTAAAAAAACTAAAATTATATATCAATTTAGTTATTACATATATTTAGTATATTACAATTAATAAATAACATACAATTTATTTATATACATTCTGTATACGAAAATAATATATATATAGGAAAATAATACCTATATATATAAATTATGTGTAATTTGAATTTACGATTAATTGTTTAATTATTTATATAATAAAATATGTTAATTTACTAGATAATTTATTTACAATTAAAAATAGTATTATATAATACTTATAATTATAATAAATACATTAATATATAGGATACCTAGTAGACCGGTTCGTACTAATTTTTTTTCATAATTTTATAAACCTTCACATCTATAACAATTATGATAAATAAGTGTTTAAAATTGTAGACCTATATCTTAAATAGTTTTAGGTCACGAGACCTTTATATTTTAACATTGAATACATATACAATTTAACATGGGCGAGATATAGAAATAAGTTTTATTCAATTTTTATCAAATTAAATGATTTTTTTCAAGCCAACTATGAATATATACTAGGAAAATATATAAAAAGTTGTATTAATAATAAAAAATATTTATCAAAACAATCTAGATGCCCGAATTTTATAAAACAATTTTAGTAAAAAAAATATCTAAAAATCGTAAAATTTGATATAAATAAATTATTACTATTTAATTTAAAAAATTCAAATATATAATTTATATATAATAATTATACAATTGAAATTAATTATTAAAAAATTAAAAATTATTTTTAGAAAATAAATTAACATCATTTATAATTTTATTTGGATTGTTATTTGAAATGTGAAATACAAAATATTTGTACATATTTTTTAATTATATTAATTTAATTTCAATAAAGGACATTTATATCTAACTTATATCCAAAATTCAATAAAATATGATCACTCAAATTTATGTAAAGTATAATTATATATATTAATTTTAAAAAATTAATTATTTTTTTGAATTATTTTGAAATAAATACTTTGTAAAATGGTGTATTTTCTCGAGTTTTAGGAGACATTAATATTGGTTATTTGTAGATATAAAAATCAAATATAGATATTATATTAATAATAAATATAAATAATGGTATATATTATATTAATTTATTAAATATAATACAAATACATAATTAATTTTAAATTTTCATTTAAATATTTTTAAACCCCAGATTTTAAATGTAAACATCAAAGATATTAAGATGGTGAATGACTATTATACATGTAATATTTTAAATTAAATTTTAAAATAATGATTTATATTTCAAACTTTAAATGCTTCGTGACCAAATGTAACTTTTTTTAATAAAGATTGTTAATAGTATACTAAAATATTTATATGTATTATATTATATATGAAGCATTAAACATTGATTCGAACTAACCGGTCTAATACGTAGTATCCTTAATATTCATTCATTTTTATATGTATAATTATTATGTTTGTTGTCAACAACATATTAATTAGAACATATATGTTTATAATTATAATTACACATAATTACGTGTTTTTTAAATTAAATAATGTATATCTAATTCAATATCGTATGAATATATAAATATAAAACATAGTATAATTACAAATACAAATATACTACTTTACTAACTCATATATTTAACTGTATTTAATTGTCAAATTGATTACAATTTAATTGTTATCATTAATTAATATCTAAAGGAAGTTGATTTTAATATATAATTATATAATTATTATTAATTTTGATTGGATTTCGATATATACAATTCTGGGGGGAAAAAGGATTTTTATATAAATAAATTATAATTTAATAAAATACTATATATATACAGGGGAAAGTAACCTAATATCATAGAGCTAGAGAGAAAGTTCTCAGAAGAGTTTCTCTTTAGCTATATGCCTAATACGAACACTTTAACTATAAATGGTCTTAACATTTTATGACTCAATATTTGTATTCAAAAATTACAATATATTAATATTATATGATTATAGATATTATTGTGATTTTAATTAACATTTTATTTAATATTTTAATTCCATAGATAACGGGGGTGTCCGTATTCGGTACCTATTTCCGAATACGGAGTATTGATGAACCAATCAGATAAATTACAATTACATTTTTATAATTAATTTTATGAATGATTTAATATAATTTAATTAGTACTTACTTTACTTTACTTTTTTTGTTTATGGACTGTATCAGTGCGTGAGCAATAGGCCGTCCGTGGGAGGGAATTATTGAGTGGGAGGGAAGGCAAGGGAGAAGTAATACGTCTTAAGGTGGCGTTTAAAGGATGGAATTAATGTGTTTGTTCGTAGGTGATTGGGTAGGGAATTCCAGTGGTAAGGGGCAGAGAGGACAAAGGAGCGTATATTGGAAGAGTGAAGTTTGTGTAGATGGGGAGTGGTAAGGATAAAGGTATTGGATGAACAGGTCTGGAGTGGAGTTATGGGTGTGTGTAGATGTAGGAGGGATGCAATGTAGTCAGGGTGGTTGTGGTGAATAGCTTTGTGGATGGTCAGGGAGAGTTTGTACTTTATGCGGTAGGGGACTCGCAGCCAGTGTAGTTGTTTTAGGAGAGGTGTAATGTTGTCAGAAGAACGACGGAGAAGTAAATGGACACAGCGAACTACAGCGTTTTGGAGTCGCTGTAGTTTGAAGACTTTGTATTCAGGGAGGTCAAAGATAAGGGAGTTGCAATAGTCGAATAGGGGTATGATGTAGGAGGAGGCAATGGTAATAGCGATGTGGAGGGGAATGGAGCGTCGGATTAAGCGGAGGCAGTGTAGGTGGTAGTTGATGGATTTTTCATATGTATAATATGGGAGTCAAGGGAAAGGGTGGTATCAAGATGGAAGCCAAGTTTTCGGATGTGTTGAGAGTAGGGGAGTGAGGTATTATCGAGTGAGCTGGGGGTAATTCATGGAGAGTGGAGGCGCGTAAGGGTAAGTTGAGAAAAATAGCTTATGTTTTAGTGCATGGTTAAGTTTTAGGGAGTTGGAGGTAAGCCATTTGTGTAAGGACTTGATACAAGAGGAAAGTCGGTCAGTGGCATAAGTAGGGGAGTCTGTGCAGTTAAGATATAGTTGAAGGTCGTCGGCGTAAGTATGGAAGGAAATGTCGGGGTAGTCAGTGAAGATGTCAAACATGGGGAGGAGGTAAATATTGAAGAGGAGTGGGCCGAGGACAGATCCATGGAGGACACCGTGGGTTATGGAGCGGGTGGGGGAAGAGTGTGTATTACTCCTGACTGAGGAAGAGCGGTTAGTAATGTATGAGGTCAACCAGTATGTCATAAGTTAGGAGGAGATAACACGTTTAAGGATCTTGGAGTAGATTGACAGGTTAGAGATGGGTCAGTAGTTGGAGGTAGACAGATAATCAAGGTGGGGCTTTTTACGGATAGGGGTGATGTCTGATTTTGTGAAATCAAGAGGGACGGAGCCGGAAGAAAGTGAACCGCAGATGATTTAATGAAGGTTGGAACAGTGTTATTATCTGCTTTAGTATTGGGAGGGGAAGAGGGTCAAAGGGGTGGGAAGGGTAGAAAGGGTTGTGGAAAGTTTGTCGTTGAAAGATTTGTCGAATAGGAGTGGTAGTTCTTCCGGGGTGACAGTGGGGAGAGAGGCTTTTAGTGAACGTCCAAGCAGTTGAGAAGAAAGTCTATGTATAGACTTACTGTCATTAGATAGTGTGTCAAATGTATGGGTGATGTGAGAGGCTTTGGCAGTAGAATTAGCTTTTCGGTGGAGATTTTTTAGGTTATTGTAGTAGGCAAGTGAAGTAGGGGAGGGATGTTGTAGATAAGATTTTTCGGCGAAGGATTTGATTTTGTTTCAATAGTGATATAGTATACCAGGAAGATTCAGGGCGTATAATGGAGGTTTTAGTGAATAAGGGGGCGTATTTATCGAGGATGGAGGAGAGAGAAGTATGGAGTTCAGCAGACGTTGAGGTTGGAAGGGAAGAAAGATCGGATATAAAAGCAGGAATGTGGAGGCTGTGAAGTTTGCGTTAGATTCTGGTAGTGAAGGGTCTGGTGGTTTTGGGGTGACTAAGGGTAAGGAATATGAGGAAGTCGGAGAAGAGTGGTCCGATGGAATGGTCGTGACAATTTTATTAGTTTTGGGGGAAATTATTATATCTAAAGTGTTACTATGGACATTGGTGGGGAAGGTGTCTTGTTGAACAAGGTTGAATGAGGTGAGCAGTTTATTTAAGGACTAGATCATAGGTGGGTTGGTTATATTGAAATCACCTAGTATGATTGTATTATAGTTGATATAAGCTAAATTCATCTAAAATATTAATTATTTTTCTATTAATACATTACAATTAGATTTATAATTAAATGTTAAGGTATTTTGTATAATGTAATTGATTAATATCAGTTTTTATCTTTTTAATAAATGTAATTTATTAATATCAGTGACATATTTATAGATTAAATACAATTAAATTATTCATTTAATTTAATTTTTTTTAATAAATTACATTTATATCGGTAGACATATTATATATTTAATTTTAATTTTTTTTAATAAATAATTTATATCGGTAGACATATTTATTAATATATATATAGTCTGCATTGCAGACCCACAACATGTCGTACGTATATATGCACGGCGTGTATAGTGTGTATGTGTGTGTGCGCGGCCTTGCACGCACACACACATACACACATGTATCAATATCAATATCAATATATTTATACAGATACCAGTATGAACTCCGCTGCATATACTAATGCAGGCGATCACTCCCGACTAAACTCTACTGTTTCTATAAATAGAGAAATACAATCATGTGTACGAGGTTTTATATTTCTCTTACATTATTTTACAATTTAAGTTATGATTTAAATATCAATAAATACATTTTTTGTTCTTCAATTTCCATTAATTACAATTAACAATTTGATAAACCGATGCAAAACTATAGTATATATATATATATATATATATAGGCTTAACCTACAGGTGAAAGTAACCGAATACGGACATTGCCCGATTACGGACACTATCGGTATCTCAGAAACCAGTAATACTACAACAAAATGTTTAATATATAAAATATTCATAATTATATAAATAGTCTAAATAGACATTTTTTAATTATTCAAAATAGTGCTGATATATCCAATAAACTGATTTTTTTATTACGTTTTTAAATGTATGTAAAAAAATGTCAACTTAAAACCTTCTCAACCTACAAATGTTTTTTGATATAAAATATAAAAATATATTATTAAAAATTAAAGCATTCTAAACATTATATACATAGTATACATTATATACATTATATACATGTCTCTATTTTGTATCAAATAATAATTAAGTTATAAGAAAAATAGCTATATGTCATCTAAATCTCTAATACGGATACTCTATAGAGTAGATGTCTATAGATATATTAATACGGACACCCTATTAACCAATCAGCGTGCAGCGTGTGAACTCTTTTGATTTTTTTTTATAAAAATCGCATTCGTTATGATATTAATGCCATCAATGAAGCTAAATCTAAAAATTGTATTATTTAGATACTTATATTATTATTTAAGGGGTTAATAAAATAATAAAAATTAATTACTATAATAATATATAATTTTCTCTAATATTTTCTATCACTCGTTCTCCCACTCTGAAGCCTTCAGCTGCTCTATCAGCTCATCTTTCTCTCGTACCTTCAACATTTCCCTTTTCTACCATCCTATAGGATATATTCCTCTCCCAACATCAATTTATTCATTGATGAATTTAGCTTATATCAACTCTAATACAATCATACTAGGTGATTTCAATATACCCAACCCACCTATGATCCAGTCATTAAATAAACTGCTCACCTCATTCAGAGCCCGAGCCGAACCGAGACTCTAGCCAAACGAGCCCGAGCCGAGTTTAGACTTTTACAATACATTACCGAGTCGAAATTATGCTTTTTTGAAATTACATTTTAATACTAATTTTTATATATTTCACATTTAGGATCAATTTCACATCACCATTTCACATCCTACATCAATTTAAAAAAAAATAATCTTCTCCAACTTCGCGATTCAGTGAATAATAATGTAAATTTAATCTAGTGGTGTAAATAATACCGAGTTTTTGATGTCGAGCCGATATTTTGGTTATTGATGCCGAGCCGAGACTTTCATTTTCGGAAAAAAAACAAGCCCGAGCCGAGCCGAGACTCTAGCCAAGTGAACCCGAGCCGAGCCGAGACTCTAACAAAACGAGCCTGAGACGAGTTGAGACTTTAGATAACTGAGACTGAGACTGCATCATGCTTTAGATTTGAGCATCATTTACTGCATCACTAGCATAGGGGATGGTTGTATGACCATGTTTTTGTATAAAGTGCTATCATTGTGGTAATAATAAATTGTTCTTAATTATTTAAATTGTCTTGCATAATATATGATATTAGTTAACTAATATATCACTTTTAGATATAAGGAATACTTATATGATTTCATAATTACAATTAATACACAAAAATAAAAAAGTTCATTCAACCCCGCCTTTGGGTTTGAATGAACATACCCTATTTTACTTCTTTAATTGCTCTTGTCATGATAGTTTTATCACGTATGCTATCAGTTTGTTGAGTATAGTTTCTCATTTTTGATTCCTAGAAATAATATTTAAATAATTATTATGAAATTAGTAATTGACCCTCATTAAAATTAAATTAATTAATTATATTGATATATAATTAATTATATTATTTCTATTTAATCATTACTTATTTATATTCCGATCATTGAATATATATTATAATATTATAATAATATTAATATTATAATATTATAATATTATATTATAAATATTAACATATGATATTTGTTTGATTGAACAATGTTCATATATCCCCATTTTTAGTGGTTCACTCAACCCCATATCAAATTGTATTATTAATTGATAACATTTTAATATTTTATTTAAAATTTTAAATATATTTTTATATTAATATTAAGTTAATTAAATATTAAAATCATATATATATAATATGAAAATAATCAAATAATTATTATAGAAGTTATAACATATATTACCTTGTCTGGAATTTTTACTTTTGAGCGTACTTTAGTTAAAAATGTGATTAAAATGTTAAGGGACTTATGTGACCTCTAGGTATATATATAAAAACATATGTTTATAACTTAATGACTATTTGATAACATATATAGAAATTATATATATATATATATATAATTTTAGAATGATTTAATTTTTAATAACATAGTGTTATATTTTATATCGATACATTTGTATATTTTTGAGAAGGTTTTAAGTTGAAATTTTGTTTCATAAATTTAAAAACTTAATAACAAAAGCAGCTTATTTGATATATCATCAATATTTTGAATAATTAAAAAATAAAAAATACTTTTTAGACTATTTATATAATTATGAATATTTCATTCAATAACCATTTTTTTGTAGGATGTATGGTTTCTGAGATACCGAGAGTGTCCGTATTCGGTTACTTTCCCCTACGTCAATGTACCATACTACCGGTATATTTAAATCCGTATGGAATGGATAAGTCTAAGAATAAAAAACGACAGGTAAATTTCTTGTGCAAGCAATCTTTAAATATAGATAATGAACGTAACAGCTATTCGCACAAGTGCAAACGCCAATAATCGCCCGAGTTAGTATATTATATATGCTAATCCTGTAACGTATTGACACATAGGTGATCATCGATGAATTCCTATAGGAATTCATCCTATAGGATAGTCTATATAATCTATATTCTATAGCCTATAGGCTATAACCATCGATACTTTCTTTAGGTTCTTTAGATACTTACTATATATAGGCTATAGCCTATATTCTATAGAATCTATATTCTATAGAATAGATTATATAGCCTATCCTATAGGAATTCATCGATGATCACCTATGTGTCAATACGATACAGGATTACCTATGTGTAACTGTGATAAGCTATGATATAACTTTAGTCGACGACGTAGGTTTAGCTTAAAGCTTATGATTATTATTATTATTATTATATTTTCTTATTTCTTTATTATTATTTGATATTTTTGTTATAATGATATTCTTAATATAAGCTACGTACGACGTACGTATGTCTTCTTAATACCATTCCGTCTATTAATTTAATATTCATGAAAAATTAAATATTTATTCATTCATATATGTGAATAATAATGAAATATATTTAGTCGTTATTAATTACTCATTAATAGTGTTACATATAACGTTACTAAAGGTGATCTTGATGTATCAATGTAATTTATTCAACAGATATTATTCTCGATTATAAATACTTTAATGTATATATTTTTTGATTAAATTTAATACTTATTGTTTGATAATAGAATATTTTCTAGATTTTTTCTCGATTTTTTATTAATTTTACATTTTTGATGGAAAAATTATTATATAAGTACAGATATATTATTTGGATAATTTAAAAAAAATAAAAATATATATTTTTTATTAAACGTAAATTATTTATAATTCTTATATGTAACTTTTTTTTCAGAAATGTATATTTACTGAAATACGATATATCATATATCAATATTCACCCTATATGGTGTCGGTATTACTCGCCTGTCAATATACCTTCTCGCAATACAGTGTATCATACACTGTGTATGCCAAGTTATATAAACATTATACCCTGTAATAATTTAAAGTGGAAATGTCATATATATTCTTATAAATAAGTTATTATAAAAATATACTCATATTTTATAAATAAATTTGCTATTATTAAATTTAAGGTTACTTTATTACTAAACATATTACATTATTGTTAATTTACATGTTACTACTAATGTTACATTATTGTTATTTTATATGTTACTACAAATATTATTTTATTACCACACAATTTTTTTTCTATCACTTTATTACATTACTACTAATTTTACTAATTTTACTAATTTTACTTTATTACTAAAAATATTATTTTATTATAACACACTTTTTTTTCTCTCACTTTATTTTAACTTATATATATATATAACTTATAAGTATTATATTATTTTTCTTTTAACTTATAATTACTTGGTATATACTATATAGTTATCTACTTAGTTATAGCAAAACCCTATTGGTTTTATACATTATAACTTTTCAATTATATTTTATAATTTATAACTTTTAAGTAATCACTTTTAACTTTTAACATTAAACATTCAACTTTATTTTATAATTTATAATTATTAAATTTTAACTGTTAACTTTATTTTATAATTTATGTTATGGTAAATAATCGGCAAATACATTGGAAATTTAAAAATATACAAAAGTAAAAACAGCAATATATTTCTAAGGGAAAGTAACCTAATACGGACAGTGCCCGAATACGGACACCCTATGTATCTCAGAAACCATAAATCCTACAAAAAAATGTTTACTGAATAAAATATTCATAATTATAGTCTAAAAGTGTATTTTTTATTTTTTAATTATTCAAAATATTACTGATATATCCAATAAACTGATTTTTTTATTACTTTTTTAAATTTATCAAAAAAAATATCAACTAAGGTTTTTAACCTTCTCAAGAATATACAAATGTATCGATATAAAATATAACACTATATTAAAATATAGAGCATTCTAAAAATGATATATATAATTTCTATATTTGTTATCAAATATTCATTAAGTTATAAGCATATATCTAGAGGTCATATACGTACCTAATACGGACACTCTAAATGTCTTAATACGGACACCCATAACCAATCAGCGCGCAGCGTATGAACAATTCTGATTTTCATAAAAATCGCGTGCGTTATAATAGTAATACCACCAATAAAGCTAAATCTAAAAATTGTATTATTTAGATACTTAAATTGTATTATTAATTTAAAAAATAATAAAAATAAATAAATTATTAACTAATTAAATAAGAATAAATTATTCATAAAATTAATTATAAATAATGTAATTGTAATTTATCTGATTGATTCATCAATAATATATAGTTTATCTAGTGGTATATAGGGTGTCCGTATTCGGACATGGGTACCGAATACGGACATCCCCAGGCCCTGGGGCCCAGGGGTGTATAACGGCCGTTATCTATGGAGTTAAAAGATCAAATAAAATTTTAAAACCACAATAATATCTATAATCATATAATATTATTATATAGTAATTTTTGAATACAAATAATGAGTCATAAAATGTTAAGACCATTTATTGTTAAAGTGTCCGTATTAGGTTATAACCTAATAAATAACCTAAGAAAGTATACTTTCCCCTATATATATATTTACTATAGTATATATATATACTATATATAGTACATAAAAAAACCTGCCAATAATAAACATTAACCAAACCCAACCACAACAATAAAAATAACTAAAACTAAAAATGTCATTAACCACACACACACACACACACACACCCAACCCTTACGATAAATATAGTTTATGATCAATAAAAAACATTCATAAATCAGTGAAATGATAAATAATTAATTATATAATTACATTATTATTATTTTTAATTTGGCTCAACCTGCACCATTAGACGGGGCAGGTTGAGCCAGGTAGAAAAATTGAAAAATTAAAGACATATTTAAAAAATAAACATAGTTAAAGTTATATATTTATATTTATTAGTATATTAACTAGTACATATAGCATATATGCATCAAGATTAATATCAAAACTAATGAAACTTTTAAGGCGAGAGATTAGATTAGGAGAGAGGTTTTTTTTTTAAATGCTCTATGATTTAATCCAGCATATAAACCAATTATTTAATTATTTAAAGTAATTACTTATTATATATTTAATTAATTAGATTATTATTATTATTGAAATAAGTCATTAATTAATTAAATAAATGAATAAATAAATATGTTTAATGATAAATAGGGCCGATTGACCCTATGGTCAACATGTCCCGTTTTGCTATGGTCAACCTGCCCCATATCACTAGTATATATAAAAGTAATCTAATTTATTTATGAATAATAATTTTTGAATTTTTTATTTTATAACATATAGGATATTAAATATACTTTATTTATATACCATTAATAATGCTATGTTATTACAAAACATATTAATAATATCAAATTTAAACTTACCGACGAGTTTTTCAAAAAAATATTAATAATTAAATAATATTTTAAATAGTTAAAATAAATAATTTTTGAGATGGGTCAACCTGCCCCTATGGTCAACCTGCCCCGCTCTCCCCTACTTTGGACACCCACACGAGGAAAAAGAAGAAGAGGTATTCAATATATTACGTCTAGAGAAGCTCTAACACTTCAGACTGGCCTTGAGGACATCGATGAAATACGATCTGTGATGATGTATCGTGATGAATGGAAGAAACTGTTAAAACTGGTTCGAGCTAGAGCTTGACAAAAGTAAGTAAACGAAACAATCATTACATTTCATAAATTACATAATATAATTACATTACAAATGTCATGTTATATTATAGAATGCATGATAGTATTATAAATAATATATATATAATATTAATTGTAATGTAACTTAAGAAATAGTAGACAAAATAATATAGGGGAAAGTAACCGAATACGGACAGTGCCCGAATACGGACACTCTAGGTATCTCAGAAACCATAAATCCTACAAAAAAATGTTTAATGAATAAAATATTCATAATTATAAACATAGTCTAAAAATTATTTTTTATTTTTGAATTATACAAAATATTGCTAATATATCCAATAAACTGATTTTTTTATTACGTTTTTAAATTTATGAAAAAAAATGTCAACTTAAAACCTTCTCAAGATTATACAAATATATCGATATAAAATATAACACTATATTATCAACAAATAAAGCATTCTAAAAATTGTATTTTTAATTTCTATATTTTTTATCAAATATTCATTAAGTTATATGCATATATCTAGAGGTCATATAAGTTCCTAATACGGACACTCTAAATGTCTTAATACGGACACCCTATAACCAATCAGCGCGCAGCGTATGAACAATTCTGATTTTCATAAAAATCGCGTGAGTTATAATAGTAATGCCACCAATAAAGCTAATTCTAAAAAAATTAATATTTAGATACTTAAATTGTATTATTAATTAAAATATAATAAAAATAAATAAATTATTAACTAATTAAATTACGATATATTTTTTATAAAATTAATTTTAAATAACGTAATTGTAATTAGTCTGATTTATTCATCAATAATATATAGTTTATCTAGAGGTGTATAGGGTGTCCGTATTATGACACAGGGTGTCCGTATTCGTACATGGGTACCGAATACGGACACCCCGTTATCTATGGAATTAAAAGATTAAATAAAATTTTAAAATCACAATAATATCTATAATCATATAATATTCATATATTGTAATTTTTGAATACAAATAATGAGTCATAAAAAGGTAAGACTTTGTTGTTAAAATGTCCGTATTAGGTTACTTTCCCCTACCAACAACAAACTGTACTTGTAATGATAGTTTATTGTTTATTCGAGTCAAGAAATACAATTAACGGGAAGAAGAAATAAGAAAATCTATAAGTTTGAAAATATTAAAGGGAAACTAATTCAATAAATTCAAGATTCGAGAAATAAGATATTCTGGGAATGCAGATTTTCAGTCTGCAGCCATTATACATTTTAATACATAAAGATATCAGGTTGATGGACAATGACGAAATGAGAAATAAAAGAATTATTATTTGTTTAATCTTATTAAATATATCCAATAAATTGTCTATATACATACTAGATATATCTATCTATATATCTGATATAATATTTTACCATTTATTTTAATTAAAGTTATTAGTTCGATAAATAATTAATAAGTTTATTATAATATATACATTAATATGTTTATTTTTTAATTTTATTTCAATAATTGTTTTACAAAATTAGATTAATGAATAAACAATATTATTAGTATATATATATAATATTTAGTTCTATAAATAATTAATAAGAGTATTATAATATATACATTAATATGTTTTTTTTAAAATTTTATTTCAATAATTGTTTTACAAAATTAGATTAATGAATAAACAATATTATTAGTATATATATATAATATTTAGTTCTATAAATAATTAATAAGAGTATTATAATATATACATTAATATGTTTTTTTTACATTTAATTTCAATAATTGTTTTAATAAATAAACATTATTATTATTATATATATATAATAATGTATACATTGATAATTACTAACAAAAGTTATAGTGGGGATGATATTATTACACACTAAGAGAATGATTGCCGTGCGATCATCTTATCTTCATGACTACATTCAGATAATAGTCTAAAGACATAGCTTTTAATTGTCTAATAGTATTCGTCAATATTTCACAGTATTGTTCACGTATCTGCAGTACAGCCTCAGTTCTCTTGACTATGTACTCCTTTATCGCATCATCCGTACAGCCGGTAGAGTACATTTGTTGTACGTGATTGCACATTCTTACAATGTATACTTTCTCCACATTATCGCAGTATTTCTCCCTCTCCGCCCACCTAGTTTCGTATTTACATGTCATATTCAAGAGGGCGGTGTAGTGCTTTATTTTTCTTTGAGCATCTTCGCCGGGGGGTAGTTCGTACGTTAGTTCAGTGCTTTCGGGGTGGGGCGCCTCATGGGGCCCATACACCCCATTCACAGCATGGGGCGCCTCAGTTTCGATGTGGCTTATGGCCGCTTGAGACGTTGTCGAAACATCGTCGTTGTCGTCGTAGAGTGTGGAGTCTGTGTGATGGTGTGATTACTTAGATGCGTGTGTATGCGTGTGTATGCGCGCGCGCGGATGTGTTGAGCAAACCTATACTATATCTAAAAAAACTAAAATTATATATCAATTTAGTTATTACATATATTTAGTATATTACAATTAATAAATAACATACAATTTATTTATATACATTCTGTATACGAAAATAATATATATATAGGAAAATAATACCTATATATATAAATTATGTGTAATTTGAATTTACGATTAATTGTTTAATTATTTATATAATAAAATATGTTAATTTACTAGATAATTTATTTACAATTAAAAATAGTATTATATAATACTTATAATTATAATAAATACATTAATATATAGGATACCTAGTAGACCGGTTCGTACTAATTTTTTTTCATAATTTTATAAACCTTCACATCTATAACAATTATGATAAATAAGTGTTTAAAATTGTAGACCTATATCTTAAATAGTTTTAGGTCACGAGACCTTTATATTTTAACATTGAATACATATACAATTTAACATGGGCGAGATATAGAAATAAGTTTTATTCAATTTTTATCAAATTAAATGATTTTTTTCAAGCCAACTATGAATATATACTAGGAAAATATATAAAAAGTTGTATTAATAATAAAAAATATTTATCAAAACAATCTAGATGCCCGAATTTTATAAAACAATTTTAGTAAAAAAAATATCTAAAAATCGTAAAATTTGATATAAATAAATTATTACTATTTAATTTAAAAAATTCAAATATATAATTTATATATAATAATTATACAATTGAAATTAATTATTAAAAAATTAAAAATTATTTTTAGAAAATAAATTAACATCATTTATAATTTTATTTGGATTGTTATTTGAAATGTGAAATACAAAATATTTGTACATATTTTTTAATTATATTAATTTAATTTCAATAAAGGACATTTATATCTAACTTATATCCAAAATTCAATAAAATATGATCACTCAAATTTATGTAAAGTATAATTATATATATTAATTTTAAAAAATTAATTATTTTTTTGAATTATTTTGAAATAAATACTTTGTAAAATGGTGTATTTTCTCGAGTTTTAGGAGACATTAATATTGGTTATTTGTAGATATAAAAATCAAATATAGATATTATATTAATAATAAATATAAATAATGGTATATATTATATTAATTTATTAAATATAATACAAATACATAATTAATTTTAAATTTTCATTTAAATATTTTTAAACCCCAGATTTTAAATGTAAACATCAAAGATATTAAGATGGTGAATGACTATTATACATGTAATATTTTAAATTAAATTTTAAAATAATGATTTATATTTCAAACTTTAAATGCTTCGTGACCAAATGTAACTTTTTTTAATAAAGATTGTTAATAGTATACTAAAATATTTATATGTATTATATTATATATGAAGCATTAAACATTGATTCGAACTAACCGGTCTAATACGTAGTATCCTTAATATTCATTCATTTTTATATGTATAATTATTATGTTTGTTGTCAACAACATATTAATTAGAACATATATGTTTATAATTATAATTACACATAATTACGTGTTTTTTAAATTAAATAATGTATATCTAATTCAATATCGTATGAATATATAAATATAAAACATAGTATAATTACAAATACAAATATACTACTTTACTAACTCATATCTTTAACTGTATTTAATTGTCAAATTGATTACAATTTAATTGTTATCATTAATTAATATCTAAAGGAAGTTGATTTTAATATATAATTATATAATTATTATTAATTTTGATTGGATTTCGATATATACAATTCTGGGGGGAAAAAGGATTTTTATATAAATAAATTATAATTTAATAAAATACTATATATATACAGGGGAAAGTAACCTAATATCATAGAGCTAGAGAGAAAGTTCTCAGAAGAGTTTCTCTTTAGCTATATGCCTAATACGAACACTTTAACTATAAATGGTCTTAACATTTTATGACTCAATATTTGTATTCAAAAATTACAATATATTAATATTATATGATTATAGATATTATTGTGATTTTAATTAACATTTTATTTAATCTTTTAATTCCATAGATAACGGGGGTGTCCGTATTCGGTACCTATTTCCGAATACGGAGTATTGATGAACCAATCAGATAAATTACAATTACATTTTTATAATTAATTTTATGAATGATTTAATATAATTTAATTAGTACTTACTTTACTTTACTTTTTTTGTTTATGGACTGTATCAGTGCGTGAGCAATAGGCCGTCCGTGGGAGGGAATTATTGAGTGGGAGGGAAGGCAAGGGAGAAGTAATACGTCTTAAGGTGGCGTTTAAAGGATGGAATTAATGTGTTTGTTCGTAGGTGATTGGGTAGGGAATTCCAGTGGTAAGGGGCAGAGAGGACAAAGGAGCGTATATTGGAAGAGTGGAGTTTGTGTAGATGGGGAGTGGTAAGGATAAAGGTATTGGATGAACAGGTCTGGAGTGGAGTTATGGGTGTGTGTAGATGTAGGAGGGATGCAATGTAGTCAGGGTGGTTGTGGTGAATAGCTTTGTGGATGGTCAGGGAGAGTTTGTACTTTATGCGGTAGGGGACTCGCAGCCAGTGTAGTTGTTTTAGGAGAGGTGTAATGTTGTCAGAAGAACGACGGAGAAGTAAATGGACACAGCGAACTACAGCGTTTTGGAGTCGCTGTAGTTTGAAGACTTTGTATTCAGGGAGGTCAAAGATAAGGGAGTTGCAATAGTCGAATAGGGGTATGATGTAGGAGGAGGCAATGGTAATAGCGATGTGGAGGGGAATGGAGCGTCGGATTAAGCGGAGGCAGTGTAGGTGGTAGTTGATGGATTTTTCATATGTATAATATGGGAGTCAAGGGAAAGGGTGGTATCAAGATGGAAGCCAAGTTTTCGGATGTGTTGAGAGTAGGGGAGTGAGGTATTATCGAGTGAGCTGGGGGTAATTCATGGAGAGTGGAGGAGCGTAAGGGTAAGTTGAGAAAAATAGCTTATGTTTTAGTGCATGGTTAAGTTTTAGGGAGTTGGAGGTAAGCCATTTGTGTAAGGACTTGATACAAGAGGAAAGTCGGTCAGTGGCATAAGTAGGGGAGTCTGTGCAGTTAAGATATAGTTGAAGGTCGTCGGCGTAAGTATGGAAGGAAATGTCGGGGTAGTCAGTGAAGATGTCAAACATGGGGAGGAGGTAAATATTGAAGAGGAGTGGGCCGAGGACAGATCCATGGAGGACACCGTGGGTTATGGAGCGGGTGGGGGAAGAGTGTGTATTACTCCTGACTGAGGAAGAGCGGTTAGTAATGTATGAGGTCAACCAGTATGTCATAAGTTAGGAGGAGATAACACGTTTAAGGATCTTGGAGTAGATTGACAGGTTAGAGATGGGTCAGTAGTTGGAGGTAGACAGATAATCAAGGTGGGGCTTTTTACGGATAGGGGTGATGTCTGATTTTGTGAAATCAAGAGGGACGGAGCCGGAAGAAAGTGAACCGCAGATGATTTAATGAAGGTTGGAACAGTGTTATTATCTGCTTTAGTATTGGGAGGGGAAGAGGGTCAAAGGGGTGGGAAGGGTGGAAAGGGTTGTGGAAAGTTTGTCGTTGAAAGATTTGTCGAATAGGAGTGGTAGTTCTTCCGGGGTGACAGTGGGGAGAGAGGCTTTTAGTGAACGTCCAAGCAGTTGAGAAGAAAGTCTATGTATAGACTTACTGTCATTAGATAGTGTGTCAAATGTATGGGTGATGTGAGAGGCTTTGGCAGTAGAATTAGCTTTTCGGTGGAGATTTTTTAGGTTATTGTAGTAGGCAAGTGAAGTAGGGGAGGGATGTTGTAGATAAGATTTTTCGGCGAAGGATTTGATTTTGTTTCAATAGTGATATAGTATACCAGGAAGATTCAGGGCGTATAATGGAGGTTTTAGTGAATAAGGGGGCGTATTTATCGAGGATGGAGGAGAGAGAAGTATGGAGTTCAGCAGACGTTGAGGTTGGAAGGGAAGAAAGATCGGATATAAAAGCAGGAATGTGGAGGCTGTGAAGTTTGCGTTAGATTCTGGTAGTGAAGGGTCTGGTGGTTTTGGGGTGACTAAGGGTAAGGAATATGAGGAAGTCGGAGAAGAGTGGTCCGATGGAATGGTCGTGACAATTTTATTAGTTTTGGGGGAAATTATTATATCTAAAGTGTTACTATGGACATTGGTGGGGAAGGTGTCTTGTTGAACAAGGTTGAATGAGGTGAGCAGTTTATTTAAGGACTAGATCATAGGTGGGTTGGTTATATTGAAATCACCTAGTATGATTGTATTATAGTTGATATAAGCTAAATTCATCTAAAATATTAATTATTTTTCTATTAATACATTACAATTAGATTTATAATTAAATGTTAAGGTATTTTGTATAATGTAATTGATTAATATCAGTTTTTATCTTTTTAATAAATGTAATTTATTAATATCAGTGACATATTTATAGATTAAATACAATTAAATTATTCATTTAATTTAATTTTTTTTAATAAATTACATTTATATCGGTAGACATATTATATATTTAATTTTAATTTTTTTTAATAAATAATTTATATCGGTAGACATATTTATTAATATATATATAGTCTGCATTGCAGACCCACAACGTTTCGTACGTATATATGCACGGCGTGTATAGTGTGTATGTGTGTGTGCGCGGCCTTGCACGCACACAAACATACACACATGTATCAATATCAATATCAATATATTTATACAGATACCAGTATGAACTCCGCTGCATATACTAATGCAGGCGATCACTCCCGACTAAACTCTACTGTTTCTATAAATAGAGAAATACAATCATGTGTACGAGGTTTTATATTTCTCTTACATTATTTTACAATTTAAGTTATGATTTAAATATCAATAAATACATTTTTTGTTCTTCAATTTCCATTAATTACAATTAACAATTTGATAAACCGATGCAAAACTATAGTATATATATATATATATAGGCTTAACCTACAGGTGAAAGTAACCGAATACGGACATTGCCCGATTACGGACACTATCGGTATCTCAGAAACCAGTAATCCTACAACAAAATGTTTAATATATATAATATTCATAATTATATAAATAGTCTAAATAGACATTTTTTAATTATTCAAAATAGTGATGATATATCCAATAAACTGATTTTTTTATTACGTTTTTAAATGTATGTAAAAAAATGTCAACTTAAAACCTTCTCAACCTACAAATGTTTTTTGATATAAAATATAAAAATATATTATTAAAAATTAAAGCATTCTAAACATTATATACATAGTATACATTATATACATTATATACATGTCTGTATTTTGTATCAAATAATAATTAAGTTATAAGAAAAATAGCTATATGTCATCTAAATCTCTAATACGGATACTCTATAGAGTAGATGTCTATAGATATATTAATACGGACACCCTATTAACCAATCAGCGTGCAGCGTGTGAACTCTTTTGATTTTTTTTTATAAAAATCGCGTTCGTTATGATATTAATGCCATCAATGAAGCTAAATCTAAAAATTGTATTATTTAGATACTTATATTATTATTTAAGGGGTTAATAAAATAATAAAAATGAATTACTATAATAATATATAATTTTCTCTAATATTTTCTATCACTCGTTCTCCCACTCTGAAGCCTTCAGCTGCTCTATCAGCTCATCTTTCTCTCGTACCTTCAACATTTCCCTTTTCTACCATCCTATAGGATATATTCCTCTCCCAACATCAATTTATTCATTGATGAATTTAGCTTATATCAACTCTAATACAATCATACTAGGTGATTTCAATATACCCAACCCACCTATGATCCAGTCATTAAATAAACTGCTCACCTCATTCAACCTTGTACAACAAGACACCTTCCCCACCTATGTCCATGGTAATACTTTAGATATAATAATTTCCCCCAAAACTAATAAAATTGTCACTGACCATTCCATCGGACCACTCTTCTCCGACCACTTCCTCATATTCCTTACCCTTAGTCACCCCAAACCAACCAGACCCTTCGCTACCAGAATCTCACGCAAACTTTACAGCCTCCACATTCCTGATTTTATATCCGATCTTTCTTCCCTTCCAACCTCAACGTCTGCTGAACTCCATACTTCTCTCTCCTCCACCCTCGATTAATACGCCCCCTTATTCACTAAAACCTCCATTATACGCCTTGACTCTTCCTGGTATACTATATCCCTATTGAAACAAAATCGAATCCTTCGCAAATCCTTTGCCGACAAATCTTATCTACAACATCCCTCCCCTACTTCACTTGCCTACTACAATAACCTAAAAAATCTCAACCGAAATGCTAATTATACTGCCAAAGCCTCTCACATCATCCATACATTTTAAAAACTCTCTAATGATAGTAAGTCTATACATAGACTTTCTTCTCAACTGCTTGGACGTTCACTTAAAGCCCCTCTCCCCACTGCCACCCCTGTAGAACTACCACTCCTATTCGACAAATATTTCAACGACAAACTTTCCACCACCCTTTCCACCCTTCCCGCCCTGTCATTCCCACCACACCCCATCCCTTTCTCTTCTCCCTTGAAAAATGTGAACCTCCCCCGCTTGATCAAATCATCTCCCTTCTCAAATCTACCTCCTCAACCTCATCCCTTAACCCTCTTCCCCTCCCAATACTAAAGCAGATAATTAACACTGTTCCACCCTTCATCAAATCATCTGCGGTTCACTTTCTTCCAGCTCCGTCCCTCCTGATTTCACAAAATCAGTCATCACCCCTATCCTTAAAAAGCCCCACCTTGATTATCTGTCTACCTCCAACTACCGACCTATCTCTAACCTCTCAATCCACTCCAAGATCCTTGAACGTGTTATCTCCTCCTAACTTATGACATACCTTACAACTAATAAAATCCCCAACATCTTCCAAAGCGCCTACCTCCCCCACATATCTACTGAATCCGCCCTAATCCTCATTACCTCCGACCTACTCTCCGGCCTTAACAACAATCGTGGCACCATACTCGTCCTTCTCGACATGTCCTCCGCTTTCGACACCCTTGACCACAATGTCCTCATACACATACTCTCCGCCATCGGCATCACCGGCATTGCCCTTAACTGGTTCACCTCATACATTACCAACCGCTTTTCCTCAGTCAGGAGTAATACAAACTCTTCCCCCTCCCGCCCCATAACCCACGGTATCTTCCATGGATCTGTCCTCGGCCCACTCCTCTTCAATATTTACCTCCTCCCCATGTTTGACATCTTCACTGACTACCCCGACATTTCCTTCCATACTTACGCCGACGACCTTCAACTATATCTTAACTGCACACAATCCCCTACTTATGCCCCTGACCGACTCTCCTCTTGTATCAAATCCTTACACCAATGGCTTACCTCCAACTCCCTAAAACTTAACCATACACTAAAACATAAGCTATTTTTCTCAACTTACCCTTACGCTCCTCCACTCTCCATGAATTACCCCCATCTCACTCGATAATACCTCACTCCCCTACTCTCAACACATCCGAAACCTTGGCTTCCATCTTGATACCACCCTTTCCCTTGACTCCCATATTATACATATGAAAAATCCATCAACTACCACCTACACTGCCTCCGCTTAATCCGACGCTCCATTCCCCTCCCCATCGCTATTACCATTGCCTCCTCCTAAATCATACCCCTATTCGACTATTGCAACTACCTTATCTTTGACCTCCCTGAATACAAACTCTTCAAACTACAGCGACTCCAAAACGCTGTAGTTCGCTGTGTCCATTTACTTCTCCGTCGTTCTTCTGACAACATTACACCTCTCCTAAAACAACTACACTGGCTGCGAGTCCCCTACCGCATAAAGTACAAACTCTTCCTGACCATCCACAAAGCTATTCACCACAACCACCCTGACTACATTGCATCCCTCCTACATCTACACACACCCATAACTCCACTCCAGACCTGTTCATCCAATACCTTTATACTTACCACTCCACATCTACACAAACTCCACTCTTCCAATATACGATTCTTTGTCCTCTCTGCCCCTTACCACTGGAATTCCCTACACAATCACCTACGAACAAACACATTAATTCCATCCTTTAAACGCCACCTTAAGACGTATTACTTCTCCCTTGCCTTCCCTCCCACTCAATAATTCCCTCCCATGGACGGCATATTGCTCATGCACTGATGCAGTCCATAAAAAAAAAGTAAAGTAAAGTAAGTACTAATTAAATTATATTAAATCATTCATAAAATTAATTATAAAAATGTAATTGTAATT
Source organism: Osedax fenrisi (assembly GCA_964019155.1). NCBI lineage: Eukaryota > Metazoa > Annelida > Polychaeta > Sabellida > Siboglinidae > Osedax > Osedax fenrisi. The sequence goes on along the minus strand of OZ025244.1, from coordinate 6,615,731 downwards.
TATATGATTGGTTCATCAATACTCCGTATTCGGACATAGGTACCGAATACGGACACCCCCATTATCTATGGAATTAAAAGATTAAATAAAATGTTAATTAAAATCACAATAATATCTATAATCATATAATATTAATATATTGTAATTTTTGAATACAAATATTGAGTCATAAAATGTTAAGACCATTTATAGTTAAAGTGTTCGTATTAGGCATATAGCTAAAGAGAAACTCTTCTGAGAACTTTCTCTCTAGCTCTATGATATTAGGTTACTTTCCCCTGTATATATATAGTATTTTATTAAATTATAATTTATTTATATAAAAATCCTTTTTTCCCCCCAGAATTGTATATATAGAAATCCAATCAAAATTAATAATAATTATATAATTATATATTAAAATCAACTTCCTTTAGATATTAATTAATTTAAACAACTAAATTGTAATCAATTTGACAATTAAATACAGTTAAAGATATGAGTTAGTAAAGTATTATATTTGTATTTGTAATTATACTATGTTTTATATTTATATATTCATACGATATTGAATTAGATATACATTATTTAATTTAAAAAACACGTAATTATGTGTAATTATAATTATAAACATATATGTTCTAATTAATATGTTGTTGACAACAAACATAATAATTATACATATAAAAATGAATGAATATTAAGGATACTACGTATTAGACCGGTGTGTTCGAATCAATTTTTAATGCTTCATATATAATATAATACATATAAATATGTTAGTATACTATTAACAATCTTTATTAAAAAAAGTTACATTTGCTCACGAAGCATTTAAAGTTTGAAATATAAATCATTATTTTAAAATTTAATTTAAAATATTACATGTATAATAGTCATTCACCATCTTATTATCTTTGATGTTTACATTTAAAACCTGGGGTTTAAAAATATTTAAATGAAAATTTAAAATTAATTATGTATTTGTATTATATTTAATAAATTAATATAATATATACCATTATTTATATTTATTATTAATATAATATCTATATTTGATTTTTATATCTACAAATAACCAATATTAATGTTTCCTAAAACTCGAGAAAATACACCATTTTACAAAGTATTTATTTCAAAATAATTCAAAAAAATAATTAATTTTTTAAAATTAATATATATAATTATACTTTACATAAATTTGAGTGATCATATTTTATTGAATTTTGGATATAAGTTAGATATAAATGTCCTTTATTGAAATTAAATTAATATAATTAAAAAATATGTACAAATATTTTGTATTTCACATTTCAAATAACAATCCAAACAAAATTATAAATGATGTTAATTTATTTTCTAAAAATAATTTTTAATTTTTTAATAATTAATTTCAATTGTATAATTATTATATATAAATTATATATTTGAATTTTTTAAATTAAATAGTAATAATTTATTTATATCAAATTTTACGATTTTTAGATATTTTTTTTTACCAAAATTGTTTTATAAAATTCGGGCATCTAGATTGTTTTGATAAATATTTTTTATTATTAATACAACTTGTTATATATTTTCCTAGTATATATTCATAGTTGGCTTGAAAAAAATCATTTAATTTGATAAAAATTGAATAAAACTTATTTCTATATCTCGCCCATGTTAAATTGTATATGTATTCAATGTTAAAATATAAAGGTCTCGTGACCTAAAACTATTTAAGATATAGGTCTACAATTTTAAACACTTATTTATCATAGTATACATAATTGTTATAGATGTGAAGGTTTATAAAATTATGAAAAAAAATTAGTACCAACCGGTCTACTAGGTATCCTATATATTAATGTATTTATTATAATTATAAGTATTATATAATACTATTTGTAATTGTAAATAAATTATCTAGTAAATTAACTTATTTTATTATATAAATAATTAAACAATTAATCGTAAATTAAAATTACACATAATTTATATATATAGGTATTATTTTCCTATATATATATTATTTTCGTATACAGAATTTATATAAATAAATTGTATGTTATTTATTAATTGTAATATACTAAATATATGTAATAACTAAATTGATATATAATTTTAGTTTTTTTAGATATAGTATAGGTTTGCTCAACACATCCGCGCGCGCGCATACACACGCATACACACGCATCTAAGTAATCACACCATCACACAGACTCCACACTCTACGACGACAACGACGATGTTTCGACAACGTCTCAAGCGGCCATAAGCCACATCGAAACTGAGGCGCCCCATGCTGTGAATGGGGTGTATGGGCCCCATGAGGCGCCCCACCCCGAAAGCACTGAACTAACGTACGAACTACCCCCCGGCGAAGATGCTCAAAGAAAAATAAAGCACTACACCGCCCTCTTGAATATGACATGTAAATACGAAACTAGGTGGGCGGAGAGGGAGAAATACTGCGATAATGTGGAGAAAGTATACATTGTAAGAATGTGCAATCACGTACAACAAATGTACTCTACCGGCTGTACGGATGATGCGATAAAGGAGTACATAGTCAAGAGAACTGAGGCTGTACTGCTGATACGTGAACAATACTGTGAAATATTGACGAATACTATTAGACAATTAAAAGCTATGTCTTTAGACTATTATCTGAATGTAGTCATGAAGATAAGATGATCGCACGGCAATCATTCTCTTAGTGTGTAATAATATCATCCCCACTATAACTTTTGTTAGTAATTATCAATGTATACATTATTATATATATATATAATAATAATAATGTTTATTTATTAAAACAATTATTGAAATTAAATGTAAAAAAACATATTAATGTATATATTATAATACTCTTATTAATTATTTATAGAACTAAATATTATATATATATACTAATAATATTGTTTATTCATTATTCATTAAATTATTCATTAATCGAAATGGTTAATCTAATTTTGTAAAACAATTATTGAAATAAAATTTAAAAAAAAACATATTAATGTATATATTATAATACTCTTATTAATTATTTATAGAACTAAATATTATATATATATATACTAATAATATTGTTTATTCATTAATCTAATTTTGTAAAACAATTATTGAAATAAAATTTAAAAAAAAACATATTAATGCCTATATATTATAATAAACTTATTAATTATTTATCGAACTAATAACTTTATAATTAAAATAAATGGTAAAATATTATATCAGATATATAGATAGATATATCTAATATGTCTATAGACAATTTATTGGATATATTTAATAAGATTAAACAAATAATAATTATTTTATTTCTCATTTCGTCATTGTCCATCAACCTGCTATATTTATGTATTAAAATGTATAATGGCTGCAGACTGAAAATCTGCATTCCCAGAATATCTTATTTCTCGAATCTTGAATTTATTGAATTAGTTTCCCTTTAATATTTTCAAACTTATAGAGTTTCTTATTTCTTCTTCCCGTTAATTGCATTTCTTGACTCAAATAATCAATAAACTATCATTACAAGTACAGTTTGTTGTTGGTAGGGGAAAGTAACCTAATACGGACACTTTAACAATAAGTGTTCTTAACTTTTTATGACTCATTATTTGTATTCAAAAATTACAATATATGAATATTATATGATTATAGATATTATTGTGATTTTAAAATTTTATTTAATCTTTTAATTCCATAGATAACGGGTGTTTCCGTATTCGGTACCCATGTACGCGTATACGGACACCCTGTGTCATAATACGGACACCCTATACACCTCTAGATAAACTATATATTATTGATGAATCAATCAGACAAATTACAATTACGTTATTTAAAATTAATTTTATAAAAAATATATCGTAATTTAATTAGTTAATAATTTATTTATTTTTATTATATTTTAATTAATAATACAATTTAAGTATCTAAATAATAATTTTTTTAGAATTAGCTTTATTGGTGGTATTACTATTATAACGCACGCGATTTTTATGAAAATCAGAATTGTTCATACGCTGCGCGCTGATTGGTTATGGGTGTCCGTATTAAGACATTTAGAGTGTCCGTATTAGGAACTTATATGACCTCTAGATATATGCATATAACTTAATGAATATTTGATAAAAAATATAGAAATTAAAAATACAATTTTTAGAATGCTTTATTTGTTGATAATATAGTGTTATATTTTATATCGATATATTTGTATAATCTTGAGAAGGTTTTAAGTTGACATTTTTTTTCATAAATTTAAAAACGTAATAAAAAAATCAGTTTATTGGATATATTAGCAATATTTTGTATAATTCAAAAATAAAAAATAATTTTTTAGACTATTTTTATAATTATGAATATTTTATTCATTAAACATTTTTTTGTAGGATTTATGGTTTCTGAGATACCTAGAGTGTCCGTATTCGGTTACTTTCCCCTATATTATTTTGTCTATTATTTCTTAAGTTACATTACAATTAGTATTATATATATTATTTATAATACTATCTTGCATTCTATAATATAACATGACATTTGTAATGTAATTATATTATGTAATTTATGAAATGTAATGATTGTTTCGTTTACTTACTTTTGTCAAGCTCTAGCTCGATCCAGTTTTAACAGTTTCTTCCATTCATCACGATCCATCATCACAGATCTTATTTCATCGATGTCCTCAAGGCCAGTCTGAAGTGTTAGAGCTTCTCTAGACGTAATATATTGAAGACATCTTCTTCTTTTTCCTCGTGTGGGTGTCCAAAGTAGGGGAGAGCGGGGCAGGTTGACCCATCTCAAAAATATTTTATTTTAACTATTGGCATAACCTATCTATAGATAGGGAATACCTATAGGTAGGGAATATAGTGGATATGTATACTTATATATATACAGTGATGGGCACAGATACTTTTTTCCTGGATCGCCGATCCCGATCCTCTATGTATTCTCTTATGCGATCCCGATCCCGATCCTAAGTTTATTACCCGATCCCGATCGCGATATTATTTATATATTTAATTATATACGATTTTATTTCATAATTCGAAACAATATATGTAGTTATACTACCTATGCAATATAAATAATTAATAATTGTAAATAATATTTATTATTAATATATTGTATTATATTTCAATAATAATTCAATTGAATTAAATGCATATAGGAATATATTGAATGTATATCATATAGATTATATGATATAGTCACTATATAGTGAATTAAATATAATTTATTTATATAAATGCATTGAATTGGATACAAATATTTACTGATTGTACGACGTACAAAATGTACGGTCAATGTCAATTCCTATAGGTCAGTTCCTATTGTTAAATTAACACGGCGCCCTTAATGAGTTGATAACTATTTATTATAAGTTATTTGTATAATTATATAGGTATATATATATAGGTATATTATAATAGGGTGGAGTGGATTTTGAAATGGTTAAGGTGAGCTGATTATGTCTCGCGTTAGTGATTCAATGATATATGTGGAGTTAAATAATTTCACGTATAGGTTTATCATTAAATCACTAAAGCATTAGAGACATAATAAACTCGCCATAACCATTTAAAAATTAACTCAACCCTAATCCATACGTATACACCACATACAATCATATAGTTGCCGAAGCTGCATATACGGGTCGAATATGAATAGTGATATGTTTGATAGAAGATATATTGAAGATATATAGAAGATATAGCTTCCACTAGAACATATACACAATAACAAGCAAAGAGTTAAGGTTAATGATCCTTACAACTATGACGTCTTCCTATCATGTTCCCGCGGAATAATGGTATTTATTATTTTTTAAATCATAACATCATTATGCATGACATCAATAAATATATATATATAGATATATAATAATAATAATATAAAGGTTTATTGACTCAATGAAAACGATAGACGTTTATATACGTCAAGTTGAAATAATAAAACAAATGAATAAATAAATACACGAATAATAATACATCATAAAAGAAGACATTATAATGATAACATATATGAATATAGGCGACATTTAAAGGTAATAAAAGATGATAAGGCATGTAAGTCATCGGGAAACTGTTCCAGTACTTCGGAGCAGCAACAGTGAAAGCAGCATCTGCATACATAGATGAGACAAACGGCACAGAGAGTTTCATCCGCTCATAACAGGCTACTAACGTATATATACATATATGGGAAAGTAGGTCTACCCTAATAATGTAGAACCTATCATAATATGAACACTTTATTGACTTAACACTTTTTTAACAATAAATCGTTTTAATATGTTGGACTCAATATTTGTATTCAAAAATGACAATATATTTATAATGTATGATTATATATAGATTTCTATAAATATTATTATGATTTAAAATGTACAATGTGTACAATGCCAGATATATGATCACTGTACAATGTTATAGTATATGTCAATACATAATATACCTACAGTCTAAAGAGTAGTCAGCACTCAATAATACCAACTAATATATATCAACTTCCATCCACTTATAAACAAGCGAATCGTACCTATATGATAAACAATACGGGATGAAACAATATTGTATGTGTACAAGATGTATTATAACAACAAACAATACAAGCATTAAGCATCGGAACTCTAAAAGGTGTGAATAATCTATATAAATAAATATATACAAGCATCTCATATATCGTATCATAATAAAGTATACACAACTCGTGTCTTGATCAATATTGGTATAACTTTACGGAATAGTTTTATGATCAGTTTTACTATTCCCCATATTCCAATAAATAAGTATTTCATTTAAAGACAATATGATAAACAATAATTTGTAAACAATAACAAAGTATACTATAGAGTATGTGTGTCACGTGAAAGTACTATATTGATAATTTATTAATTACTCTAATTTATATTAAAATTAATTAATTAAATAATATTTATTTTTACATCATAATTCTATAATATAGACGATATATTTTATATAATGTATAATTTATATATAAATTGATTAAATGAAAATATAGATATTTATTAAGAAAGTCACAAATACAATTGGATCTTTATTCTATCTTTTTCTTTATATCTGTGGAATATTTAATTAAATTATTAATTTAAATGATATATGTACGTATATGATCTATGTCATATTACATAGCATGTAAGGTTAAAGTGAGGGCCGCCTGCATTAATTGATTTATAACATTATTAATTAGAATATATCGACTATAGAATTATTACTATTACTTATATACTATTTAAAATTATTATAAATAGATAAAATACGGACTCCAGCTGCTGCTTGTTTTGATAAAATAAATTGTCCTAGCATTATCCTAGGATAATCCTTAGCTATCTCAGTAATGTTAAAAATTGTCCTAGGCTACAAAATACACATCGTCTAATGCTAACTCCATGGGCTACTTGTTTTGATAAAATAAATTGTCCTAGCATTATCCTAGGACAATCCTTAGCTAACTCCGTAATGTTAAATATTGTACTAGGCTACAAAATACACAGTCTAATGCGGACTCCAGGCGCCGCTTGTTTTGATAAAATAAATTGTCCTAGCATTATCCTAGGACAATCCTTAGCTAGTGGTCCCCTACTAACGATTAACATAAGTGCGTCTCCTCGTTAATCTGAACAGCGTCTCCGGTGACCTGTACAAGAAGATCAACCGGGCGAACAGCTCCTCTTCAAGGTCGTATTCTTCGTTCTCTCTCACCTGTAGTGGATAGGTAGTGGATATAGTAGTGTAGGTGTGTGGGTGTAATAGATTCTAAGTATTATATTTAATGTGATAGTTACAAATATCATATTATTATAAATACATTTAAACATTTATATATATATATATATATATATATATATGTGTAACCATGTATATGTCTTGACATAATTGTATAATGGGACTGACGTCTGGTAACTCCGTATACATTATCTGTTGTCACGAATAATAACATTAATGTTTGATGTTATACTTAGAAGAAATATGTATAAATGTGTTATTGTATATTGTTTTCTTCATATATGGTTTTAATAAATCTTACTTTTTATGTTTAAATAATCTAATAAGTTTCATATTTTTATAAAAAAAAAGTAAATACTTATACTAAATTATGATAATAAATTAAATTAAAATATGTAATAGTTATTCTCATGTCTATTTGATTAAATAATAATTATCAAAGATATTAAAAAATGTATTGGTTTCGATTAATTTAGTAATAAAAATATGATGTTGATGCAAAATTATTATAAATAAAATTGGTAATAAATAAATATATATATATATATTTTTATAAATTAATCTTACATATATTATAATAATTATTTAACAATCGATATAAAATTCATCTGTACCATATAATGTTAATATAGAGTATATAAATATATAATATGACTTACGTAATATGAGAGATTATCGATCATGATTCTTATGATCTTTGAAATCACTAACACTAACGCCATGTACATTCCAAGCACTCTATATTTATATTAATATGTAATTAATATATATATATATATATATATATATATATATAGTATTTTTATATACATATATTTATTTATTATTTTATACACAACTAAATGAATTAATGTCTACATAGAATATAGTATAATATATGTATATATTATAGATTATATTAATAATAAGTATACTTTAACAACTTTTTAATTAATTCCTAATATAAATAAGTCATTCTATTAATGAAAAAATAAAATATTTAATTATTAAAAATTATATATGCTTAGATTTTTATAAATATGTAGATATTTAATGAATTCAAGTGAGAAGATGATATATTCTCTTACGCACCCTATGTTGACGAGCGATTGAATGAACTCGTGAGGTCGTCTCTGATTGATCGTCATCAGGGTAATGTAGGAATCGTCCACGAATTTGAAATCCAAAGACTTATTGAAATCTTGCAGCACGTCATGGTCTATAGTTTCACTGATAGACCACCACACATCGCCGGCTTTCTCTTTGTGTAGTGTCAACGTCAAATTCATCAGATCTGACGTATTAGCGATATTATTTAGGGGCGTACATTTCTTAGAATTAGATCATATATATATATTTATATATATATATATATACTATATAAATATAATTTAGTTAAATATTTTGCTTAAATTATATTATTTAAAATATATTATATAATATATATAATTAATATTATTGTAACAATGTAAGTACATTTAGTTTTATTTGAGTTGTACACATGCTGTTATAGTGTATATTTTTTATGATTTAAAAAAGTATTTCAATATTAGAATATTTATTCAAAATGGCATATACGTAATATAAATAATAATTGATAGCGATATATTATTTATTATTTAATAATTATTGATATTAGGTTTGGGCAGCTATTACTGTTAGCTAATGAATACATATAAATATAATAATATCGTAAACACTATTCTCTTCTAGTTATAGATTATCTATTATATATACATTATTGAAATACTAACTATAGTTGAAATATTCTAGTTCATCAATTCTTTTGGAAGAAACATGCAGATATCGATAGAGCATATTTGGAATTACCCTACAATAATTCAATTTATTTGTTATTTATATTTAAGTTGATTTGATATAGTATTTAATTAATAAATAATATACTTGTATATGTAGGGTCAGAATTTTAAAAAATTAATTCAGGATTGTTTTTGAGTTACACTTGTTTTATTCCGGGTTTTAAGGGTTGTGGAAATATTTGAAATATTTAAAAAAATATAAAAAAAAATTATTTGAAAAATATCAAATATAGTTTGTTATATATAACATATCCGAAAATTAGGCTTGAAACCATATAAAAAACATTATAATAGAATATTTAAAACTCAACCTATTTTAAAAAATATAAATATAATATATTTAAATATCATAAAATATAAATTATAATTTTAGTACTATTTTTAAATTTGATTTTAGTACTATTTTCTCAGAATAATTTTTTTTTCTAAATTGTATTCCTAATATATTCTATAACTCCGAAAATAATGCTCATCACTAGATGACATTTTTAGTATTTATTACAAATTATGTTTATATTATAAAACTGTAGGCTTATTCATTTATTTTCATTATATCATATATAAAAAATAATTTTAAATAAAAATAAAATGAAATAAATTTGTACCATTATTAGATGACTTAAATTTCCGAAAATACATACTATATACTTATGATACTAGTTTCTTATAAACAACATTCCAACCTACAATATACAGTTTACAGAATTAAAATATCTTACTTATTTTTAGACTAATAGACTAAAAATAAATAAAAATACCTATATTTTTACATTGAATTCTCACAACCAGCTTAAGAAAAGCTTAAGAAAATATATAAATATGTTAATATAATAATTAAATCATTTTTAAAATGTTGAGTATACACATAATGTAGGTTATTTTATTTTTTTAGATTTACTTGCAAATGCAAACGACATTTGATAATATTTCAACATATTTCATCAGAAAAATAAAAAAAATATTATTACCGTTTACCTTTTAAAATTATTTATTAAATAATTTTAAAAAGTAAACGATATATACTAATATTTAAATATACTACATTTAATATAAATTATAATATAAATTAAATATACTACACTTAATATAAATTGTAATAATAATAAGTTGTCCACAAGTACACCCTGTATCCCTGTAACTAACACGCTAGGTACATTCACCTCCGTCGAGTGACCGTAGTTAGTTGCGATCACCTGAGCTAGTTGTTTCCTGATCGCTATAGAGTCGTTGTCAGACCTTATCTCGTGTTGGTATTGCAATCTATTCATCTCGCTATAGTTGTTTATCAGGATTACATTATATTTAACAGTATTATATTTTATTTAACAGATTTAAATTATACAGTTTAACAGCTTTTTAACATACATAATATTGCACTATAGTGATAATGGCCCTATAGGGTAACTGTTTTTCAAGGGCAAAGTATACACGATATTTGATAATAAACGAATTAACTAATAAGATGATGTAATACTTGTGTATATTAGGAAATTTACTAACATTTAATATTTTACATTACATAAAATATACAAATTAAGGAATTTATTAAATTGTACGATACCAATAAAGCACAACATAAATATATAATTTTCTAATTAAAACATATTCTTATTACTAAATATAAATTATTTATTATCACGATACTATTATTATCATGATAATATACACTAATGAACAACATAAATATTTCAAAATACAAGTATTATATTTTTGTAATCAACACCAGTAAATAAATTATATATTTTATGTTGGTTGAGTCTTTTCAGGAACTTAGATGGAGTTTTATATTTATGGCTCTAACGTCCCTTCGTAGCCGTTCTCATATTAAGTCATCCATAGATTTAAAAAGGGCAGGTTATTTATTTATACACAATTATATATTAGAGCACTTATAAATATTATTTTAATACCTATTTTATTGGTTCGGGCGAGGCTTGAACTCATGTCCTACTACCTGTATGTCTGACGCCTTAGCCAAATGAACCACGAAGGCAGTAAAGAGATATATAAAGGGGTATTCCACTACAAGATTTTCCGGCAACTTGCCAGAAATATTGTAACTTTAAAACTATTTTCTATCAAGTTGTAGTAGGATATCTCTTATAAAGTTTTTATATTTCAGGCAAGTTGCCGGAAAGTAAGGGGGTTTCTCACTAAAATTGTAGTTAACTTGATAGAAAATAGTTTTAGATAAAATATTTCCGGCAACTTGCCGGAAATACTTAAAGTGGGATACCCCCTTTACAAAGTTCGCTTTACTTTTCTTATTGAAAATATAAAATACACCAACTTTAGAATTGTTTTCTTTTTCATAATTATATATAAATTTATTGTCTATTGTAAACGTGTAGGAAAAATCGTTTTAAAGTTAAAATATGTCAGGCAAATTGCAGGAAATACTTGTAGTGGGATGTGACCCCGTTAAGATACATCGCGCGGAGACATGTCTAACCCGCTGAACATCTCAATAATCAAGTTAATCGTGAACGTGGTATTGAAGTCGAGCAGATCGTCTACCAGGCTTCTAGCGTTGGGGGGCGTTATTGTCCACACGGACGAGGTTTGCGTGGACAACTGTACTACGTATATGTCGTCGGAGGTGTACTCGGACAGGAAGTCGTTCGTCATCTATGCGGTGTGTAATTGTTGAAAGAATGAATGAATGAATGAATTAATTTATTTACTGAATATTGGCTATAATAATCGGAGGGATACCCGGAAGCTATGTTTAGCTTATACTAAGGATACCCTTAATAATAATAATAATAATAAAGTTACATGTAGGTATGATTGATCCACACAATTGATTAGAATATTATTATAATTCGTGTTGTTTTAAACTTTTTTTTAAATTATATTCACACTGAATTAATATATACGTACGTTATGAATAATGAATGACATTAATTTCACTTATTTATATATAAAGCAACTATGTTTAATATGACATTATTTATAATTAAACCTTTTTTGTTTTATAGTAAGATTTAAATTTAGACCATTCCTTTTCTGACATCTTATGAAGCTGGTGAGATTGCACTGACATCTCGTATATCGGCTATTTTTAAGTTATTCAATTATTCTTATGAATGAATCAATGAATAATGTTTATTACACTTATATAATATAAATAAATAACTTATACACATGAAATATGTATACTATACAATATAGTTATATAATAAGTAAAAAAGGAACCCTTTAATAGCAATTGGCTTTTGAGAAAGTATTCCACATACAAATATATTAGAAATAAAATATTAAAGAATTAATGAAATAGTGTATATATATATATATATATATATATATATATATATATATATATATATATGTGATGATGATGATGATACTCTGGAATAATGTGGAATTTTAGGGAATATATTGTTAATAAGATAAGGGTGAATCGTGAGTTCGACTGAAGTTAGAATAGGGCAGTGTATGGGAAGTAAAACTAATAAGTAAGATGAATTAAAGGAATGAATAGATATACGATTAAGAGGAGACAGGTTATATTTAGAATCAGTAGAGGAATGGACGTCAAGTCATATATTAAAAGAATATAAGAACTATGTAATCTAGAGAAGAGAGTGATGAAGCAGGGATAAATAGAAAAGAGAGGGATAGTAATTTATATAAAATATAAGTAAGCAGTTAACAAGGAAGTTATGAGAGATTTAAATTTGTTCAAATACGACGTATCATAAAAAGAATATAGTTTTCCGTATTGGAAATTTTAGAAATATGTTTGGAGAGACACATTATTGTCGAATGATATACAGAGGTTTACAATTAATGAGGAGGAAAGAATAAGATAGCTATTAATATACATTTGAGAAAATATTAATGAAATTTAGGCAATTTAAGGATGGCTATCCTAGATTATTTTAAAAGAAGGCTATTGGAAAGAAGCCACATTCCAATGCATGAATCATATTTAATAAGTTCGGAATTATCAAGAGAAGAGGTTAGTAGGAAGAAATAATTGCATATTAGTAGCATACATATGGTAGTGAACAACAGGAAATTGGGTAATAATATCTTATAGAGGTAGATATATATTACAATTAATAGTAGTCCCCTGAATGGGCCTTGAGGATAATAATGTAGTAGAAAGCGGGGAAATATATATATATATATATATATATATATTAGTGTTGCAATCGAACCCTACTATTAGAGTATCGGTATAGTATCAGTTAGAAATAGTAGAGTATAAGTTTTAAGTATTTGTAAGTATTATATGTATATTCTACAATTATGAACATATGACAAACATACACATTGTTCATACATTGAGGGGGCAAACCTCGTATTTATCGAGTTGGACAGACAGCCTACAACCTCCGGGTGCATTCGAAATACTGACTTTACTTTCCAAAGAGAAAAACAGGAGAGGAAACCATATCACTAAAAATCTATTTAAATTATTAATCCGTCAATAATTATTAAATTATGAATTATAAAAGTATCTCGCACGTCTATTTATTATTAATAATAAATATCGTTGCATATGCGTTACACAATACGCAGGCGATTAATGATATCTCGTCGTTACTATACGCGCTTAACTTACAACAAAGACAGCAGAATTCCCCCGATACTGTATTTGATAAGAGACGATCTTCTCGTGGCTCGCGGCGTTATGTATCTCTACGAGTGAAAGGTGAAAGAGGTCAAGGTCAAGGGGGCGGGGAAAGGGGCGTGGCTTACTAACTTCCTCCGCGGCTAGGAAGCACGCCGTTATGTAGGCGTTGTTGTAGATGTCTTCCATTTGCATCCACGAATAAATACCTGTAACGATTATAGTTATGACGTAAAGTTGCCGCCTACCGATATATTCGTACTTTTTAACGTAATTTATAGATATATAACCTAAGGAAGTGTTCGTCCACATCCAGTCCATGAGATAACGAATTTCTAGTAGAAAAGGCATAATTTGGAATCTGAAATAATGTAAAGATAAATGTACTCGCAATATTCGCGAAGTGACTAGAGGCCATTTAATTCGAGAAAATAAATTGTCCTAGGATTATCATAGGCCCCAAATTAACGTTACATAGATAGCTAGGATTGTCCTAGGATACATTTTTTTCTCAGGGTAACTACCCTCTTCGAATGTACAAACATTTTAAACAGGATTAAGTTCGTATAGTTGTATTTACTGGTGAGAAAGTTGCCGAGGATTCTGGACGGGTAACGACACCGGATTTGATGCGCCGAGAGGCCGAAGTAAATGCACTTCACGAAGTACCACAGTTGGGCTGTCATGTTATCGGAGAATGGCCTGCGATAGTGATGATTCATCATAACTATGTCGGTGTTAAGCAATCGAGGTATGTCAACGAGAGATAGAGAGAGGGATAGGGAGAGGGATAGGGAGATAATTATATATAGGAAAAAGGGAGAGGGAGATAGTTAAAGATCTAGAAAAAGTGGGGAAAGATATATATATATATATATATGTTATAAAGTGAAGTCTGCAGATATATTGATTAATGTAATATACATTAATGTCGAATTGAATTTAATTAAATTCGGTCATTACGTAATATCGATATATCTGCATGCTTAAATTATTTTAGGCTTCACGCTCGGTTGATTGCATAGCTATGTGTAGATTTCTATTTTGTAATTAAATATTTTATTATTTGTATAAATTGTTATTCATTTAATATTTTATATTTGTTATCATTTGTCTATTTTGTGTCATTCTTTTCCTATAAAAGGAACGCAGCTCGGTGAGATCGATACACAAGTTCTGCGTTTCACCGGGTTGGTACATATTGTCATTGTCGTTATTATTATTATTATTTTTATTTATGTTGTTATACAGGTCTTTGCTGTAATAAAGTATATACGAACGAACTTCACTTTTTACATATATATATATATATATATATATATATATATTTGGAGATAGAAAGAGAATATGAAAGGGATAGCGAGAGGGAGAAAGGTAGAGGAGATAATTAATAAAGCATAGATGGGCAGATAGAGTAGGGGAGAGAGATGACTGGGATAGAGATAACATGAAGAAAACCTTTCCGTTACAACTGGTAGTACAACGAACATCCAGATGTGCACCAACACCACTAGGAATATTTGTAGTAAGAATTTACCAAACACCTGTTATGTTAAATGTTAAATGTTGTATATATATGTAAATATATATATATATATTTATATATATAAAAATAATATGCGACTAGTTAGAGATGAAAGATAAAAGAGTGGAGAAATATGGGAGAGAAAGAGAGAGATATAGAGAGATAATCAGACTAGAGAGAAAGAAGTGACAGTAGTGATAGTGTGTGAGAGATATAATAGAATAGAGAGAGAGAGGTATATAAAGAGAGAGATAAAGAGAGAGGTATATGGTAAGTATGTCTAACGTGTCTCCTCAGGAACAGCATCCTGTCTATTAAAATGCACAAGAACAGTATCAACAACATGAGTAGAAAGGCCGGAGGTACCTGCAAGCGGTGAGGTTACCTTAATCACCGCACACACTGACACACCGACACACTGACATATCGGTGCCACTAACCACATTGTCGTATATCACGAACGTTACGCTCTCTAGCTTGCGGCTGCTCTGTGAATGTGATCTGATTACAATGGTTATGTTTACGCATGCGTTATGTTTACGGAGGTGTTATTGATTAGTTAACTTATATGTATGAAGTTTTGCGTTTAATTTTATACTAGTATTCTAATTTCGTAGGTACAATATATAAAAAGTAAGAAAGAATAATTATAGAAAGAACAGGGAGCAAGAAGAAATAGTTGAAATAACGACAGAGAGAGAGCTATATATATATACATTAGAAGGGACATTAGAGCCATATGGTTATAAGTGAACATTTTATCTAAGTTCGTGGATGGGATGAAAGGACTCCATCGAACACAACAACAAGAATACACACACGCGGGGTGGGTGGGGGTGTTTAATACTAACCGCGGGGGCGAGATGTTTATAACTGAACAGCACGATGATGAAGCCGATCACGTCGAACAGAAACATCCACACGTATACGTCCGTTACTATGTTGTAGCGACTTATCGTCAGGAATTGATAGATTCTCTGTAAGGGAATCATGAAGAATCGGGTCCTGCGATAATGTAGTAGTCTAGTTTAATATGTAAACGTATATATATGATACAATACATAAATGATATGTATATATATATATATATTATATAAATAACTATATAATTTTATGTTATCGGGTGTTAACCGTGTAAATTGTTTTAAATTATTATTTTTAATAAATGAAAATATTATATTATAGACATATTTTAATATATCTATAAGTTGACAAGCATATCTGTACTAGTGTATTATTATATTTTTATTTTTATATGTTGTTAAATTATAAAAAAATAAAACGGAGAAATAATATGATATATTTAATAAATAATAGAAAGGACAGGACATTGATAGAAATCTTTAATTATATATAATTAATCATAATTATATGCTTATTTGACATTATTCTCAATCGAAAAACTATTATATCTTTTAGAAAATATTTGAAAATATTCTACGAAAGAATCTTATCCATAACAACGAGATATTCGATTAGTATAATAATATAATTAATTCAAAATTAAGGTAATTATTAACCATGTAGTATTCTTGTCATTGGTTTCAGTATTACATTTCGAAAGGGACTTAACTTTATTTAGCATCACTTCATCCGTTCTCTGTACATATAAATATATATAGAGATTTAAATGTAAGCGAATAATTAAGGAATGTAATACAAATATTATATTACAAAGTGTATATCGTAAACAATTTAATTTGACCACATTTTTCAACACATTAAAATACACAATATATTATATCTATATATATATATATATATATATATATTTAATTATAATGTTAAAAACTTTATCATTAGCAAGTATAATTGTGTCACCGTACTTTTCACTATATCTCCAAATTCCTTTACTCTGTATAGTATGTATCTATATGTAATATTTGTATTGTGTGTAATAAACTTTGTAACCTTCAACAGAGATCTATGTATGAATAGCAGGAACAATAGAATACAATCAATCTACAAATAGATAGTATTAGTTTACTGTTTAATATATATTGTGGATTAGTTATTTAAATGCTAAATACTATAACTAGGATCTTTGAATTATCAAACATTTCTTTATATTATACCACAAATTAAATACACCTTAATTTAACAAAATGCTAATTTAGAATATTTTCTTGATAAGTATTGTTATATATTGTTATAGACGTATGAAAATGTATGACAATTTACGTATGTTATCTATTATTGTATTTATGTATATGCATCAATATTGTACATCAATGTGATATAACATGGGGGCATCGGTTTAACAGAAAGAATACACGCCTATAAATAATCATGAACCCTACACCGACTCCTTCCTTCGATTGACACAATAAAGATCGGCTAGACGAGCTGAAAATGCTGTCGAACATTTTCTTGACGCCCTCACCATCACCCACGACCTCCGCGATGACCCATCCATCTCCAACGACACCCGGTACTCCCTCACCCATGACCTCCGTGACGCCCCTTCCGGTACGACATCCGATACACCACCGCCGTCTTCACCCACGACATACTTGACATCCTCGCCCTCACACACATCTACATAGAGTGGAGCCCTCGTCTCCTCCTACACATACTACATCAGCGTTATTACCACCCATATATTATAAATAGTGTGGGGAGAGTGGGGATAGAGAGTGGGGATATGATATTACTAATGGTGTCCTTGCGGTACTGTAATGGTTAACGACATATATGTGGTAACGAATGCACGTAATAATCACACCTTGTTAAACGAATACTGCAGATCCACTCCGATGATGCGAGGAATGTGCTGCGGACCCTTATCTAGCTCATCGAAGTACGCCAGGATTGGATCAAAAGAACAGACAAACTTCACCAAGATAATCACCTGTGAACGTAGATTAACAATTAAGAGAGAGCACACTTGCTATTATTCGCTAATAATAGCGGAAATAGATCAAACCTATTATATTAATCAAACCTATTATATTAATTAAACATATTATTAAAAGTGGACAAAAAGTGATATCGGTGATCTTCTCGAAAATACATTGTACCGTGAGAAATGTACAAAAACATATGTAATTGCTGGGATTCAAATCCCCCCTACGATCAACCGGTGACGGGATTAAATCAATATAAAATATATTATATTAATCAAACATATTATATAGATCAAACATACTATATTAATATATTAATCGAATATAACTGCGAATATTCGCAGATTTCGAGTGAATATTGCACACATATTCGCAAATGTGGCGTCACCTTTAGGTATTTACATAGAGTGGGTACAAAGTATATATATATACTCTGATCAATGATCTATCGTGATATCAAACAGGAAAACTATCTTCAGCCATTTTCAACTGAGATCACTGATTATAAATCATGATAACTCACTACTAGAGCTAACCAATAATCTACTATATTTGATTTCTTAACGAATAACTATTAACTCTATTAACACTATTATAAATGTCAACATTACACAACCTAAACTTGTAAACCTCGGTATAACATGGTAGTATAGATCATCTCTACAACAACATCATTACACAACTGTCTTAAACTTCACTCATACTACCAAATACTTCACAGCTAACTATTCATCGAAGATCTTAATGCAGATGAATGAAATAAATACTTTCATCCTTGCACATGTTTCCAGCTCTAAATCTTCGTATACATTTATAAATTTAATTTGCCCATTCAGCTAAAATATCGTAGTTCTAGTTACATATTCAGTTCATATAAACACATTATTATGAAAGATTACAAATACTCCTAGTCATACATGACCAACTTTAATAGTACAGTATACTAGAATAGATTATACCATATATGCTAATATTATATACCATAATCCAGTAGAAAACTATATAAATGTCATATAATGTACTAATGTACTGAATATGATACACTGTATACATATAAAATGTACTAATGATACATATACTGATATATTTAAGCTATAGCTGATACAACATTCTAAAACTAAATGTTCCAATGAACCTATACACATCATTGAAATAGACTATATAGATGGAAGATAAAGTTGTACTAAGTCCTAAACAACTAGTATTTCCCTTAAAACTGCTGCAAGGTTTACCTTATGTACGGTTATGCTATATGTATTAATATCAATATCTTCTCGATTAGAAATAGGGATCTTCAAATTATGAACCATGAATACACTATCTTACTGAAAGTTAGCTAACTAATATAGATATTCAAATTAATGAAAATTGAAATACTGATATCTCAAACTAGGCCATCTTCCTAGATCTGGGCCCTCATAGTTATAACGCTTTAGTTATCTTATAATATAATTTATAAAATATAAGTACCCATCGCTACATTATTCTAGTAATGTTGCCACCTCAGCAAACATTATTCCATCAGTAACCTCAACATATATGATCATGGTCATCCAGTAGTTAACTTTCGGCCGAGGTACGCACAATAGAGCCCATAGGAACACGGACAGAGGGAACGGGATGGAGAGGACACTGGCATTTAGCAACGTATTCAGGATCATCACCTAACGATAGGCAAACGTTAGCCGATAGTTATTGTTTTACCTTATTTATTATTTGTATTCTATATATATATATATATATACGCTTTTGAGAAATCATTTATGATTTATTTAAGCGTTTAAATAGACTATCAATCAATCAATCAATTAGCGCTTCATTAGAATCGTAATATATTCATATTATTATGGAATGGAGAAGTTAGGCGCGCAGAAATATAAAACGATAATTCTGCGCGACTTATTCGCGAGTTAATCATAGAAGGAACGTTTGTTTCTCCTATGATGAACTCTTCACGGCAATAAGTAACTAAGTATTATTATATTATCTATATGTTAATGTGAAAACACGCATATAAGTATATTTAATATTTAAATAATATCGTGTACACAATGTATAACATGATGTAATGTATATGAAATGATAGTCGTGTATACAAACCGAATAGCATAATATATCACTTATCGATACAACGATGTCCCCCATAGCTTTTAGTAAGTTTATGATCCGCGTAAATCTTGTTAATCTTCGTTATTTAATCATTAATTAGTTAAAATATAAATATATTAAATATAATTACTACAATATTATATATTATATTAATTAACCCGAATATACTCCAGAATGATTTGCCCAAACTGTAATAATATATGACATATTATAGATGTTTAATAAATAGGTGATGATTAAATAATGATGACTAACTTTTGATTAACAATCATTCTTACTTTCACTAAAATGTCGTTATCATTCAAAGACTACAAATAGATATTAGCATACTATATAATATGTAGTATATGTAGTAAATTTAATTATTAATAGCATATATTAATATTAATTATTAATAATAGATTAGTATATAAACAATAGTTACACTTGCTTAGTTATAGTAGTTACATAAATTATATATTTACCGAGTCAGATTTGCTTAACGTGAGCTTCTGTTTGAGTTTATACTTGGCAAGACTGGAAGCGATACGTCTGTAGTCTTTTAGCCAGTTGTCTAATTTATACATTAAAGTATCGAAAATATTCAACAGTAGCCCATGGAATACCTTGAAGTGTACAATCGCAGGAGCTGACAATAATAGTTATCAGAGATTTTATGATAAACATAAATAACATTTATAATATATATGGATATATTATATATTGAATAAATTATACAGGATAATGTATTATATAATGGATTTATGGTATATATATAAATAAAATGTGCAATAAATACACCTGTATGAATATTGATATAGAAACTATATAAAATAACATGTTGAATATCATCATAACTTATTTAGCTATCAAATAAATCAATAAGTTTTATAAACCTTTTTTATTTTCTTTATTCTTATGAAATGATGTAATGTTAATCCATTTGTATGCAAATTTTCTTACGTAACTACTATTTGCTGTAATCTAAAAAAAAATCAATATTATTAAATAAATTATTAAATTCTGTAAATAATTATGTATTATATATATATATATATATATATATATATATATTCAAATATAATATATTATATTATATTATTTTGATAGTTAGATAATAAATAATTTGTAATAATTTATAATTGTTAAGCATACTAATGTTGATATATGTTGAAACGTGTCAACAAATTTAAATCCTATTTATATTTTTTTATTAAATTCTATAATTTAAAATATACCAATAAAAATATAAATATGTATGATTTTCAGCTTTATGCATAATATAAATTGCAGACTAAAATTCATAATTATTAGTAAATATACTATTTGTGAGATATCATTAACATGTTACAAGTCAAAACAAATATATATAAAAATACATAATTATTATTAATAATTTAATTACAACAGAATTGAAACTTATGATTTTTTTAATATAAATTAGATTAAATTATATAATTATAAGATATATTAATATTAGTAAATGGAGTATTATATAAATAAAATGTTAATGTGTGCATGTATTAAAAAAAGGAATAAAAAATAAATAAAAATAAAAAAATAAAAAATCGATAATTAAATTTTAAGATAATAGTTGAAAATTCGGCGTTTAAAATAATGCTTTATCTAGTCAAGATAATATCAACTAGTGAATAATTCCATATTAATGGAACTATGATAGTAATAATAATCTCACCATAGGAACAATTGGACATTGCTACTATCAATAACATTATATATTTCACACATCGTATGCAGTTAATGTGGATAATATAAAGAATATCTGCTGGGTGAATAAACATAAATAATGTGCTGATAAAGACACATCCGTCTATATTTACATAGTAATGATATCTGAATTTAAACTATATAAGTGATCTCATGACTAATATTAAGCTTGCATATGACACCGAATGCATTATATAATAATCAATGGTGACGAATAGTATTACAATAATTAAGTCTATTCAAATGATATCATAAATAGTTAATTAGATTAGATTACATGTAATATACAATATATTATATATTATAAATAGTAACTTTATTATCTCTTTTAATAGCCGCCAAAGTTTGTGTGGCCCCAGTTTGCATGTACATATTGATTATCTATTTATAATATTTCATTAAAATCTATAGTAATATTATGATAAATTTATATAAATAAATATATATATATATATATATATATATATATATTATCACATTAACTTATATGAATAGTTAAATATGATTTATAATAGTAAAATAGAAAATTCATTAAATATAATATATTATATTTTATAATTAATAAATGAACTATATATAATAATTAAATATTAAAAGTATAATACAAACAACTTTTAAATTTAATAATTTATAATATACTTACATAGTAGGATAGAAAATAAGTCACTATTAAATAAGTCACTATAAGTCACACTAAATTGTGATGGCATACTAAAAATAACATACAAACTTGTAGCGTATTAAAGTTATATATGTTATCTTCGTTGTATTTACTCGGTTGGGTGATGAAATTATGAGTCCTTTCGTAATCCTCAAACATGTAATAATCCCCGGATCTTATCACTGTACAGAGTTAATGTAAGGAGGTTGTTATATTAAATTACTATTATATTTATATAGAAATTATTCAATTTAAATAAATATATTAATCAATATAATAATTATTTTACAAAATATTGATTACAATACTTATTTACAGTAGTATAACGATAATGTTAATGTTATGGTTATAGTATCGATAATGGTGACACTATCTATAGTAATGATAATGGTGAAACTACCTATAGTAATGATAAAGTGACACTATCTACAGTATTGATAATGGTGACACTACCTACAGTATTGATAATGGTGACACTATCTACAGTATTGATAATAGTGACATTATCTACAGTATTGATAATGGTGACACTATCTACAGTATTGATAATGGTGACACTATATACAGTATTAATAATGGTGAGACTATCTACAGTATTGATAATGGTGATACTATCTATAGTAATGATAATGGTGAAACTACCTATAGTAATGATAAAGTGACACTATCTACAGTATTGATAATGGTGACACTACCTACAGTATTGATAATGGTGACACTATCTACAGTATTGATAATGGTGACACTATCTACAGTATTGATAATGGTGACACTATCTATAGTATTGATAATGGTGACACTATATACAGTATTAATAATGGTGAGACTATCTACAGTATTGATAATGGTGATACTATCTACAGTATTGATAATGGTGACATTATCTACAGTATTGATAACGGTGACACTACCTATAGTAATGATAAAGTGACACTATATACAGTATTGATAATAGTGACACTATTTACAGTATTGATAATGGTGATACTATCTACAGTATTGATAATGGTGACACTATATACAGTATTGATAATGGTCACACTACCTATAGTAATGATAATGGTGACACTATCTACAGTATTAATAATGGTGACACTATCTACAGTATTGATAATGGTGACACTATCTACAGTATTGATAATGGTGACACTATCTACAGTATTGATAATGGTGACACTATCTACAGTATTGATAACGGTGACACTATATACAGTATTGATAATGGTCACACTACCTATAGTAATGATAATGGTGACACTATCTACAGTATTAATAATGGTGACACTATCTACAGTATTGATAATGGTGACACTATCTACAGTATTGATAATGGTGACACTATATACAGTATTGATAATGGTCACACTACCCATAGTAATGATAATGGTGACACTATCTACAGTATTAATAATGGTGACACTATCTACAGTATTGATAATGGTGACACTATCTACAGTATTGATAATGGTGACACTATCTACAGTATTGATAATGGTGACACTATCTACAGTATTGATAACGGTGACACTACCTATAGTAATGATAATGGTG
This sequence comes from Osedax fenrisi, assembly GCA_964019155.1. Lineage (NCBI taxonomy): Eukaryota > Metazoa > Annelida > Polychaeta > Sabellida > Siboglinidae > Osedax > Osedax fenrisi. Next base: position 6,591,230 of record OZ025244.1, on the reverse strand, counting down.
ACACTATCTACAGTATTAATAATGGTGACACTATCTACAGTATTGATAATGGTGACACTATCTACAGTATTGATAATGGTGACACTATCTACAGTATTGATAACGGTGACACTATTTACAGCATTGATAATGGTGACACTATTTACAGTATTGATAATGGTGACACTATCTACAGTATTGATAACGGTGACACTATCTACAGTATTGATAATGGTGACACTATCTACAGTATTGATAACGGTGACACTATTTACAGCATTGATAATGGTGACACTATCTACAGTATTGATAACGGTGACACTATTTACAGCATTGATAATGGTGACACTATCTACAGTATTAATAATGGTGACACTATCTACAGTATTGATAATGGTGACACTATCTACAGTATTGATAATGGTGACACTATCTACAGTATTGATAACGGTGACACTATATACAGCATTGATAATGGTGACACTATCTACAGTATTGATAATGGTGACACTATCTACAGTATTGATAACGGTGACACTATCTACAGTATTGATAATGGTGACACTACCTACAGTATTGATAATGGTGACACTACCTATAGTAATGATAACGGTAACACTATCTACAGCTATAGGTATACCTCTGTAATGATCGTCCGATATGTTCCTTTGTTTGTTGAGATGGATCTGTTTCTGACGTATCCTCTGTATGTTAAATCTGATCTTAGCCATCACGCCAGCCTCCTTTATTTGTCGCTTCTCGATACGTTTCAATAACGACAGGTTAATCAGTTCGTTTCCTCTTTATGTGGAAAAGGGGGGTGTTAATATTGCGAAACAAATAGTTAACTATTGGATATGCGAAATATATATACTAATAATTATGTATTAGAAATATTTGTTTCATTTGTATAATAAAATAAATACATATAAATAAAAATAAGTAGCTACAAAATACAATTGTATAAAACATATATATATATATATATATATATATATATATATATATATATATATATATATATATATATATATATATATACTAAGTTAACCACAGTAAATTTAATATATTAATATTGTAATCAAATAATTAATATTATGCCCAAACATATACTATTCATGTGTTCCGTGGAGAATATTATTTTTACAACTCGTGTGAAATTTAATAATAATTTTGCAGAAGATCAGCTAAAATTGTTTTATAATTAATACTTCTTTATAAAATTTCTTATTTTTATAAATAACAAATTCTGAAATTATAATTAGTTTAACAGTATTGAATCAAAATTGAATTTAATATAGTAGACTATAGTGATTTAAATATTGCCGATTAAATTATCTCGAGACAATCAAATCCTAAAAATCATTATCTCGAGACTCTCGAGATAATGAAAGTTTATAATAAATATTATATTATATACCGTATTTACCGGGTAAACCCGAAAAATATACTTTTTGCCATTAAAATGATTTTTTGTAATGTAAAATCTTCAGCGACACTTTTTTGAAATATTTTTTTGGAAATTTGTTGGAAATTTGTTGACATTTGTTTGAAATATTTCAAAATATTTTAAAACGTTTTCTTGAAATATTTTAAACCCTTTTTTATAATTTTTTAAACATTTTTTTTTAAATATTAAAAAAAATTTTTAATATTTTTTATTGTAGTTATCTTTTATTTTTTATTAAAACAAACGTTATGATCAAAAATGTATATATTTTAATATTTATGAAATAATTAAATACTTATTATCCTATTTGATTGTTACAGTGAGATATTACAATGTATATAGTCTTAATAGGTGACAGTGTATATTTGACTTTAATAATATTTAGTTTACTTAGGTTATCAGTGGTATCCATTATAGTAATTTATTATCCATTAATTATGTTTATATACATTTTTAAATATTATTTTTATTTTACACAAAAACCTGAAATTAATTTACTAAAACCCGGAACCAATCTTGGACCATTTTTCAAAACCCGATCTCATTAAATTTTGTTAGAACCAGTTATTGGAACCCGAAATGATTAACCGGTTAAATCATTAGTAGAATATATTGATTAGCATTAATATATATATTTGTGATTTCAATAAATAAATATTATTATTATATATACTATAATATAATATAGTGTACTTTATTAAGTAAGTATATCTATATTATTATACTTCACTATAATAAATATATATTATTTATTAATAAATAAATAACAAAATAACATAGAATAATTTATGTGAAATATTTAAGGTTTTGAAATAACAAGTTACCATAACATAAATATTAAATTAAGTTAAACCATATATTGATAAATAACAAATATGTGTCGATTCATTTTTATATAATGCAGACATAATAATTTAATATTAAATAAAAATAAAATGAAACATTGACTTTAGTAGACTAAATTTAACTACGTAAATATAAGTTTTAAATATCACCAGTATATGATGATATGTATATTACCAACATAGTGAACATATAACATGCATTTCAAATATAAGCTACATGCAATAAACTATTGATATCTCAGAAATCAAGTGACTGCAGTAATACGTCCAAGATATAAAATTATTCTTACATATATAAATATAGGTAAAAAAATAAATTAGCATTAGCAATAAGTCTGAGTTAGCTGATTAATTTTCTAATATATATAGAGATATCGAGAGTTGACTGTACAAATTACCTATGCGATAACTTCTCTTGTATATACAGCTCAATGATGATGTGCTGAAAGTAGTAGCTTTCGAAGAGTCGCCTCTGAAATATCAGCAAAGCAAACGACAACACAATCCACTTTGTTGAGTGGCTGTATTCCCGTATCACAACTGGGCAATCTTCACCTGTTAAGTGTATGTATTATTATACTGCTAAGTATAATGATGATAATTATAGTGATAATGATAATTATAATGATAATAATAATAATAATACATATTTATTAGAAGATTTTTTTATAATATAATAAATATAAATATATATAGTCGGTATCTTTTTATTTTTAAATGACTTAACATTAGGCGATTTTTGCTATTCTTTTGATTCAGTGAATAATCATTTTCAATTGATGTAAATAATAGTGATTAAAAGTTATTATTTTTAATTCAGTTATTAATTTTATCGATACAAACCTACTACTGAAATTAAAGAAACAAGCTTTACCTGTTTCTTTAGATTCACTTGATAATTACTACAAATAGTATTGCAAATTTTAATTCAACTAGAGAATGATCGTATTCAAATGGCGAAAGTACATTTTTAATATGTAAATGAAATGGAATACCTGGTAAATTTGTCTATGAATACTTTATCGACAACTGCACTACTGAATATTATATGCAACCGGAGTACACATCATAGACTGTATCATGTACAACATTTACCATTGCACTATATAGAGAGAAGAACATCTTCATATATTATATATAGTGATTCTAATACATAAAGAATAATATAGTAATAGAATAATATATATATAGTGGCAAAATATAATTTTCCCTCTTTACAATGTGTAATGAGGATGCCGATAATCCCTCATTAAGTTTCGACGAACCTATATCTATATATATATATATTCATATATATTAATATATATATACATATTCATATATGTGTAGTATATGTATAATATTTACCCAATGAGATGTCAGTTCTGTAGCTAGTTAAATGAAACATTTGAATGAATATACATTTGGTTTTCGTGATTTCATTAAAGAATGATTTTGGTATAATCTGTATTATTATAATTTAGTAGTAGTTTAATAATAATAATTTATTGTAAATTATAAGTGTATTCATATAAATTAAATAAATAAAGTGAGTAATTATAATATTCATTTTTAATTAATTAAAAATTAATTAATTAATTATATTCATAATTATTATAAAGAAAATTAAGGATATTAAAAAAAACTATGAATATCATATTATAAAATATAATTTTATTAATTGATTACAAAATACGGACATATATAATACACGAAAAAGTATGTCATTTTAATTCATAAATATATTAATTTTAGTTTAATATGAGAATTATAGAAATAAGAATGATAAATATGTTATAAGTTACCAATATAATATTATGTATAATAATTATTAATATAAATATATATGTATTTGTATTTTTATATTAATTATTGACTTACCTCTCGAAAACAATAGAATATGATCGTAAGATATACATAATAAATAAGAATTGTCCATCTACAAGAAAAGAGTATCAGTAAGCATAAGTTACGCTTGCACGCTTTATACAAACAATTGTCTCAACTGTTTATTACAGTTTATCATGTTTTTTGGTCCCAGCCACAACCAATAAAAACACGCCAAATATAGACCGAATGATGTCACCGAAATCTCATTCGCAGCGGCGATGAATATAGATCCGATTGATAGCCAGAACAAAGAAGGAAGAAGGTAATACTTCAATTGGTCGAGGTTGGTTCTATAAGTGATATCAGAATGTGATTAGATGTATACAAATGTTAGATTTAATAACAATAATGCGAATGATACCTATCTTAGTATATATTATATTATATATTATTTTGATAGCTTAATTGTAAATATGTATTTCCATACAAACTATATATTGAGATTCTATGCATACACAAGTATTTACTAACATATACTATTCTGGTGGCTAATTAGATGTATACAAATGTTAGATTTAATAACAATAATGCGAATGATACCTATCTTAGTATATATTATATTATATATTATTTTGATAGCTTAATTGTAAATATGTATTTCCATACAAACTATATATTGAGATTCTATGCATACACAAGTATTTACTAACATATACTATTCTGGTGGCTAATTGTAAAATGATGTACAAAATCAATATAAATAACTATATTTCGAGATGCTCATCAAATGCAGAATTTAAAATTACAGAAATAAAGTGATATCACGAGATTTAAAAAGTAAATTACAAATTAGTCAAATAAAATAGGATATACACTTGAATAATATGCATATGATAAATATTGTATAAATAGATTTAAAGAACATTAGAATAAGTACTAAAAAGCATATATTTAAATATATTTAAAAATCAATATGAATATGATATAGATATATAAATTCAATATAGAAAATAAAAAAATATAATGATCAAAATCAATAATAAAATAGCTTATTTATTAGGATATAATATAAATATTGAAAAGAATAAGAAAATAGTGTTAGATGGTTATAATAAATTATGAAATATTAAATTTTTAAGAAATTAAATTATCACCTTAAATTAAGGATGATATTTTTAAAATCACATATTAAATATTAATTTAAATATAACATTAGTGTAAGGTAATTTAAGGTTTTAAGGTGTAACAGTAATTACTAGAGAATACTTATATTTTTTTATTATAATAGTAATATTTAATTAAGTGTATTTTTAAAGCAATGAGTATCAAGGTACAATACTAAATGGAGATTATGAGACTGTATATTTTAACTTTGCTTAAATAGTATATAGTAAATAAATTAGAATTTATTAGAATGAAATAAATATACTTATATGGTTTAACCTACCATTAATATATACATACCTTACATATATATATATATAGAATATAAATTAAAAATAGCAATAAGGTTTATAAATATAGGCGACTGGATCAGGAGTAATTCAGAATAGGAAGTTTACTTTATTATAACTTTCTATTCATGTATTGATCTTCCAGTTTGCAGTAATATTTATAATTTCTATTATAAAAATAATTTATATTATAATTTATATTTTTATTAATATATTTCAATAATTATATAATTTAAGATATTTCTTAATTATTTATCATTTTAATTTAATAACAAATAGTATTTTTTAATTGTTATACTAGTATTACACTAATGAGTCTAATTTAAAATATTATAAAACTGAGGTTAATATAATACAATAATAGTACTATTTATACTTCCTTACTTTCTTTACTGTTTTTGGTTTTAGGACTACGCTGTGCGTGAGGAATGGGCCGTCCGTGGAAGAGATTATTGTGTTGGGGGGAAAGCATGGGAGAAATAGTATGTCTTTAGATGACGTTTGAAGGAGGAGGTTGATGTCATTGTTCATAGGTGGTAAGGTAGGGAGTTCCAATGATTAGGGGCAGATAGAGCAAAGGAGCGTATATGGGAGGAGTGGAGGTTGTGTAGGTGGGGTGTAGTAAGGAGAAAGCTGTTGGAGGATTGGGTGTAGATTATAGTAGTGGGTGTGTGTAGATTGAGAAGGGAGGCAAGGTAGTCGGGGAAATTGTGATGTATGGCTTTGTGGATTGTCAGGGAAAGTTTGTATTTAAAATGGTAGGAGACTGGGAGACAGTGTAGTTGTTTGAGGAGAGGTGAAATGGAATCAGTGGAATGACGGAGAATTAGATGGACGCAACTTTCTACAGCATGGGAGGCAAGGTAGTCGGTTCCTTAGTAATAAACTTTAATAACTTATTGACTACCTACGTTTAATTCTTATAGAACCAAGAGATAATACTACATATATAGTTAATTTCATCATATAGTTAATCATATATTTAGAAAATGTAGTACTCTTAATCTATGGAGTTAATATATAAAGAACAATTTTTACTTTGAAACTTTTATAATTTTTATATCCTATACTAAATTGTTTATAATTTATAATTGTGTATCTTCTATCAGTAACCGTGATATTATTATATATAAATATATAAATTTTTGTTATCATAGAACTTATATCAACAAATATTTTGTTAATATATAGGCCAACAAACATATTTACTTAAAATTAATATTATTTGTAATTTATTTGTATTGTTATTGTTTTATACAATTTATAAATAGACAAATATTTAATTTTTAAATTTATAAATAACAATAAATATTATCTTATAAATAATTTATATATACAAAATATAAAAATTATCTATTAAATTACAGAATATATAATAAATGACAGTTAATATTTGTATATTAGTTAATTATTTTAATAATTATTATTATGAATTAGAGAATATTAAATAATGGAAAAAGCATCTAATACATTTCAAAATATGTTTCTTTAGAGGTAAACATAATTTATATATATATATATATATATATATATATATATATATATATATATATTTATATGTGTATGTGTGTGTATGTGTATGTGTGTGTGTATGTGTATGTGTGTGTGTATGTGTGTGTAAATTAATTTATATACATAGTTTGAATGTAATCACGGTTTATCAATGCTTAAATAATGTTACTTATATCTTACTTTAATAGTAACTCATTGAAGAGTATACAATGTGTATAATATGTATAATTACTTGCTTGTTATTGGCTGCAATTTAAAATGGTGTTCATATAGGGTCACATGATCTGTAAAACAATATTTTTTCTGTGTGAAACTTTTTCCTTTATGAACATTTTTACATGACAAAATGCAAATTTCCTATGTTTTTTATGTGCGGCAAAATAGAACATATTCTATTTTTAACTTGTAAACCAGTATTTGATACAGAAAAATTCTATGAATCAAGTGAATAATCTATTACTTAGGGATTCATTTTACATAGTGACATATTATTAAATATTAAGAACAATAAGAATATTAAGAATATTAAGCCTATTCAGGCTGCATAAATGTTAACCTTTTGAAAAAATAGATAAATCTTACTTATTAGATTACTTTAATTATGGTATATATACATACCATTTATAAACATACAATATATGGTATTACTTTGGTATTTAATTTTGAAGATCTAATTTCTTATCCATAATATAGTGGGTATACCCATTATTTTATAAAATAAAAAATGCCTATTCGTAATGCTTATTTATATAAGGTATTCATATTCAATCACTATAGGTTACATCTTCCACTAGTAGAACACTGCGCATTATCTCCACGATATAGGCAACTATAGTTATAATTCACATGCGAACAGAGTGTAATGTTTGCAACATGGACAGTTGAACAGATTCGCAGATAGACATGCTACTGTTGTATCTACGCAATGTATCAACTGACCACTGACCACTGTCCATCTTTCATGTTGCGAATATCACACACTTAATAAGTTTAAAGTTTAACGATAAAGTTTAATTCTATGTAAAGATCTTAACGCGACAGAGCAAACAATCTATTATATATAGGTAGATACATTTATATATAGCCTATATAATATTATATATATATATATATATATATATAATTATTGAAATACAATATATTATAACTAAGTAATATAATTGAAATGAATGTCTGCATATTATAACTTATATGATATGAGCAGTTGTTATATACTAGGTAATAACTATAGGTATGTAATATAAATTAATATAATCATTATATAGTATTAATAATAATACAATAGTAATATTTAAATCAATAGTAATATCACTTAGTAGAATACTATTGATATAATACTATTCTAATATTATATTTATATTACTGGTGTTTAAATATTTGATAATGAAAATTAATTCTCATAACTTTTAATTTTATTTCATTTTTGGTTTAATATATAGAGAAAAGTTATAATTTAAATAATAAATATATATGTCGTTAAAATAGTTTATTATTTCTCGTTATCCCTACTATATATATATATTTAATATAAATTGATATATTGTTATTAGAATTCATAATATAATAGTATACAACTATGCTACGGTATACAAACATTTGATTCGACATAAAATCATTGGTCGGGTTCTGATCAATGTCCAGATCAATTCCATCGAAGTTACTCTCTTTATTATCGCCTCCTAGATACATATTACACATAAATATTATGAATAGCGTCAGTACATTATAAGTGAAAGTACGATATAAGTATTAGTACTTAATTAATCTAGTTGAATGCAAACCTGGAAAATCTTCCGGCGATTTATTTTCTATAGAGAACATATGTCTTTGTTCACACCACATCAGTAATATCACTAGATCACCTTGTATATATTTGTTTTCATATTAATATTTTAAATATATATATATATATATATATATATATATATATATATATTAATCTAGATAAATATAGAATGTATATTGTGATAATTAATGTTAACCAATTATTTGTACATAATATATATAATATTTATAATATGTTATTTACTATTTACATATTATATTTAATAAATTATATTATGATTGGTGAATGTTAATATAATATATATATATATATTGGGGTATTATTTTTATATATTAAAATATATAATTAGATAAGATATTATAAATATACATAATAACATTAGTTAAAATATCTAGTAAATAAAACATTTAATTTATAACAATATTGCATACACAAAAATATAATACCTCAATGCAATATTTAATTAACTATTTTATAAATAGTATGTAGATCTTAAATAGATTATTCTCAAAATAATACTATATATAGTATAAACTATATGATATATTATATTAAATTATACGTAAAATTACATGTTATTTAAATAAATAAAACCTAAAATGAAATAAGTGAATTCTGGTTCGGCAAGTTTTTCCAAATGATAAAATATCCAAATAATATTCTTGTAATCTACAAATATTAAATTATATATATACATATATATATATATATATTATCATACATAATACAAGTGTTATTAAGATTATAAAAGATATGTTAATATGTATTTTATAAATTTATGAATAAAGCCATATATCATTTTTTTAGATAATAAAATATATTTAATGATTTTTATATAATACCATTTTTAATAAAACATATGTTTATATCAAAAATCATATGTTTCGTCGGCCCTTAAATTTCAATAAAACCTACTCTTAAATCGAGATATAGATAAAGATAAAGTCTGATATATAGATAATTGAGTGTAGTAATCATACGATAATATTAAATTATTAAAGCCATAAGCCAACCATCACTTAAATCCTCTATACAGAATGGTTGTCCCAGTTTGGCTACGATCTGTACGGAGATGAACGATGCAAACACTATACAAGAACATGTCCACACCTTCGATAGGTTACGTCTGCTGAGCATCAACAGTATCGTCTGAATGATGGCGTAGTACATCGAGTATTTATCACACCTCCAGGTGATGTTGATTATGTTACATATGAAGCATATCTGAAATGTTTCAGTAAGTTATATATTGATTATGTTACGTATGCAGCATATCTGACGTGTTTTAGTATATTATTAGTTCAAAATAGAATTAGTAATATTATTTGAATATGATAGATTGAATATCTAAATTATTAATTTTAATTAATTTAATTATATGTATATCGGTCAGAATGTCTAGCTAATAATTAATAGTATTAATTATTAACTTATTAGATATTTTGATCAATATAAATGTAATTAAATTAATTAATTTAAAACCCAGTCAAGTTTGCATAAAGAATATTATTATATGCCTAATCATATTTTCATAAAGTAAAAATATACATATATATTTATAATTAGTTATATTATGTAAATCATAATTTAAAGTATATATCGAATTATTAACTCATTATAATATATTATTCAATTTTAAATGAATTATTTTAATAATATTTATTATTAATTTTGAAAAAATATATATAGTTATAATAAGTTCTTAGGTAATAGTAATAAATTTGTATTTTTTTTAAATGAATAGAATTTTCATACCTATTTTTAATAGTAATATCAAAAAAGTTACGAAGCAGAAAACTATTTGTTAACATTCTAAATACATTATTATCTATTAATATTACTAACATATAATACATAGCTAACCTCGATACCGAATTTATAGAACAAATAATTACTTAGGAATTTGAAGCAATATAAAAGATCTTTGTCTGCATCAGATCTTTTAATGCCAGGAAATATATTTCTTGTATTACTCTATAGTTAATACCATATATTGTATTATTAATATCATATTTAACAATATAATACAAGAAGTTATATAAGTATATATGCCTATGTATACGTAAATATTTATTAACCAATAATTTAGGATCGACCATATTCGCAACTTTAATTTGTCTCACTAATAAAATAGTTTCTGAAACCAATATCAAAATAACCATGCATTCGTACTGTAAATAAATAATGTTAACATCATATAAATTAATGTATATATATATATATATATATATATATATATTAAAATATTATTATCAACTATAATCCAATCATCATAAATACAAACATAAATATAAGATCTCAAATCGTTTGTTTGATAGATTCCTAGATATTCATTTAGATAATTACTCTTTTTCTCCGTTATCGAAGTTGTATTTATTTTATCGTCGAAGTTCTGCGTAAAATTTTATTTTTATTGAAATAAATAGACATTTATGTGCATATATTATATATAAACGAGCTACAATAATAGAAAGTATGCAATATTATTTGAAGTCCTTTAGGAAGATCGGTCATTCCAATTATAATGAACGTGAAAACAACACAAAATTCACCTAATACATATTATTAATATTGTTATATATAATAAAACAAACATGTTCTAGATATAAATTTTCTGTTGAATTAATGTCAGAACTTGTATGAACACTTTCGTTGTATGGAGACGCCAAACAGATATTCGCGATCGGTTTAACCATCTAGAAATTTAATGTACGCAATATATTTATAAAATAATATTATCTATTAGATGATAGTATACATACTAATAATACATAAATTAATATTATATTATATAAAAATAATGTAGTTACGAGTAACAGATATTCGCGATCGGTTTAACCATCTAGAAATTTAATGTACGCAATATATTTATAAAATAATATTATCTATTAGATGATAGTATACATACTAATAATACATAAATTAATATTATATTATATAAAAATAATGTAGTTACGAGTGACTTTTTAAACGTTTAAAATGTTGTTTGAAACTAAGTATTTATACATCTGTGTATAACCTTAAGCTGATAAAACGTCTTCGCGAGTATAACTAATGCTATGATAATCATTAGTAGCTTTCCGACCGACCGATGTAGCTTTATTAACGGTATATCGATGAACAACAGTATGAACAGGCACAGTGCATGGCACGCGGACACCTATAGGCGAGTTTCATTATAATTGTGATGGGGACGCATGTTGTGGTTATTGTGGTTATTGTGGTATTGCAATAGTTAATCTGATGGATATATCATATCATATAAGTCACACCTCCACGCATACAGTCCATGTTAATTATTAGTCTAGCCAATATTCTCGGGTTGACAAAATCGACCGAGCTGATAATTAACACGGATTGTAAACGGAGGCTCGGCTTATACATAATTGTATATGATATACGATATGAATTACCAATCCGATTAAACACTATCGTACCGCAATGTGACCACAGCATCGGTGATCAGGTAACCTCTTTAGTGAAGTAGTACGTACACAGAATGATTACGATGAATCGAATGTGCACGTTTAGGAATTGATTTATCGTAGTGCTGTGCTCGTCCAAAAATGCCCAGATGTTGTAGGCGATTTTCAATATTATCAATTGTATTATGCGCATGAAACCTGGTCGAATGTATCGTTAACGAACGTATTATAGTGTAACGTTTTTTTTAAATAATATTATACACGACTATATAAAAACTAATAGTTACATTAATATAAATATCTGTAGATTGTTATAGATACATTTTATATAAATAATACATTCAAATAATGAAATTTGTATTAATCTATATATATATATATATATATATATATATAATATAATAGCTGTAGCCAGCCATTACATATATATTTATTAGTTACATTTACCAATTTACTAAACCATCTTTAAAGTGATGATCATCGAAGTCAACTTCAAATTCACTATTTGAGTCTGATTAAATAGAATTTGCATATTAATATTACCTTATTATTATATAATATTATATATATATATATATATGTATATATATATATATATGTATATATATATATATGTGCGAAAATAAATATCTACATTTTTTTAAATTATTTATACTATACACAATTTTATTTACAATTATTTCTCATTATATTTAAATACGATAATAAATTAAAATATACGTTTAAATACGAATCTGTTAACCTAAATCTACACATTTATGTGTCACCCTCTTTCGATCTTCGCTTTTCCTTGAAAGTAAACAAATATAAATAAATATTATAAATTACGCATTGTATTTACCTTTTAAAACTAGCTCTTTCTTCGGTGTTCAATAACGTATGTACGTTGAGCACTTCGTCTATAGAAGTCATTGAGGAATAGTTACGTTGCGATTCTTCGTTCATAGTAGAGTTATAGGAGAGATTATTCTTTGTGATTTTTGATGAAGTGGTTTCATCAGACATAATTTCCCTAGGCGTATCATCCTCTTTTACATTATCGTATATTATACTGACATTGGATATAATGGAATGATTGGGTATAGTGACTTGAGATATCTTATCCGTGGGTGTATTACCATTTATTGTATTGTTATCGGATATAATAGGCATATTAATCCGAGGTATAATTTCATTAAAAATAATATCGTTGGATTTTTTGTTCTTAGATTTGTTATGGTTAAGTGTATCATTATCTAGTATTTGAACACTCTTTATTTTAACATTGGGTGTAGTATCCTTAGGTTCAGTATCTTTAGACATATTATCTTTAGGTTCAGTATCTTTAGATATAATATATTTAGAAGTTTTATTTTTAGGCATATTATCTTTAGATGTATTATCTTTAGATGTTTTATCTTTAAGCTTATTATATTTTGATATATTATGTTTAGGTATTTTAACTTTAGGTATATTATCTTTAGATGCTTTATCTTTAGGTATATTATTTTTATGTGTTTTATCTTTAGTTATATTATTTTTAGAAATACTATCTTTTGTAATTTTAACTTTAGGTATATTATCTTTAGGAATATTATCTTTAGGTATTTTTCTCTCAGCATTATTATCACTAAGTATAGTAGGAGTAGATACAGCATCGCTAGGTATAGTAACATCGGGTATATCATCTGCCGTTAGATAATCTACATGTTTCGTATCCTTTGGCTTCTTATTTTTCACTCTAGCATTGTTGTTAATATTCGTCATACTGGCTCCGAGTACGAATTGACGAATCACAGAAAGTGTATTTATATTGCGGATGAATTCCGATGAGTCATTGAGTTCATCGGAATCTGTTTGTATACAGTAGCCGGCTGCGTAGTCTTGGTTCCTGCGCGACAACGATAATATTACGAATTAACTAGTGTTGTGTAATTATACTGATGCAATCGGTGAATTCAACTGTAAACAAAATCTAAGTCAATTGACTCACTTTAAGTGTTTTTAAATTATGTATACGAGTCAATCGACTCATTTTTATAAATAACGAATCGAATTACTTCGAAAATGAGTCCGAAAAATAACTAGTCAAATAACTCATTTGGGTGGGTCGTTTTAGACATTTTAAAATTGACTAGTTTTTATGAGTCAATTGACTGATTTTGTACAATGTTAAATATAATTATTATTTTTAATTTAAACTTTTTTGTCGCGTAGGCATGTCCCTTTATGAGAAATTCTTTATTTTTTCCGTTAATTTCCACGACTTCAAGATCGATAATCTTCGCTATATTTAACTACATATTTTATAATATAATTAATATTTATTAGAATTAAGATAGATTTAAAAATAGTAAACTGTTTACAATTATAGAAAATTATATATTATACAAAATAATTTGTTAAAATTCTCATAAATATGCTGACATTATGCTAAAATAAATGAATAGTAAATAATGCACTGCTTCTTTATAATTAACTCTATATTTAAATGTGTATTCAATATTAATATATAGTAAAAAAACCTTCAAATCAATCAATGATCCTTCAAGAATATCTACATCATGCCTGTTATCCTTTTTCCTATAGATTAAATATTCATATACAAATTTTGTTGAAATGTTAACAAATGTAATATACTTACGGATTTTTACTCAGCATTTCAACGAGTGGTGTTTGTAAATAATGAACCTGAATAATATTGTATTTGTTATTAATTATTTGTTTATGTATAATTTAAGATAATAATAGTCAAAATGCGTCACACTTCAAAATATATGGTTTATTAAAGTGGGATTTCATCTGTAAGTAAATCATAGTGCAGCATTTTTATCCCAGTTTGTATAGCCAGCTGCTGCCTCAATTTATTATAATTTCACATTACTGACCGGATATTTATTAAATATTCAAAAATGATAAATTTATAGCAGGCAACATCTGGGTATAAAAATCATGGCATAAATTTGTTGATGTTAATATGGCTTTATTCCATCGTGCCTAATCGCAATCATTTCATATCAACGAAGAGAATTATATTTTACAATCGTGTCAGAGGATATAAAGGAAAAACTCAACAATTAGCTATATAATTTATATTATAGAATTTCCATAAATGTTATATAAATGTTTCATTTCATTATAAATTTATTATATTTCTCACTTTAAATTCTCTTTAAATCATATCATTACTTATGACATATGTATATATGTAATATATACATTATACTATGTTTAGCACATAATAAATGTAATGTATTCTTACTTCATCACAGCCAAATATACATTTATATTAATACAAATTATTAATACTATAGTAAGTTATTAAGTAAAACCTGAATGTTACAAACTATAAGAAATAATGTCGGCATTAAAAGATTATAATATCCTTCTGTTTCAAATTCGGTAAAACCAAATTCTTTTATTCTAAAATTTAATTAAATAAGTTAAATAAATATTTTATATATAACATATAATAATACTTTTATATTTAAATAATATAGTTTCAATAGATATACTTCTTTAGGTAGGATAATTTATATACTATTACACATATATATATATATATATATATATATATATATATATATATATATATATAAATATATCATATATCTCAATAGATAACAAGATAATCAATTATAATTTATTGTTATAATTTATTACTAATATATGAATTCACCTCTAATCGATTAATTCACATATAACAATATATATATATATATATATACAATACACTAACGTTTCTTCGCTGAAGGGTAGAACACTGATTATGAATGATTCGTTAAACTGGAATATATAACTCATCATCAGTAACAGCATAGCGTATACCATCACTATCCACCAGAATATGAATCCTATTTTACACCAAATTTCGTAATCAAACTATTCGAATTTAATATGATATGATTTAATTTGATATTATTTATATATATATATAATGAATATGTATAATATCATATAATTCATATGACATATATATATATATATATATATATATTACTTATAATACTATATATATATATATATATATATATATATTACTTATTATAATACTTTATATATATATATATATATATATATATATATATATATATATATATATATATATATATATATTATATTCACATACCTGGAATATCACTATATACAATAAGAGTAGGGACATGTAAACACAGTGAAATATATATATCTTGCTATCTGTCGCTATTATGAAGAGTATGGATAGGCAAACTAGAATCCAATACCTTACAGCCATATTCCACACAAAGAGAACTGCAAAATAATAAATTATCTTTATACGGTTATACTTTTATGAACGGCATTTAAATATTGTCTTTTTTTTTAAATAATTATAATTGTAATTATTGGTAATGAATTTTTTAAATAAAATTATTTTATACAAATAAAAAGAAGCTATTTATAACCTTTTCCCAACTCATATTTCGTAATATACAATTTTCTCTTTTCTCTTTTTTGTTCTAAAATTATAAAATATTTAAATTTAATACGTAAAAATGTGTTATAATACGAGTTTAATTTTATAGATTTAATTCTATTTTATTTAAAATTATTATATTAAATATGAGTGACAATAAATATATATAAACCTTCTTCTAATATTTCTTGATTTCTTTCCCTCATCGTTATCCAAAACATCATCATCATAACTAACTTATTATGTCGATAAATACACAGTTAGTTTATTATCTTTTTGATAAACAATTATATATGTTTATAATTAATTTTATAAATCATGCGTATAATTAAATATACATTCTACATTAATAGTATAAACTAGAAAATACATCATTACCTGAATCGATAGCGATTTATATCCCTCTTCTCTTTTTTTGATTAACCCGTAATCTCTAAGATCATAGCCTGCTCGTGCAAGTAGTTAATGGATCACACACAAATATATACATAATGATAATATAGTCAAACACACCCTTCATAAGATATGTATTATGTAAGATACGTATCATAGTTAATTATTCATATTTTCTGTAAATAATGTTAACTAGGGAATATATCCGAACTTCGTGGGTTATTATATCTTAATATGTATTGATCCTTCACAAAAAGTGCTATGAATAAAATAGGGAATCAAAAATATTAAGATATATTTAATTTTAATAAATCAATAATCAATAAATTGTTCATTAATGACTGATTCATGTATCAGAATTTATTACGTTTTCTCTCATATGATGAATCTGATTAAAAAATAATTAAATTATATTTATTATATCTTAATACTGAATAATGTAGTTTAATATTTAACTAAGTAAATATTGTATTTTAGAATGACGTATTAAATAAATAACGCATCGTCATATATCGTAGGTCTTTCGTTGGGCATTCTTGAAAAAATGACCTAGTTTGTTTCATCGAAACATGACATTTTTTTACTCTTTTTATAAAATACTACTCTAACATAATATTTTATTTTATTTATTAGCGAAGATAGCTAAAAACCACGAAGTTTGGATAGTTTTTCAGTTATTTTTTAATTATCAAATTTAAATTACAACAGTTATATCATGTATATTTACATTCTAGTAAACAATAATCTATACTATTTCACAACAAATAAGTAAACTATATTTCATAGTTTGCTCATTTTAGCGTAATTTTTTAATATCAATACTATTAAAAACCCTTTAGTTTACATGAATTAAACTATTTAAGAGATGTCCGTCATCAATTAATAGGTGTGGGTTACCTTTAGTTATGAATTTGTTTCGAACTAAAGGTTTCCTAAGAATATTGTACTATTGATTATTGTTTACTAGGTCTCATAGTTACTATGCCGTTTACGACTACATACTATAGTATATAGTACGTAGTATATATTTTTATTTTAAAATGTTTTATTGACTACAAAATAACGTGGTGGTTATGGGCGTCATGAGAAGGAAACAAAAATAAAATAAATAGAGTACAATAAATATAGTATTTGATAGTATATACTTACCGTATAGTTCATCGGGCAGCTCTTCATCCGTCAGGTTAAGACTATACACGTAGTTGAAGAACATCAGTAACATACCATAGAACACGGCGTACGTCGACAGCTTCAGGGTGATCTTACGCTTGTTAGGACATACCCATACTATGCACGAACACAGCAGGTACAGGAATGTCGGCCACGAGTGAAATATGATCGCCCATACCTTATGCGTATGTTACTTATCATTTATACGTAATACTTTATATATATATATCTATAGGTATATTTTTTGTATATTGTTTTATGTTAAATCGTATTATAATATCGTGCATATCTGTAAATAGTCTGAAGATAACTATATATTTTGAAATAGCTTCAAAATATATAATTATGTTATCACTCTTTTTTGATATGTAAATATATTAAAATACGATTTAATACAAAAAATATTCTAACAGTATTAATATTATAATTATATATATAAATATATATATATATATATAATTAGTATATTATATTTAGTTAACTAACGAGCATTACTATAAGCGATGATACATAACTCTGCCTCGCTATAAATCGAAGTAGAGCTTTCTTTATGGTTATATTTATGTGTTTACTGTCAATCTTATTATTTCGTATAACCTAATATGTTTTAATTATGATTAATATTTAAATCATTAATTTGTATATATATATATATATATATATATATATCTTATTTAGTTAGTACAACAAATATGTTAAATAAAAATATTTATAAACACTTATTAATATTATAAAAATATCATATACATTATTATTATAATTTATATATATATATATGAAATATTCATAGAATTAATAAGTATATATTAGTAATACTAATTTAGTATAGTTTAATAGATAACAAATTAATTTTTTATATTATAATTATACAAATATATATATATTATATTTACAATAATAACATTTTTATTGTGATTTTCAATTATTATTTTATCGACATCTCTTCTTTTTCGATTTATGGTTTTTAATCTTTAAAATATAGAAATTTATTTATTAAAATTAAATATTATAAAGATAACCTATGATCTCGTGCTAAGTTAATTCGTGCTGAGTGATTTCGTTTGATTTGGTCATTTCGTTCGTAGTATAAATTCTACTATTTAAAATAATTATCTACATTAATATATATAATAATTGTGAACGAGATAACCAATCCGCATGAAAACACTCCCTAAAATAACTTCGCACGAGATCAATGGTATTCAATATAAACTAATTTAACAAAAATACCAAGAAACAACTAAAATAAAAGTTAATAATATATAAAATTAAAACAATATACAATTCTAACTTTACTTCCATTGAAAAACTCTGTATAATATTAATAGTATATATATATAAAGTATAAATATAGCTAATTATAATATTTTATATTAATAGATTAATATCAATTGATTCATATATCGAATTTAAATTTTAACATATACTTATATGATTTAATAAATGTATTAAAAACTTTATAATCTTCAATATCTTTCATATATCCACTACCACTTTCTCTGTATCTATTACTTTTCTTGTGTTTCTTCTTTTTATTGTTTACCCTTTAAAACAATACTATATAATACATATTACAAATATAATTGTTTAATAATAATAATTTTATTTTCTTATGAAATTTATATTTATGATATCAAATAAAAGTATAGAAAATTAATTAAAATTATATATATAGATGAAAGTTTAAATTTAAATGTATTGTATTAAGTTTAGATTCATTTATTAATCATAAAATGATTAAGTTCTTAATATTACTAAATTTCTTCTAGGCAATATTTATAGACAGGTTTATAGAAATTTATATCTTAATAATACAATAAAATTAAAAATTAAATATGTAGAAATGTAGTATTAATATATTCACTTGAACGTGATCTTCACAAAATAAATGTGTATTATATAATTATATATATATATTAATTTATTTATTATTATACTAACTTATCATCAAGTTCACGGGTGGTATTAAATCCTATAACCTATTTAAATAATGTAACAATGAACATATCTATAATACAAATAAATTATGATACATACCTTCGATAGTTTATTCACTAATATATTCGCTAAATCCTAAAATAAATGTGAATATTATTATTACAAATATAATTATATTATCAATATTATATTGAATAATTTAGTAGACTCGTGTTTATCGAAGTTATATAAGTATATATTATATAAGTTTTATATAAGTAGATAATCCTAATTGTGTACCATTCATACGAACATATTGATTATTATATTATTATTATGTTTACTATATTTACATATATATATTTGTTGTTAATTATATATATATATATATATATATATATATTTAATAATATATGAAGCTTCAATACTATTATTCAGAAAATATATTATAATTTTTATTAAATCAATTAAATCAATTAATATTTAAGACAAATTATTGTCCTTGATTCTAATATATGATCTATATATCATATATTAGAATCATTGATTTATATTTGACTTATATTCATATATATATATATATATATATATATGACTTATATTCATATATATATATATATATATATATATATATATATGAATATAAGTCAAATATTCTAATATATAAAATATAGATCATATATTAGAATCATATATTATTAATAGATGATATATTAAAATATATATATATATATATATATATATATATATATATATATATATATATCTGAATAAGCAACTTAAATAAACACTAACGGGTAAATCCGTATTCTTGTCAACGATTTCTAGAGTTAGTTTCCTTTGCCTGTACCTCTCGTGTGAGTCTAGCGTTAAATATTGCTTACTAGAAGTCTTCGTTTTAATAGTTCTGTTGGATTCGCTGTACACCGACGAAGCGGAGTCCGCTGTTTCTCTTTTGTATAAATTATCACTTTTAATGGTATTATTATCACTAGTTTCCACGTAGTTCTTCGCGGTATCGCTATCCAATATAGGCGTCTCCAACTTAATGTCACTGAGGATAGATTTATTGACGATACTGTCATTTTTCGCGATTGTATTTCCGTCCGATTTATTGACTTTATTAAGGTCCGACGCGTTACTGTCTTTCATGAACCGAATCAGTTCGTTCATATCGTTAGTACTACTGACTAGCTTAGGTTTGTTCGGTGGGTTACTATCACTGGACAGGGTCTTACTGTCGACTTTGAATGAAAGGTGTTTCTCTATCTTATCTTTCGACGTGCTCGACATATTCGATGTTTTCTTTAAAGAAGAATCATTAATCACGATGGGTGGTTTTTTATATTCAGTCGGTAGAGTGGACGATTTCTCCAACAGCGACATCGAATTGGATTCTCTTATACGGTAAGATAACGACTTATGCCGATGCGCGCTCGACACTATAGATGTTGTGTGGTCGCTGTCGAGATATTTCATTAAATTTTCATCCTAGGAAATAGAATTTATAATTAATTGATCGTGATATCAATGATAAAATATATAATAAAATATTTGTAGCGTTATTAAATATGTTATAGTTAAGTTATATTAAATATGTTTACCAACACTAGAACAAATTTTGTCTTGTTTCCCTTTCAAATTAATGTTAGTTTTATATTTATCTTTTTTGAATTTGTTTACGTTCCCCATGGACAATTTCATTTCAAAATTTTTGCTTTTAACATCTTTAATACTTTTTTTATTCTTAACACTATTACCATTTTTGGACTTGGTTTTTTTAACATGTCTATCCATATCGGATTCATATTTCTTTTCATTATTGGACGTATCATCATTATTTTCATTGTTATTATTTATATTAATGTTATTTCCATTCTGATTTTCTAAATGAATACTTCCATTTTGATCGAACCAATGGTATGACTTATTACTTTCATACCAATTTTGTGTACTTTCAAAGCTATTATCTATATTTTTGGGGATGTCGTTGAATGAGATATCGCTATATCCGTGCTTGTCTATAAACAAATCGTCGTAATAGGCATTCATATCTTCGTAATAATCGGATTCATCAGAAACTAGATCATATCTCGCCTCGCACATGTATCGATCGTCTTTATCAGCCCTATGTTATTAGGCTTATTAATGTCATATACAAATAAGTATATTATAATATGAGTTTATGAACAGTAAATTCTCAAATTTACATAAATGGTATTTATGTAATTTGTATTAAATACGTATATTTGAAGAACGTGAACATAATTTTATATGATTACAAATATAATTAAATGTTATGCATCTACTGATATTTAAATATAATATTTGTAACAAATAAATAATATTTATTACAAATATTCTGCTATAATATAATAAATTCAGAGTATTGAAAGAAATTATATAATAAATTATAATATAAATAAATGCTAAAATTATAAATGTAATATTATGTATATATGCATTTTTATATTATAAAGAAATGTATTAAATACTTAAATTGAATCTATTATGTATGTTGGTGATCACTTATTATCATATATAAATTATAATATTATATATTTAAATTAGAGTTTATGTATAACTGAAATACAATAATCAATATAAGCATGTAATACAATCTAACCTATTATTATTTAGAGTTATATTCACTTGATGGCAAGATTTAAGTTGTCTGTATTTATCGATTTTCTGTAGAAGTATAGTAATTAATGTATTTACGAAGCCGGGTAGGTATATAATCATTTAACAATAGACGTGTATTATAAAATCAAAGTGTATACCTATAGATATAGACTACTACTACCTTACGATTTAAGTAGTACACTGCGGCTATATAGTACAGCGTGTAGACGATCAGAGGGTTCATTAGTATGGCCCACGTGATGCCGTCGTTCAGGGTGTTACTCCACGGGTGATTGTCACATGTTCGCCGCTTGTATAGCGAGAAACCCATAAACCTGTGTTGTTATTTTATATATTTATTATATATATATAATATAATATATTGATATATTATATATAGATATAATCTATAGATTATTCGGCATACATGTTATAAATATAATTAATAATTAATAATACACAAATAGATAATCACATGTACATGTTTTAAATCGTTAGTTGAATTGATCTAGTTAGTACCGCAGACCTAACCTCAACGAAAATGAATTCTCCTCGAAGTTGCGATGTACGGATTCGTATTGATAAGCGAGCAGCAGAAAGAGGTGAATACTCGAGAAGCATATCATTACGCACGGCATGACATCGATGATAAGGTGATGATGCCTGCGATTGAAAGATGAGATATTTAAATAAATATATATGTATATAAACTATCTTTTATTCTAGATTATAACGAATATAACTAGAATTACTATTTATAAATAATTAAGTATACGTATTATATATGGATAACAAAATAGTATATAATAAACTTTATTAATTTCTTTTGATTAAAAGTGAGATCTTCGAAGTTCAACCTGATTTATAAATATGATATTAATGTTACACTATGGTTAAGCATTTAAATCGGACTTGTATATTAAAAATAAGGATAATTTAGTTTTTAAATTATAAAATTAACATTATATTATTAATACGTTAATAATTAAAAAGCAAAAAAAAATTAGTTATGTAAATTATTATTTATATATTATTTCATTATTTATTTAAATTAATTCTATGTAACTATAATATGCGTTATACGAACATTATTTTTGCCCAACAAGTAAAAATCAAGCAGAAAATAAACAGGTAAATGGAATTAATGAGACATGCGTGTATTATACCAGCTAACGCCATGATGAAGAAGTATAAATATAGCAACTTGGATCCGATGTAAGCTGGCATAGGTAATGAGATATTAGTTGACTACATATAACGTTATGTATACGGCGAAACTTACTTAATTTGCTGACTTTTGATGAACTGAGCAGATTACTTTTCTTTTCAGTCGGTGTGATAGGTATGTATGAGCAATCCAATAGTGAATCTATTAGTAATATTCATTTAACTTACATTGATTATATATATAGGATTTATGTAATAAAATAAAATATAGTACATGAATAATTTATCTAAAAACAACTTTAATAAATTGTAGATAATTTATATAAATTTCATGTGATTTTATAAAACAAATAATATTGCATATTAAGCTAAACTAATCGATTTACCTGCCAAGTTTATTAGATAACACATATAATAAATATAACTGCATACCAGTGTTCCATAGGTTATTACCGCCTATGGTAATAACCGCAGTAATAACCGGTAATAACCTGTCCGATAAAAACAGGTTTTTACCATGGTAAAAACCTAGTGTTATCTATATAATTAAATATAATATTATCTATAATATATTTAACCTACTATTGTCTATATAATTTACAATTATATATTATTTATAGATTTTATATGTAATAGATAATATACAATTATAAAGTTAAACAATACTACATTAAAATCAATATTATAAGATTTTTTATATTTTTTTAAAAACAACCTTTATTAATTTTTTTAAAACAATTTTTTTTAATAAATAATATGATATTAAAATTTAAATGAATGAGTAAATAATTCAATATATATATAATTATATATAAAATATTGAATATAATAATATATTTATTTTTGTATTAGTAAATAGTAAAGCCCCATTCACACCAAAAAAAGGGGCCGATTTATACTGATATGCGAAGTAACGAAATCGTTGAGAAATCATTAAATATTTAGAGATATCTCTAAATTATGAAAAGCGATATTGTCATGATATCGGTGATATATTGGTGATATATCGGTATGGGTATCGCACAGAGAGAGAGAAAATCGGTACGATATCGGTGAAAAATCAGTCAACTTTTTCAGTGTGACAGGGGCTTAATATTTAATATTGTAAAAAAAAATATATATTAATCAATAGAACTAATAATATTTTCATTGAGAAATTATTTGAATGTATTCATTATTTGATATTATACCATGATATTTAATTAAATATATTAAATATATCTATAGATATTGTTAATTATATATATATAAATAAATACTGAATAGAATATTTATTTTTATATATATGAAATTAAATATAGTTAAACATATATTTTTTACAATACTGAAAATATTTAGTAATATTTTCATTGTGCAATTTTATGAATATATAGCACAGTATGATTTTATTTCATTTATAAAATGTATCCAATTACATCAAATTATTAATTTTACAATATAAGGGTGGCAGATCAAAAAAAACCAGTTGGATTTTAAAAAATAAATGTACTATAAATGGCATAATAAAAGCAGAGTGATAAAATGTTTGGACAAATTTTCAAATAAAGCTGCTAGATTAGCCATAACATTTATATATAAATGAATCAATATTACTTTAAATTTCAATACACATTTTTTTTAAAGGTATTATATTTTATGAGTACTAGGTTTTTACCGGTTTTTACCGTAAATTAACATGGTAGGGATAGGTTTTTACCACTTTTTGCCATTTTTTTACCACAAATAATGGAACCCTGCTGCATACGTATCTAATTACTTACACATATACATCAGATCCTGGGACCAAATGATAAATTACGTGGAAGATTAGGATTGGATTAGAATTAAGTATATGTTTCACTAATTGAATAATAATATTAACATATACTCGTATTATAATCGACATATGTTAACATTATAACTAATACTCTACTACATTATATTGTTGGCATTATAATAGTGTAATGAAACTTGTGAAATTGACAAATATATAAATGTATAAATAAATAATTACTTACTTACTATAATACACATATAGTTATTTATAAATATTACAATGTTTTAAAGTACTATTATCAGGGCGGATAGTAACCCCTGCATATGCATTTAAAATATATTTCAGGCACACTATACAATAAACAATATGTATATGTAATCA
Source organism: Osedax fenrisi (assembly GCA_964019155.1). Classification (NCBI taxonomy): domain Eukaryota; kingdom Metazoa; phylum Annelida; class Polychaeta; order Sabellida; family Siboglinidae; genus Osedax; species Osedax fenrisi. The sequence goes on along the minus strand of OZ025244.1, from coordinate 6,565,147 downwards.
AATATTATTTGAAATTTGATATTTATTGAAATTGTATTCTTAAATATGTAATATATATATATATATATATATATATATATATATATATATATATATATATATATATATATAATGTGTAGATTTACTATAACCAAAATGTAAGTTTGGAGGTCGTTTATCTCCATTATCTCTGAACTGAATTGAAGAGTTATTTGTACAATAAGGGTAGAGTTCTGATATTATTGTAGGGGGCATTAGAATCGCATTCTGTTGAAGTGAAATATATATTATCAAAATAATTCAATACTATTATAGAGTACGTTTAGTAATTAAGTAACGATATTATCAATTAATAATATAAATAACCAGTTTATATAATATTATTAAACCTTATTTTTATTTTGCAGAAATAATTCCCTATTTCTTTTATTAATGTATTGAGTTTTCATCGAAGCCAGCGTGATTGAAAATAACTCTCGTTTTTCTTAAAATAAAATTATTAATTATTAATATATATATATGCTTACAATTCAAAAATACTATATAAATATTGAATACTATTTATAAGAAAATAAGGGATGTGAACCTAACATTATGAAAGGGTTGACCTAATGACCAATCGGGTTTGATACTTATTAAAACATCAATAAATCAGTATTTTATTATATGATTTACATTTTTTTTAAATAATAATAATATTAAAATAGTATTAACATTTTTATATTTTAAAATGTTGTTATAAATTATATATTTTTTTATTTTTTGGTTTAAATGAAAAAACTAATTTTCTATAATTTTTCATAGATTAGAGGGTTTTCGCAGTAGTCTTCAAATATTTGATAAGTACCAACGTATATTAATGACAAACAATATTAATAAATTGATTGTGTTTACTGTGTGCCAACTCATAAAATACTATTCATTATAAATATATATAATTAAGTCATTATTTTATAATTTATAGTTTATAAAAATAAAAATTGTTCTATTTTGTCACTAAAATGCTACTTTTTAGTTAAAGCAATGATAAAGATCATTGTATTATTTCTTATATGTATAATTTGTTCTGATATAGTATATTAAAAGAGAAACCCTCTTAAGTCCCTTATATATATATATATATATATATAAAAAATATCTAATATGTTTTCTACACTAATATGTATTTTAATTACACTACAAATTATGATTATAAATATATAATAAACGTGGTGCGGGAATAGATCATTAAACTAGAGTACGTACTTTTATAAGACTGTCGTAGTAGATAGCACAGAATCATAATCAGAACGTCGAGGCCCCATACGTGAAGTACGTGCAACGGGTGATTGAAGTCGACGTTAGTGAAGCCGTACAGGTTCTGGTTGTTCGTAACGTTGGAACTCTGACCTGCGTATTGATATAATAATATGATAGCTTATTAGGTATAATGATATAGCTTATTAGGTAAACAACAAATAAATAAATTAACAAAAATATTGAAAACAAAATATATATAAATTGATACCCAAAACGACATAGTACATTAACATTGGGTTTTTAATTAATAAAAAAAAACGCCTTGGTTTATGCATGCCGAACATCAATATGTGCGGTAATGCTGTATTGAATACAGTAGTGGGTAATATCAAATATAATCTACATTGCACTGGCTATCGATGTTCTATATAAATAGAACTTTCACTTTATATATAACTTTTAATTGTATTTGAAAAATGTCTACCTCGTATATATCGGTACTTGCACTTTAAAATAGTGCTAGTAGTCGTTGACAATAGAGTGCCGTACTATCCTACACCGTTCATGAATAATAACCACAATATAATATATAATAAGTTCATATGTACCGGCTATGATAATATTATATCGTAAATTCATATAATATTTCATTAATGGTGATGAAGCTGGTAATCATGAACGGTTTTTGCTCATATTATAGGCTTTCGGGGACATTCACTAGTGCAAGTATTAACCGATAATCCCATAATACTATATTATTTGTTAGTAAAATGAAATAAAAACACAACAAAACATTAGATCGATGGTAACGAATGAATAGTGAATTAATTATTGTAGGTTATAACATCGTATAATTTTAAATTAATATAAATAATTGCGTTAATTTGGAAGATAATTTCACACGATGCTTTTACGAGTGAACATACAATAATTTAGATATAAATCGCGTATAATTTGTTTCCCAAACATTTTACGTAATATTAGACGTATTAGTTATTATTAAAATATGTGCGTTAATTAAATACTAACATTTAGTCAAATTTGTATTGTTAATTGAATAAATATCAAACAACGACTCATCTGTATATTTTTTAATTTAATTAAAAATAAAATATATCCAATATATATGAAATATGCAATATATAAATTGTAAGAATACTTGTACAAATAATATACTTACATTATATAATAATAATAATAATATCATAGTTTATTCTATTATTACTGTACTATATATTAGTCCTAAATACCGATTTATGGGACGAAATAAAGCTAAGCTTGGCTATTTGTTGTCCTTGATCCTTGATATATATATATATGTGTTATAAATTATTATTTTACCAGTTTCAAGGAGTAGCAATTTAGTCGTAGAATTCATGGTATCTGATTCAGGTTTAAATGAATCACTAGTGTTCATTGATTGTGAACTAATGTCTTTGGATGAATCATCATCAAATATTGAAATAAATATAACTCTTCCCTAAATGATTAAAAATAAAATTAATTAAATATAGAATATTAATATATGAAAAATCAAATAAAAATATTAAATAAAAACACCTATTCTGAATATATTAGCAAATTATATAATAAAACAATATATTAATAAATACATAACAAACAACTCATTATAAATATACTAATATAATAAGTGCAAATCAATGCAGATTTAAATATTATATTATTAACAATATGATTATATATCAATTCTTAAAAAATCAATATATGTTTATAAATTAGAATAATTAAAAAAAAAATATCATTAAATATAATATATTATTTAGGAATTGACTAAATATTAATAAACGTAAATTATAAAAACAAAATTAGATATAATATTTACTATAGAATGTAAATAAATTTATATAATAATAATAAGTATATTAAATATTAAAATATGAATAAATAACACTTATAAATACCTGAATAATTAAATGTGTAATATTAATACATAACAAGAGTACAAGTTTTATATTATAGAACACCATTATTTTTTTTGATTCTAAAATTATATTAAATATATATTATAATCATTATGAATTTATATATATATATATATATATAATATTATATTATATATTATATATTAATATTATATATTAATATTATATATTATTAATATATATTATTAAAAACTAAATAATATTTTAATTTAGACTATACGAATATTAGTTTTATATTGTGACCTATATTATTGAACTAAGGCTAATTATAATAAATAAATAACTTATTATCTAAAAGTACATCAGTTATTTATAAATTAATGTGTCGATAATTAATGTTTAATAATTAATTGTAATTCACTAATTCATGAATTATGCATACTTATAAATAATGATGTTAATCTTGTAATGATGCTGATTTTGTAATGCCGATGCGAGTATTTTGGTTAATGGTCAGTCTTTTATTTTCGGCAAAAAAAACAATTCCGAGCTGATACTTTTATAAAACGTAACGCGCAAAAATTATGTTTTTTTATGTCACGTATAATAACCATTTTTATATATTTATCATTCAATCCTAAAATAATTCCTATAATTTATGGAAATTACTTTTACTTATTATCTTGCTAAAATAGTATACATATTATATTCTACTAGGTAAATACGTAGTTAGCTCAACTGGTAATATCTTGTCAGATAATATAAACTTATTGAACTAAATGAAAACCAATATGTTACATATTAGTATGTTTACACAAAATACAAATTTATAAAAAAATGTTATTCTATACTGATTAGTTAAAATATATCTTATAATTTAAAAATATAAATGACGTTTGCTAATATCTTGATAATTTTATTTCGCTCTATTTCGATATTTATAGTTATTTTCATAAGCTAAAAATGAGACAATCTTTTGTGTAGCTAAGATATGCTAACATTTTCTTCTAGTACCAGTAGGTAGTGATATCTAAAGAATATTAATCCTATATAAATTGAGACTGATGTTAAATGATACTTTTGATAATTGAGACTGAGACTATATCGATGATTTAAGTATTGAGACTGAAACTTCATAAATGCTTTTATTTTAACATAATTTCCATCAATAGTTATAGTACTATTAAATAATACATTATTATTATTATTAATAATAGATGATTTATTAAAATGTCCAGTAATATGTTTCTGGTAGAATGAGAAAACTATGTCACATATATTGTGTATAGAAAGCATATTCACATTAAAAGTCATATAATATATGTGTAAGTTGTATATTATAAATTATTATTTTCATACATACTCAAAGTAAAGTATCACATAAAAATTCCTTGACAATACAAGATTTTTACGGATCATGCGAACGCCCATTAGTTTATAGTACTATACTACAAGTAATTATGAATAAAAAATAGTTATAAATAATTCTTTAATTAAAATTTCAATAATCCACTGAATAGTATTCAGTGATTACTATAGAATATTTATATATATATATATATATTGATTGATTGATTGATTGAATATTTATTTAGACACTTAAATAAATCATAAATGATTTCTCAAAAGTGTATATATAGAATATAAATAATAAAAGTAGGTAAACAATAAATACCATTAATAATTATAAAATAAAATAGAATAAGTCGTACGGATATTAATAAATAAAATATATATATATACAGTAAAACCTCTCTATAAGAAACCTCTTTATAAGAAAAACCTCTTTATAAGAAAATTGTTCACACATTTGGTTGGAATTCAACCTTTTCCACATTAAAAAAACCTCTTTATAAGAAAATCTTATAAGAAAAATATAAGAAAAACCTCTTAATAAGAAACTTTTTGTATACAAAATATAAAAAATAATTACATAAATAGAATTATTGTATAGATTAGATTATTAGATACAAATTATAGAAATTAATTATTATATAAGATATTTTTTTTTCTTACAAATATTTTATATTACATGAATAGCTCGCAATGAATTAAAATTATATTAATAATTGTTATTGTATATCCATAGATTTATTAAAATTTATTAAAATTAATTAATAAATGTTATTTATATCCTTGAATTTATTAAAATTAATTAATAAATATTATTGTATATTGTATCCATAAATATATTAAAATTAATTAATAAATGTTATTATATCCTTAATGAATTTAAATGAATTTAAATATCCTTAAATTATATCCTTAAATGTATTGATGATACAATGTATTATATTATACAATTAATTTTTAAATAATAGATTATTATAATATTCATTATATTATATTCATCAATGATGATTCTAATTTATAATTGCAAATGTAAATCTAATAAAATGTCATTATGTATTAATATGTCTAAGCGCAAACAATACAGTATACATTTTAAATATAATATAATTAAAGAAGTTGATGAAGGTTTACTGAACAATCAAGAATTATGTAAGATACATGATATTTCTCCATATTTATTATCAAAATCATTGGAAAAGTAAAAACCTCTTTATAAGAAAACCTCTCTATAAGAAAAAAAGTACCGAAAAAAAATAGTTTCTTATAGGGAGGTTTTACTGTATATATATTATAAATGTTGTAACCTGTGAGTTTAAGCTCCGTTGTAGAAATCTTAGAATCAGAAAAAAATGTAATATGGCTCATAGGTAGAATGTACAGTACGGCCAAGTAGAACAGTGATACGTATGTGCTCTTCGTAAGGCATGCTGTATGCATTTGTTGTATATATATATAGTATTTATTATATACATGTACACATAATGTATTAGTATGTAATATATATATATATTCACCTATATATTTTCTGCCGAGCAAGCTTGACATGGTAAGGTAATATATATATATATATATATATATATATATATACTAACAATATAATAATAGGCAGACCAGCAATAACTTATAAAAACTATATAAATAGTATTTCATTTTGATTGTTCGTTGGGATCTGTTAATTTATTTGAAAATTAATATTATGAATACAAATTATATGATTTTAATAAAGTTTAAATGCACTTACTGTTTTAGACGTATTAATTTAATAATATTAACCCAATTGCATATAATTTAAATTTAACTGCTATATTATTGTATGTAATTGTCATAGTAATTATAATTGTTATTATAATAATAGTGATAGCTATAGTTATACAAATTCACAAAGTGGCGAAAATGAATATGATCGAATTTAGATGTCATGAGTAAGGAATTAGTTCTTCAGTTTGTGTTCCAATGTAGTAGTATAGGTGTTGATGGTTTGAAGTAATGGAGGGAGTTCAGTGGTGACTAGCGCAAACATAGTAACAAGTCTTTCCGAGTTGTTTCCGGAATGAAATTAGACAATAAACAGTATTCAAGTTATTTAGTCAGTAGATACTAATATAGAGTGGGTACTATCAACTGGATAGTAATTTAAAGTAGGCAATTTGTATTGATGATGAACAATTAAATAGTGTTATTAGATTAGTGATGTGATATAATAGTCAGTTTTATTTAGTCTGTGGATTAGTCTGAAGGATCTGCCAGCAGTTTTGAACAACTATTATATTTAAGTTCAATGACACGCCTTACAATGATTATATAGGCATTCTCGTTATATATGTTATTCTATATTATACTTAGTATTGGACATTAAATGTACGAGAAAATCATAATTTTTCTTATTAATTGGGGGTGGGGTTAACATTAATTTTAAATAATAATTATATTATGCATACTATGCATTATGGAACGATGGTATTCCCCCTCAAATACATATGACGGGGTGGTACTCCATAGTACTGGTTCCTCCTGGTATGACGCCGTTAGATTTAAACCCGTAATACGACCTCGGTATACTATCAACTATCATGATCGGCATCGATTGTGGATCTTATAAAGCAGGTATAATATATAGTATCTTAATAGGGAAAAGTATCATTGATACTAAGAAAAGGGAATTATTCAACCCAATATTAAATAAGTAATCAATATATATATATATATATATATATATATATATATATATATATATATATATCCTACCTATAGGTAAATATATTGTATTACAATTTAAAACAGCCTAAATAATATATTTCATGTAACTGATACAATAAAATGTTAGGTAGTACTATTAATTACGTTGCATAGATAGGGAGTTTATATGGTTGCTTCGCATTATCGTACTACTACACTGCTCAATAATGTCTATCAGTTATATATATAAATAACTATATACGGTCAATGGATGTCAAATATGTTGTGTGCGTCATATAAGAGGGGTTCACTTTTGTAGTTGAGAGAGAATAAAGTATGTGTGATAGTTATTAAATAGTACAAAACTACATAACCTTCATTACAAATATCAATACAAAATATAAATATTTACATTATCAACCCGTCCGTTATAATCGGACACTTTATTAAATAACTGAAGCCAATTGAATTGCTAAATTTAAATCCATTTCCAAATTATATAATGGGGGACCTCACACTAATAACATACTAGTTTTTTATACAATTTAAAAATAAGCATCCCTGCATCGCTCTTACCATATGTATTATAAATATAAATAGTATATTAAATATAAATAATATAATATAATATTAGATTTATATTTTATTATAATAACGGACGGCGAAGGACTGTATTTTAAAATTAAAATCAATGTATAGGGTATACAATCATAATGGACGGGTTTCTAATGTAAATAATCGCGAAAAAGGACAAGTTCAACTTGAAGTTAAGTTTTTATAGGCTAACTTTGGGATGTAATCATAATGATTATAATTACAGAAATACAGATAAAAAAATAAAGCAGAACAAAACTAAACCAATTAATCCTCAAATATCAATACAAAGGCTATGCATTAAATACGGCACATTTTACATTTGTTATTAAGTATCGTGTGGCGGGTGGCGTATCCTGATTGGTCACTGAATTAAGCTCGCAGATTCAAATATTGAACTTAAATAATGACTCATCATATGTGAATCGTAAGCATAGGTATATGCATTCATATACACACACGAGTCATTATTTAAGTTCAACTCCTGAATCCGCGGGCTTAATTCAGTGACCAAGCAGGCTACGCCGCCCGCCACACGCGGTGTTGGTTACTGAATAACAAATATAAAATATACCGTATTTAATGATTCCTCAATACAAAATATATATATATATTTACATTCTTAACACGTCCGTTATGATCGGACACCAATTTATAGTACAATAATATATTCTAGCTGCAATAAACCAAAAACTCGAATTCACTCGCCAACATCGTCACCTATATTGTTAATTTGTATTCAGTTCAAATTCACGGTCCTTTGCCGCAAAGTTTGCAGTTCGTTACATAATAATTACATAATTATTATAATAACTTATAAAATATAAATATACTATATCAGCATTATAACCATATTGAATATGATATTCATATAATAATATACATATTTTATATAAACTAATAATACTTACTTAAGTTATAAATTATATCATTATTATTAATTTCCATGGATAAATTTAAATTAACTATCCAAATACGAAATTTGTTTATAAACAACAATAACTCATGGTTTAAATATAGAGGGCGCTAATTGATTTCAAATAAATTTCAAAATATAAAACCCCTTTACAGATTATATAGGCGAATTATAATAACTTATAATAATATATTTAAATAAAATACTTATGCATGCAATATAAAGTGGGATTTTAGTAAATATGTTAATATAAAAAGCCTTGTTTTCTTCAGTAAAGTGGTAAATTATTATTAACGTATTTTGAATTCGTTGCTAGGGAGATCAAAGATTGTGCGATCTTTAATCATTCGAAAAATCTTTGGGGAGATACTTGCTTCGCAAAATCTTTGATACTGAGCCCAGATTTTGAGACAGACTTTGAGGGGGGATACTGAGCACAGACTTTGAGGGGCCCCCCTCAAAGTCTGTGTCAGATACTCGTACAATGTACGACGTATACCAAGACCTCCTATAACCTCGCACAGCAAACAAAAATAGTAACATTCATACCACACAGTAACTTACAAGTAACATTAGAGTAACTTATGAACAACATAAGTTACTAGTAATATTTATATCACAAAGTAACTTACGAGTAACTTCAGCTCAACAAATGTGGTACGCATGTTACTCTAATGTTACTAGTTACATTAGAGCAACTTCTAAACCACATTGGTTACTAGTAATATTTGTACCACAAAGTAACCCTCGAGTAACATTCGTACTACATTTGTTGCGCTGAAGTTACTCGTAAGTTACTTTGTGGTATAAATGTTACTCTGATGTAACATTTAAACCACAAAGCAACATTTAAGTAACTTATGAACCACTACTGTGGGTTGAATGTTGCTTTGTGGTTCATATGTTACTCTAAAACGAGTAACATTTATACCACATTGTTTACAAAATATTGCTTTGTGTGGCATAGAATGTTACTCAAATGTGGCTCAGATGTTACTATTTTTGTTTGCTGGGCGGGGTTATAGGACTTGCGTATATCCCCTCTAAAGAGTAATGATTATATCCTTATTGGTGATATGAATTTCCATTAGTATACTGATGTTCATCCACATAATATATTCATTAATGTGATTGATTCTTTTTCACTTATTCAATACATAACATTCCCAACACACTATAATCTCTAATTTCCTCTGCAAAGTGGTTTTCGCCTGTCATTCCACATTAACAGCACTATTAAATGTCATTGATATCATCACTTCTAATTTGAATACTAATAATTACTGTCAAATAGCCGTTCTGGATATCTACTAACTTCTATCATATAAAAATATCATAATATGATGATATAGGTTTACAATGTAGGTTTCTTTATGTTATATTTCCTATATGTTTCTTTCCACTAATTTACCATCAGTTATCAATGATAAACTCTATATAAAAATAACAAATATAAAAATAACATAATATATAAAAAAGAATAATAAATTAGTTGAAAATTATAATTATAAATTTAAAAATAATAAAATTAATTTTTACGAATTGATAATAAATTTTATTTAAAATAATAATAATTTAAATTATTTCTTAAGGATACATGTAGCGAATTACATATACCGTTAATATATATACTGAATGCTCGTTTACCATATCTTGATAGTTTGTATTTATTCTTTTTTAAGATGCAGAGTTTCGTAGGTATCTATTATTCACATATATTATTCCTATAAGCATAATATGCATACATCTATAATTGAAATTAAAATGTATTACGATTTTATCATTTCTGATCATAATCCATTAATTATTGTTAGACAGAATAATGTCCCGAAATAAGTTTACAACGAATGTGTTATTCATACAAAAATTAAATGGAATAGACTTTAATAGGAATCAAATCTTAAAATATAATATTGATACTAAAATAAAACTATATATATATATATATATATGTATATTAATAAAGTATACCTACTACTTTGTTAGAACCAACATACGAACAATTAAGATAATATATAATAACGCTTATCGTATATTGATGAACTATAGACGCTTGTATATAAGCGTCGAAATTGCGCATCATTGATGTTTTATATGACATTATTAATAATTTAACAATTAAATTACGTAAATCTTATAATTCAAGTTATCAACGGATACGAATTTCTCGTAATTCATTAATTGTCAACTTTATTATAATAGCATGTGCTTACGTTATGGTATACATCTTTATTTAGATAATACTTTAGATTTAGTTTTGTTTAGTTGTTATTGTTCGTTTTAATTGTATGTATACTATATGGACCTTTGTTATGCATGTAGGATTCAAATTAAAAATAAATTAATATATTAAATAATTTAATATATATTTATTTATATATGTGCACATATATACATGATCAGGAAATAATTACATTCATGTTTATTCAACCAACTTTTACATATAATGAAGCAAGCAATATTAGAAACATATACACATATTTATTTCAGATCATATATTTAATGTGCTTTTCAAACGGCTGGCCATCCAAATGTGGCGGTATTACCCGATTCTATTTATCACACTATATACATTATACTGTATGTCTACTCAATAAGCCATATTCAAGTCAATTCAATTCAATTCAATATACTAATTGTTGCCTACATATGCTAAAATATAAATGGAAAAACATTTAATAATTATCGACCTATTTATAATCTATCTATGTTTTCAATAACCTTATTAAAAAGTCGTATATAATCAACTCTCTTCTTTCCTGACTACTAATAATATATATATCCTACTTTTCTTTTCCCAAAGTTCTCATGTACCAAATAAATCTACTGAAATAGCAATAACCAGAATAACAACAATTCTCCTAATTAACCTGGATAATACATATGTAATAATTCTTATTATACTTGATCTAAGTGCAGCGTTTAAAACTATTGACCATAGTCTATTAATATCACGATTGACTAATATTGACTAATACCGGTATCACCTAATGCACACAAATAGTTTACATCATAAATTTCTGACCATACTTCTTCTATTTTTAGTAATGGGTACATATCATTTCCTCAACATATTCTTTATGGGGTATAAGCCTACCCCGATGCTCTGTATTAAGACAAGTTATTTTCAATAGTTATCCACTTCCTATAGGTATATAAATTATCCACATATATGTATAATGTTATTTCTCCATTTTCCTTATCTCAGTTCATTCATACGCAGATAAACAATGTAACATAAAATACACATGCGATATAATTTTGTCCCAAATCTTATGTCTTACTGTATTAAATCTATCCACAATTGGCTTTTAAATAAATCTCTATCAATAAATCCCATTAAACAGTAACCATATTTATTCATGTCCTTTTTCCCAAACGCCCGTTAACAGTCCCAACTTTCATCATGATTAACAATCTTAATATCTTATATTCTGATAATATTAAAAATCTTGATGTTTATTTCGAGGGTACTATATTTTTAATCACTACATCTCAACTCTTCTTCGCTCTATTAACTTTCATATTCACTATTTCCGTCAAATCCGCAACACCGTATCCCTAAGTGTTTATATAACGTTCGCTTCGTATTGTATAATACCTCTTTTTGATTAATGTAATATTCTCTTTTTTCCTTACCTACAGGTCAGTAGGTCAAGTCAGTAATGACTATCAAATTAAAAATTACAAATCATACAGAATTCGTTAGTATGATACATTTTAAAAATTGACATATTTCATCCATATTTAAAGAGATTGCATTGGCTACCAATTAAATTTTAAGTCATATTTTTTTATTAATTTCTATACTAATAATATCGCTCTCCGTTCTAATATATCTTACCTTCTACATCTACCCTCTAAACTTAATCTACATTCCACTAATATTCGTACATGGCATGTAATGCATGGTCCCCTGTCTATGGAATAAACTACCCTCTATGCATTCCACTAACTCATTTAAATCTTGATTACAAATTATCTATTTACCACTGCATTTCCCTTATCACTATTTGTATAAATATTTATAATCATATATTAATGATGAGTCCTTTCTGTATTTCTATTGATCGTTATTATTAGTTTTTTTGATGTTTATGGCTAGGAAATTAAATTAAATTTCATTAAACTTATTTATTTTAAAATAAATAAATTAGATTAAAATTAAATGAAAAAATTCAAAACAAAATGTAATTAGAAATAAATATTGATCTTATCATAATATTATTATGTATACTTCTATGAATAGATAGGTATATCTAGTATCTAATAGATTATCTAATAGAACTCCAAAATTCCATTCATCCGCAGTAACTCAATATACAATCACCTATACATTCGTGCTGAACGATCTATCACTGAGCGAACACATGGTAGAGTTCTTTTCCATGCAACAAAATCTAACCTAGCCCCATCTAATGTCAAATGTACCTTCAATGACTACACAAACTCCTTTGAACTTCGTCATTTGACCAACTCCAATATAGACTGGAATAAGAACCCAATTTATATATCAAATGACACATACAATACATGGTCTACATCCTACAATGCATATAGATTAAATACCAATTCACTGAATTCATCAATCAGTAATTATCAGTCATCACATCAATCTTCACAATAACATTCAATCACTCCTATTCCACCATTATCTCAAACCAATCACCAATCTCCACTTTCACCTCTATCTGCACAATCTATAACATCTAGTGAATCACAACTATCACCATCAAACCTACTATCCTCATCACATATACCGTCATATATATCTTCATCACCAACATTATTACCCTCAACTAAACGTTTATCTTCTTCTCCATTACTAAAGGTAGCAACATTTAACGCTTGTTCCATTAGAAATAAAGTAGATATTATTTTTAATATATGTCATGATACTAAGATAGATATTTTATGTATAACAGAAACTTGGCTTTCTATCAAGGATCTACCCATAATTGCATCCCTTAATACCCCAACTACTAACTTTATTCACCTACCACGCCCCGGCACACACTATGGTGGCGGTGTCGGTGTGCTATATTCAAATGCCTTGAAACTAATACAGTCAAGTGACCTATCACTTGATAATTCAGAAGCCTTCTCATGTACCTTTCACCCTCCTAAATCACAACCACTTACAATTATAACAATTTATAGACCTCCTAATAATTCAATTCCTTACTTCATCGATGAAATTGACAACCTATTGTCTATGATATCCACCAACAGTTTACTACTTGGTGATTTCAATATACCAATTTTATCAAACTCACATAATTCAAATAAATTTATTAATATCATAAATTATCATAATTTCTTACAACATGTTAAGTCTTCCACACATTCATCTGGAAACATATTAGACCTAATTATATATAACACATCTTCGAATATAATTTCTAATACTAATGTTCATAGTTTAATCACTGACCACCACCTTGTTAGCTGCTCCCTACATATCCCTAAACCAATCAGACCATCCAAGTAGTGGCGCAGGAACGATTTTTTCATTGGGGGGGTCATGTGTTTAAAATATTTATAACGCTATTATATTTTTAGTAATATAATATATTTATATTAGAAGTATATACATATAGAATATAAGTATTCATTATCATCATCGATTAGAATATATAATTATATATAATAAATAAATAACAATTATATATCGTTGTAGTTATTTATTTAAAAAATTTTGATTTTCGCCAATCATTTCTACTGATAAAATTATCTAGTAATTTATCTATATCAATATCATCAATATATCCTTGATGAATATGGCAAATTAATAAATTATTTATCCTTTCTTGTTTCATTGTTGATCTCAGCCATGTTTTAACTCTTCGTAGGGCTGAGAAGCTTCTCTCACAGGATACTGAATTTTTAGGTCGTGTCAACAGTATTCTTATCAACTGTTCACAATTTGGTAATATCGTTCTTATAGATTCAGATGATTTCAAGTATGTAACTACGTCGGCAATGCTTCCATGTTTACCTCTTTTTAAAATCGGAAGCTCCAAATTCAAATACCGAATATTAAATTCAGGATATTTATTGATCTATTAATGCAATTATTTAAAAGTAATTTACATCTTATTATTATTATTATTATTATTATATTATCTAACCTCTTCCTCATTTATATAATCGATATTTAAAAGACTTTCCTGGAGTTTATAATATGATACCCAACTATCATCATCTTTAGAGAAACGTGATTCGATTTCGACAATTGTTTTGTCAAAAAGTTCATAGGATTTATTTCTGTAAACAAGCATAATTATATATATAATTAGGAATTATTATATATTTATATATATATATATATATATATATATATTATACTGGCTCGATAGAGCAATTGGCTAAGGTGTTTGACTTCGAACCAGTAGGCCTGGGTACAGTTCCCAGGCCGAACTAAAAAATGAGTCTTAAAATAATATATAGAAGTGATGAATTAAATTTGTATTAAATTCATCGGCTCTAGTTAAACCCAGGGACACATTAACTTAAGAGTTGTTTTGAAGGGACTTTAGGGTTATTAATAATAGTTATAAATATTAAATGACTCCATAGTTTCTGGTATTGTATGCATAGAGCTAGAGAGAAACTTTCTCTCTAGCTCTGTGATTGTATGTAAGGAATCCACCGAATGTATACAATACAATACAATACAATACAATACAATATATATATATTTATTTATAAATTTATATATGTTATGTATATATAGAATGTTTTTTTTATTTAACCTTAAATACGTGTCAACATCGGGTGGATTATATTCGTCTGATGTACCATTGTATTTTTTTATTGAAAATGATCTTCTTTTTTTTATAGATTTTTCAATTCCCAAATCTATCATTTCCGTATATATTTCGTTTTTCCTTTTATCAAAATGTAATCTATAATCTTTAATTTCATCTTTACATATTTCAATCGATACATTAACATTATCTAAAGTAGATGTCGAACACATAAAACATTTTACTAATATATCAAGCAGGTTGAATATTGAAAAACCAATTTTTAGCATAAAATATGTTGTATATTTTTTCATCATTTTTGAATATGATTTTGCAATTATTTTTTGGTCATTCGAAATATCGTTTATTAAAGTAAATTCTTCTAAAGCAACCATGATATCTTTATATTTATCAATAAATATACTCATTGCCTCCTTTCTAACAGTCCACCGTGTTGGACATAATAGACGAATTTTATTGGTTATATTATTAAAAAGATTTCTAAATTTTATTGTATTATTAAACAATTTACCAAATGAATTGATCATTGACATTATATCCCTTAGATTTTCGTGATTAGATATAGATTGTTCTATTAAAGTTACCCTATGTGCACCACAATGGGTGTAGTACGCCAGAGGCTGTTCTTTCATTATTCTTGCCTGAACTCCGGTATAAATACCTGCCATATTGGAGGCTCCATCATAAGATTGTCCTCTGAGATTTGTAATATCTAATTGACATCTAATCATAACATCTTTTAACATATTTGATAACGATTCAGCATTATAAAAAAATTATAATAAATTATTATTTATTTTTTTAAATAAAATACGTTTTAAATATTACAATAAAGGCTTGAAAGCTTTATTATACTCCATATTAATTGTAAATCCTTTGTTATAAGTTACTACACCCTTAGATGTATGTGTATACATATTTTCTAATAAAAATGGTATATATATGTATATAATAAATATTTAAATTTGATATTAAAATGTTATTTAATTTTTTTTCAATATTATTGAGGGGGTGCAACCCCCCCATCCAAATTATTGGGGGGGTCCGAACCCCCCCGACCCCCCCTATTGCTGCGCCACTACATCCAAGAAAGTTCACTACAGAAAATTAGATAATATAAATATTGCTAATTTTATAAATGACTTCAACATTTTTTACAACAATATAACAGATTCATCTCATATAGACAGCTTTGATAGTAACCTTAGTCTTGTTCTAGATAAACATGCCCCTATTACCACTAAAACTTATACAGCTCGACATAATACGTTATGGTTCAATAATTCGTTACACACAGCAAAATGCTCACTTAGAATTAAAGAAAGGAATTGGCGAAAATCCAAAAGCTCAAATTATTTAAATATTTTTAAACATTCACTTTCTAATTATAGAAAATTAATAAAAACTGCTAAAAAATAAATATTACATAGATCAAATTAAATCAGCTGGAAAAGATACTAAGAAATTATTTAGAATATCGTCAACACTACTAGGAAAACTGACAAAACGAATACTGACTGATAACACCCCTTTAACTAATGCAACTAACTTTGACTCTTACTTTTACATAAAAACATCATCAATTATAGATACTCTCCCTCGACCCTGCATCCCACCAATATCAAGCCCAATATACTCATTTTCCACTTTTTCATTACCAACCATTATCAATATCAATAATCTATTATTAACAGTTAAATCTACATGTAAACTAGACCCAATTCCATTATGTTTATTACATTCTCTTTCATCCCTTCTTTCTCCATTCTACAAAAAAATTATCGATCGCTCACTAACTGCAGGTATCTTCCAATCCTACATGAAATATGCCCATGTAATTCCCATCCCTAAAAACCAGTCCATTGATAGGTCAACTCTTTCTAATTATCGTCCCATATCCAACCTTTCTTTTATATCTAAGACAATTGAAAGAATAATTGCTAAACAACTTAGAACATACATCAATAATAATAACATACTGCATAAATTACAAAGTGCTTATACAACGGACAAGAGCACTGAAACTTCACTACTCCATGGAGTATGCATACTTTAAACAATATACTACTATTTCCAAAAAATACTCCCACCATACTGATTCTACTTGACTTGTCGTCGGCTTTCGATACGTTAGACCATAATATTCTTATTCGAAGTTTAGAGAACATTGGTATTAAAGATTCTGTCCTTAGTTGGTTTACATCCTACCTAATTAACAGATCCTTTTCTATATGTATAGATAACGTCATAACAGAACCCCGCCACACAACTCATGGTGTACCCCAAGTTTCTGTTTTAGGTCCAATTCTCTTTTATATATATATTTCCCCTTTACTTTACTTACTTGACGAATACCCCGATATACACTTTCACTCATATGCGGATGACTTACAGCTATACTGTAATTTACCTGACCTAATCAATAACATAAATACTATAAATAAATGCATTGATGACATTAGTAAATGGCTTTCAAATAACTCCCTACTATTGAATAGCCTTAAAACAAAAGCTTTATTAATAAATACATCCCCAGGACATCATTTCATACCACCTATTATTATTAATAATCACATTATAGAATACTCTAACCAAGCTAAAAACCTCGGCCTCATACTTGACCAAAAGCTGTCTTATCTACGACATATAACTAATATATCGAAGTCCATTAATTACACCTTACATACGATCCGACTTATTAGACCTTCTATAACTACTGAACTTGCCAAACTACTAGTTAATTCCTTAATACTGCCCGACTTGACTACTGTAACTCTACTTTAAATTCACTCCCAGCACATACTATCAAAATGCTCACTAAATTACAATATAGAGCCATCAGAACCATTTTTAGGATAAAAAATACTCAAGACAACATATCACACCTTATATGAAATCCATTCACTGGCTACCCATCCCTTACCGCATACAATACAAATTACTCCTACTGACCCACCATGCCACCCATAATAATAAACCTGACTATCTTACTGAACTACTTACGAACTACAAGTCACCCCGACCACAACGAACAATACATAAATACAAACTAAATATACCAATAACTTTATCACTTAATAAAAAACAGGAATCTGCTTTTTCTATAATATCACCTAAACTATGGAACTCCCTCACTCAATTAGATCTATAGTTTCTGACCACACCTTTAAAGTCAAATTGAAAACACATCTATTTAATATAGCTTATAATAATTAATATACGATACACCGCCGAAAACTCATTACTGGTGTTGATCGCAGTGTCTAAACAAATTGGTTACAAGGTTACAAGGTTACTATCAATATTGGTAATTTATAATAAAGCATATTAAAGACAGTATTAATTATTTGATATAATTACTACAAATTTCATTATTAATTAAAATAATATAACTAATTATAATATGTTAATTTGTAATAGTAACATTTTATTTATCAACAAAGATATTTTTTAATTTATTCAATTATTATATTATAACATTTTATTTTAAGGCTATGTGCGGGTTTCAGCGCTCTAATGTATAAGAATAGGAAAAATACCCATACCCTAAATGCATCTCCTCATTCAATATTGAATGAATTATTCTGAAATTAATTCTATCTTATTTAGTTTATACGATTCCTCAGTAATCAAATGAAATAAAATCCTATGTAACCTATTAGGTTATACTATAGTATACATAGTAGATTTATTAACTTCTTATTTATTATAATACACATATGTGTATTATGTAATACAATGTAACGTATGTTTACAAATAAGATATTTATTGTTTATTTGTTTATTTGTTATACGATATATAAGCTGGCAGTTAAAGGGTTAAGTATATAAATATAAATAAAAACTAAGTTTTATTGTTAATTAAATATAAATAATATATTTATATAGTTAACTAAACAATAATAATAATACGTTATATCACTTGTTGTTAGACAGTTTCTTAGCTAATAGTTTAGTGTCGTGGTCTAGACACGTGGTTATGGTCCGTAACTTTATTTGTTGTCCGACGTGTTTACTCTTCAAATCAGACATGTAACTGTATTATTTGTAGGCTTATATTAATTATCAATATATATATATATATATATATATATATATTAAATAATAAAAAAATAATAAATATTATAATCATAATACATTATACTTAATTAACTTATTATTGATATATCAATTACTATAATAATTATTCGAATTGATCAAAGACATCTATCATATTTGTAATTTGTATTATAATATATACGTATATATATGAGAAAGAGATAGAATAATTGCGATATATATCGCAATTTCTAATATATATATATATATATATATATATCGAAATTTCTCTATCTCTTTCTCGTATATATACGTATATATTATAATACAAATTACAAATATGATAGATGTGTTTGATCAATTCTAATAATTATTATAGTAATAGATATATCAATAATAAGTTAATGAATTGTAATGTATTATGATTATAATATTTAGTATTTTGGTTTTCGTAACCATAATTATATAAAAATATAATGTATTACAACATATTTGTCTACATTAGCACAGTAATAATGTTTAAGTAGATTTATATGAAAGTTAATACTATAATATGCACAGTGTACATACATGTATACGTATCACTACGGTTACTTTGGCCTACCTGAGTATATTGTAAGATTTGCTCTTGTAGATAGGATGCACCGGGTACCGCTGTGCCTCTCTATCGACCGCGGAGGTCGTAATGGCCACCGGAAGTTCAGCTTGACCACAGGAAGTGCTGGTGCTGAGGTCTACGATTTCCACGTCCACGTCGGCATCTTCGCCTTCGTCGTCGCTGATAGTGATGTAACCTGGCGGAGGATACACATCCGGGTTAGCGGTTGTAAGGGTCACTAGGGGTCAACTGAGGTCGATATAGCGAGTTATGGGTACTATTGAGTAGTTAATCGAGTTATATATTACTCGAAAGTAAAGTTAAAATCCGGGTTAAAATATATACTAAATATGTGTAATGTACTTGCGAGAAATAAATTTTTATTTCTTGACATTAATGTCTCGATTAATTGATTAATTAATCAATTTTATTATAATCACATTGTAAACGTCATATATTTAATTATTATCCCAGTTAATTATCCTATGTTGTCTATGAACAATACGTAAAATAGAAGAACAATAGTATATACTATTACAATGGTATATATATATATATATATATATATATATATATATATATATATATACTTATAGATACATATTATATAACAATCTTTATAGTTATATATAACTATATACCACTATAGTGGTAAACAGATGAACATTATATTGTATTTTACTTGTGCAAATAACATATATAGTCAACAAATAAATGAATACTTAAATATAAATTTAAAAATATAAATACTTAAATGTAAACCCTACAGCTACATCTACAATAACATACTCTGTTTGAAAATATAGGTTTTAATATATATATATATATATATATATATTAAAATTTATATATATATATATAAAAGGTTTTTCTTAGTGATCGTGAAACATAACTGTGTGTATACCATGGTATCTGCAGATTACAAAAAACATTTGTTTAGAAAAAAAAGTAGAAAGTTTTGAATATTATATCAGATATATCTTGTATATATATTGTATACAATGTATATTATACATTGTATAATCAATGTTCAATTGTTATGTATTCAATATTGAGAAATTAATTTAATATGATTTACCATGTATTTATGTTTGTATTATATTCATATTGTTTATAAATATTATTTACCTTACTAATTTAATAAAATTATAATAATTTTGAAAATCTCCAATTTATTAATTTTATTGCAGAATATTAGATTTAAATATAAAATTAAAATCTTAATTGTAAATAATTAATAATAGTTTACATTAATATAATAAATATATTAATATAAACGTAAATATTATATTTTTTAACAATAAAATATTATGTTACTATATAATTAATAGTATTCACATTAATAGGGTTTTTAATAAATAATAATTTATAAATTACAAAAATAATGATGTATCCATACAATAAAGAAGGTTTAACATTAAACGAAAACTATTTTAAAATCCTTTATTCTAATAGGAATTTTAAATGTATAAATTATAAATATTTATTTAACGATATTAAAATAAATATTTATAAAATAGTTTGTAATATCTATAGCTCTATTGTATTATATATATTGATTACACTATAGTATAGTCTAGAATAACATTTTAGTAATTTAAAACGATTACAAATTATAATTTTTTTTATAAATAGTTTTACAGAAATTAAAGATGGTTTAAAAAAACATTCTAATGGCTTATGCCCTTATAAGGTATACTTAGTCATATTTAGTTTATACTAATCTTTACTTTGTTATATATATATATATATATATATATAATAAATATAATTTAAAAATGTTGAATATGATGTAGCTATTATTTATTAAATGTACACTTAGATACATGTATTTATTTCACTAAACTATATATTCATGGTGTAATAGTAAACATATATTATTCACTAAATACGCTGCATATATTATCAATCATGTACATGTATATTATATTATATTATATATATTATTTATATTATAACTCGATTTGACCAGTCATACATTAATGTCTATACTTTACCTCTATATCCCGGCAGCTGCTGTTGATGTTGTTGATGTTGTTGTTGTTTTTGATGTTGATGTTGTAGCTTTTGTAGATGTAAACGTAGTCGTTGTTGTCGTTGCTGTTGTTGTTCGTACAGCTTCAGTTGTTGTTGTTGTTGATGTTGTTGTTGTTGTTTTGTTTTCGTTTTTTGTTTGTACTGCTTATGTTGCAGTTGTTTGTATTGATGCTGTTGTTGTTGTTGTTTGTATTGATGCTGTTGTTGTTGTTGTTTAGATTCACCGGTTGACATGCAGTACATCGAGTAATAACGCTGCATATCGTTGACAATATTAACGTCCACGATGTCATTGTTATTATTGTTATTGTTGACGTCTACATTTGTAATTGCGCGGCTATATTTGTCATGCATTCGTCCGTGCATCTTCATATGGTTCTCAATGATAGTCACGGCGGTCCGTAGGTTGGTATCCGTATCCACCGGGTATTGGCGATGTACTCCGCCCTGATTGGTCAACTGCCGGCCGTACACAGTGTCCGCGCTTGACCGGTAGTGCGACAGGGACATGGGTATCGGACTGGGGTGTAGAGCTAGCGTCTGCTGTATGGGTGGGGGTGGGGTCTCGAAGTAAAGAGCGCCCCCGTGAGAAGTAGGGCTATCGTGGGCGTGTCGAAGAGAAAGGGGCGTGGGTCTATACGAGACGGCATCGGAACGGGTGGTGGTATTAGTTATCCTCTGAGACAATTGAAACGAGTATTCTGCTGTATTATGCGGTTCTTGTTGTTCTACTTCTGCGTACATGCAAGAGGCCTGTCTCTTCCTCGATGTCATTACCTGTAGTATGAGAAATGCGAACTATTAGTTTACATGTTATAGATATAAGATAAGCGAGGTTGTTATCATATACATAATATTATATATAATTAAAACATCGATATTATTACATGATGTAATTTACATCTATCAATATTAACTAATACACAAATTAGTAGATTTTAACATCTTTGTGAGGTCCAGAAATCTCGGTGAATATTTGCATTGGGTGAACTTTAACAATAAATAGTTTTAACATTTTATAACTTAATCAATGTATTCAAAAATTACAATATATTTATAATATATGATTATAGATATTATTGTGATTTTAATATATAATTATTTTCTATTGTAATTTTATTTAATCTTTGAATTCAATACCTAACGGCGATTTCCATATTCGGTACCCATGATCGAATACGGACACCCTATCATATACTACGGATATGTACAACACACTATGCATAGTGTGTACATATATATAATATATATAGTATACTATATATTATTGATGAACCAATAAGATATAATGTTATTAGTAATATTATAATTTGTATTGTTATATTAATTAATAATTACAAGTGAAGTATCTAAATAATAAGCATGACACGTATCGATAAATTTATGTTATTCATATTTTAAAGTACGCGATTTTTATAAAATTAAAATAGATCATGATGTGCACGTTCTGCGCGCTGATTGGTTATATGGTGTCTGTATTAGTGTATACATATTATCCATATACGGATACTATAATGTATTAGGGATTTATATGATCTCTAGATATATGCTTATAACTTATTATTTTTATAACAAATATAGAAATTATGTATATAATGTTTAGAATTTAGTTAATAATATATTATTATATTTTATATTAATACATTTGTATATGATTGAGAATGATTTAAATTGAAATTATTTTCATAAAATTAATAACGTAATAAATAAAATCACTTTATTGTATATATATATATATCAGTATTATGTTAAATAATAAAAAAATATTTATTTTGAATATGAATATAATTATGAATATGTTATTAATTAAACATTTGTTTGTATTAGTTATGGTTTATAAGATACCGAGAGTGTCCGTATTCGGTTACTTTTTTACAGTTTATATTTCACATACAATATTGTGAAACAGGGAATTGTGCATTCATAATTAAAATAATTACTAATTATTTAATATTTAACAAATCACTTCTGTTACTAATGAATATAATTATATTAATAAAACTATCATAACATTTGTTAGGATAGTAATATTACTATTAACTATTTAAATAGTGTACTATTATGCATATATGCAAGCTACATTTATATAATGGACGAGATATAGGAAAACTAAATAAATTAAATATGATATACTAATATGCATATATACGTATAATAATAATAATATAATATAATAATATAATTTATTTAATATAGAAATATATATTCAAAATGACATACAAAATGAGAGAAAACTAAAATAAATAAATGTATTAACATTATTGAATTACATATGCCAGAGAAGTATACGTATATATATATATATATATATGCATATATAGGATACTCTTAAATATATTAAAAGTATCCTTACACGAGCTCGTACCACTCCACAATACTATTAGTGCACATATAAAACTCTCGAGTATATGATTATTACGTAATACTAATGTATTAGCGAGGACAAATGTCCTCGATATTAAGTACACATGATCAGTTTATAACAACGAGTGGCGTCGAACGGATCACTGAGACTAGTACGCGAGTGTATATATTATAATAAGTGACTAATAGTCATCGCTGAGAGATGAATCACCGGTGAGATGAATCACTGGTGAGATAAGATAGCGACGCTAGAAGAGGTCCGCAACCGGCCTCAGTGAACGTAGTTGTCGCCACCCGTTCACCGCGCTATAGAAATCATACATTACGTAATCACCGATTATGTAATAGTATACTATATATAGTCTATAGACTCTATAGGTGTGTTATATAACATGAAGCGGTAGAGACGCGGCGCTTATCCGGGTGCGGCTATAGAAGAAAGGACGTAAGTTATCGTGTATGTCCTCGATATAAAAGAGTGGACATACACACGAGGATACGCTATGTGTCCCTTTCATGTCCTTCTGTCATCGCCCACCGCAACGTGTTTACCACTATTGTGATGTAGAATGTATTCAGGGGGTTTATAATAAACTATAGCTTGTTTAATATATGCAGAATACTGTTTAATATATATATATATATATATATATATATATATATATATATATATATATATATATATATATATATATGTATATATGTATGTGTATGTGTGTGTTTATATATATGTAAGAGTAATTTACTCTTGTATATTATATACATAAACTGTATTACAATATTATATTGGATAAACTGAGTAATATGGGAAAGTAGCCGAATACGGACAGTGTCCGAATACGGACACTCTCGGTATCTCAGAAACCATAAATCCTACAATATATATATACATAAATAGTCGAAATAAATATTTTGTATTATTTGAAATAAGTAGATATATATATATCCAATAAACTGATTTTTTTATTACGTTTTTAAATTTGTACTGATGAATATACAAATGTATTAATATAACAATATATTGTTAATAACTAAAGCATTCTAAACATTATATTTATAATTTATATATTTGTTATCGAATTATTAAGTTATAAACATATATCTAGATGTCATATAAATCCCTAATACGGATACTCTTTGTGCATTAATACACCATATAACCAATAAGCGCGCAAAATATGAACTATTTTAATTTAAAAAAAGATCGAATGCTTTATAATATTAATACAATAAATGTATTAATACGTTTCATGATTATTATTTAGATAAATTCCCTTGTAATTATTACTTAATAAAATAATAAATATTAATGCATTAATTAAAGTTAAACTAATTTAATTATATTAAATTATTCATTACATTAAATATAAGTCATGTCATTATAATTTATCATATTGATTCATCAATAATATATAGTATACTATATATATATAGACAGTGTCTATTAGACACACAATATACCACTAGGATATATATGTATTTTTGTGGTATATATAGGGTGTTCGACGGGGTACCGAATACGGACACCCCGTTATTTATTGAATAAATAGATTAAATAAAATGTTAAAATCACAATAATATCTATAATCATATAATATAAATATATTGTAATTTTTGAATACAAATATTGATTCATAACATTTTAAGACCATTTATTGTTAAAGTGCCGTATTAATATACTCTCCCTTATAAATAATTATATATTTAAATATTTATTAATAAAATAAATGTACATTTAATTAAAATATATTATTAATATTATAAATATCATATTTATAAATACCTATAGGTATTATATATGTAATTATAATTACATAAATAAAACAATAATGTTTACCAAGACACATATGTGATAATATATATATATATATATATATATATATAGATCATTTTTAATATCAATTAAATTAATATTCACATAATATAATAAATAATAATATACCTTCCTGTTTACATATCTGCAAACAATATAATAACCTAGGTTATAGAAATAACTATATCTATATATCGAGACTTATCATGTAATGTATAAAAATTCAGTTAAATTCAGTTAAAAAATCAATAAAATTATAATTAAATACAAATTATTAAATAATTAAATAAAAATTAATAAAAAAAATAGAATATTTGTATGAAATAGTATAAATAAACGAAATATATAAAAATTGGTAAATATTACTATAAATAGCATATACTCTTTACACGAATTGTAATATTTATATTAATTTATGTTAATTTTTAAAATATATTTATATAAATAATATTTATTTAATTAATATTAAAAGATGAATAAATAAAAATAATAAATAATTGAAATACATAACAGTATTGAAATTTTAATATTGTAAAGTATATTAAAATAAATAACATATTAATTAAAATATAAATGTCACCATTTTTTCAAATATGTAATATAAAATATATATGTAATGTAATATAAAATGTAATAAGATCAAATATATTGTTGTAAGTTAAATAATTAAGTATAATTATAAGTACAAATTTAATTTTGAAACTATAAATATTAGATAAAAATTAATTAAATAATATAGAATTTTATTTCAAGATTTTGACGGAATAATAATAATGCATAAGAAATTCTAACATAAAATAATTAAATTAGTCTATAGTCAATATTGAATATTCAATTTCTAATGATTTAAATAACTCTCGAGAGTATATAATATGAGCTAATATTAATGTTTATATATATATATATATCCATAATCAAAGACAAATATATAATATGTATAATATATAATATTATTATTTATAATATATTAATATATATAATATATATATAAAATAACCTTAGGTGAAATTTACGCTATCGAACTTGAGGTACTAGTATACGATATCCACAGGTCAGCTGTATGCGATGCGGTGTTTAATTGTTAACAAACTATTATATCGTTGACTCTTTATTTATAGCATTTCTCCCACGTAAACCGAGCGATACGATTGGCTAAGCTTCTCGAGACGTTACGCAATAGTTAAAGTGACGCAATCGACAGAAGTTAAGTCATAGGGCTAGTTCCGGCGACGAGGAAAAGTAAATAAAGGGAACTGCAAAAATGGGGCGTGTCATAAGAAGCAGTTTAAGTGACAGCGTTACCACAGATAAAGTTGTGAATATATTGATATTGCACGACAATATTGTTTTGTTTTATAATATTGTGTTGTACACCCTACAATATATACAATGTTCTGCATACCGTAAAGTATACTTTAGTTCACTATAGTTCACACATATACATATATATATATTTGATTACTAGCCTACTATACTATATGTCCGACTTAGCGAGATGTCAAACTTATCCGTAGTCCGACTTACCGAGAGTTGACTGCATATTAGTATTTAATTTCAATAATTTAAAAATAACTTTTTTATTTTATATTATATCAGTATGAAATTATAATAACTGTTAATAATTAAAATAACTTTTAATTTCAGTAAAATATATCGTGTATACACGATTAAATTATATTAAATTATATATAATTATATTTAGACTTTTCATAAATTCATTAACTAAACTACCTGTGTACTACTTTATCCTTAGTATAAGCTAAACATAGGGTAGATATTCTGGGTATCCCTCCGATTATTATAGCCAATAGTTGGCGTAATAAATGCATTCATTCTTCATTCATAAAATGAGTGTGGGAATTACTAAATGATTGATGTTCGATTACCTCGTTGTTCGATCCTCTCATTGTTTTGTTAGCCGAGTCACGGGTTACAACTCTATACACTATAGTGTGTGCATATATATGCTACACTTGACTAAGCTATAGGTTAACTAACACGTATACCACATATACTATACGTGTAAGCTATATCAGATAACTATATCACGAGCCGAAATATTAATATATCACAGAATATAATTTATACGGATAAAAGCCAATATAGTTATTTCTAAAATTTACGGTACACAAAATTAATAGATTTATATATTAATTATAAATATTTAATTTATAATTCAGCGTATAAAGTGAAGAAAATGATGCAGGAAGATTAATTTTCGAATTCACGATAGACAGCATTTTCGATATAATTAGAAAAAATGCAATACAAAAAACTAAGATAGACTACAACATCTAGTTATCATACTATCATGCATGTAAGCTATCCAGGTGAGATAGCTATATATAGATATAGTTCTTACCAATAGAGTCGCAAAACTAATGAATAATAAGGAAGTATTTAATATGGTATAGTTATCAATAATAATGATATAATAGCAAATAAAAATCGCTGTAATTTAATACCCATGTAATTTATAATATTTTTTATTACCTATATATTATTATTTTTGCACTTTTATAAAAGTTACGGTACAAATAATAATCAATCATATAATATATTTTAATTATATTTTGTATATTATATTTAAATTGAAAACTTACATTTAATTATTATTATAATATATATTGTAGAAATATTCGTATTATTAATACACCTTAACCGTACTTAGCTACTATAATATAATATAATAATATGTATATATTTATATATATATATATATATATATATATATATAATAATAATAATAATAATAATAATATTTATTAGAAGAAAGTTGTATATATATATATCATGTTAATTATTAAATTCATTATATTATTGTTTCCTCTAAAAGGCTTCAGATGAAGATAATTATCTTTTCTATGCTGTCGCCTGCGATATATAAATGCACTGCTAACATCTCCGTTACCCATAAGTATACGGGTATACATATAGGTAATACATATAGGTATCCGATATCTATAGACATCGACTTCGTACACGACTTTGTGTGTATTAGCAACGGGTACTGTTACGCCATAGATAAGAATACTCGTCTTTCATTGGTCGAGTAATGATAGTGTTCTCTAAACAGTGTTGAGGTATACTTAATTATTTCATAACTTATTTTATAATGATAATAATAAAATAACTATTAGGATATACAATTCTAAACTTACTATAATATATATAAATATATATATATATATATATATATATATATAATAAATGAAACAATTTGATTCTTAGAAATTGTACAATAATATATATATATAATTATTCATAAATGATATAAGTGTGACGATCTTATGATTACTTTTCAATTGACATGCAGTAGATAGCAATGACAATGATATAATGTAACTCTCTATCGGATATAGACAATATATAATAATGATTCTCATATTCGTAATTAGTTCCAAATTATCTATAATATGAACCTCGATGGAAAATTATATTATTTTTAAACAGTCTGATATATATATGTATATATATACTATAGTTTAATATATGTATAGGTGAGATCTATACTGTCCATTTACATTATTCTATAGGGTGATTAAATATTTAGTCAGGGTATAAACATTTAAATTATTTATTATATTTTTTAATTGACAAAATTATTAATTTAATGTTACTTAAAACTTATAAATTATGCGTTTTTTACCCAATATATTTATTATTATTATTATTATTTAACTGTGGTATATATATATATATATATATATATTACTATATCACTAGATATTATAAGTAATATATCTCATAAATTAAGTAGGTTTTGTTTAAGTAACGTTTACTAATACATGTAGTTGTATACTATGTCGTACTATCTTTGTCTTTTTACGAATTACATATTAAGTTAAAACTTGACATGTCTTCATTTATTTATTATTAAATAAACTACATCTCCGATACGTATTAGATTAGTATTTAATAAGTATATATCATCGCTGTGTGGGACGACCTATACGACCTATACTCATTGTAATAGTATTCATGATATCAGTATATATACACAGTGTATACACGTATATAAATATATGTATATATATAGTATCATGTAGTGTATAGACTTATAGAAATGAAGTAACATATTATGTTATTTGTTATATTGTAACATTAAACGTGTCATAATAGTTAAGGGTAATGCTTTCAATGAGCTTTTGGTTCTAAAATTAAATATATTAAAAAAGACTAAATCAGAAGAAAAAAAATATTAATAATAATTTAAGATATGGTATAAAATAAACGAACCTAAATAAAAATAATTCATATTATATGCATAATATATGCATATATATACATATATATGCATATATAATGCATTATAATATATACTAATTAATAAACTACAATGCACACATAGGACACGTGACCAACTGGTATAGTGACGCATACTCTAAATATAACTTACATATAGGTATACTGTATACGGTTCAATGGCGCGCAACTATGTAAAAGTGACTTCGTTTATCGATAGAGATATATAGATAGAAATACATCGTATCTCATAAAGCAGATAGCAGACGGTTTCCGAACAACAACGCGATATATTATCAGTTCCAGGAGAGCAGTGTCACTGTGGTACTTATTAATATCTATATATTTGTATACTAATAACATTTTATTATACTATATTATATAACATACTTTAGTACGATAACTAACAAACACATATCATAATACCAAAGCCCAGGGCTTTGATAATACTACGAAATATTATTAATCCACAAATAATTAATAGTAATTCATGTATTAGGATTATTCCTACATATGTAAATTACATTTTATCAACGATCTACGAATATATTTTAATTCCTAATAGTAAATAAGACGCACACTTTAATTAATTATAATTTTCCAAATCTATAGATTATATTAACTTGTGCACTAGCATCACCTTACGTAACAGTTTAAGTGACAGCCGATAGACTCGAGTCGCGAATAAATATTGCTATCGTGCACGATAATATTACTCAGTCTAATACGCCCCTTTTTCACTTCCGATTCGAATAATACTTAATACCTGCCCGTCGCCTGACATCGCTCTATGACTTAACTTCTGTCACGTGCGTCGCTCTGACTATTACGTAATAGCGGGTGAAGCTCAGACAATCGTATCGCTCGGTTTATATCGGAGATATTCTATAAATAAAGAAGAACCCACATAATAATGTGTTATATTCGTAGATTTGTATTTCTCTTAGGTAAACTATGAATATATGGTTATACCAAAACCCGAGCTTTGGTTATACTATATATAGTATACATATATGTACCGCGTTATATAAATCTAACATATATATTGTATACTACCCCCCAGACATCGTAAAACTAGAACTACGATTATTGTATTAATATAAATATATAGGGGAAAGTAACCTAATACGGACAATAATATTTAACAATAAATGGTCTTAAGATTTTATGATTCAATATTGTTATTTAAAAATTACAATATATTAATATTATATGATTATAGATATTATTGTGATTTTAACATTTTATTTAATATATTTATACAATAGATAACGGGGGTGTATGTATTCGATATCCATGTCCTAATACGGACAGTGTCCGTCGGACCCTATATACAACTAGATAAACTATATATTATTGGTGAACCAATCAGATAAATTAACATTACATTATTTATAATTAATAATTTAATATAATTTAATTAGTAATTAATTTTTTAATTTTAATTATTTTATTAATTAATAATACAAGTCAAGTATCTAAATAATAACATATTTAGATTTAGCTTCATTGGTGGTATTAATATTATAACTCACGCGATTTTTATGAACATATGAATAGTTCATACGCTGCGCGCTTAATGGTTATCTATAACCTATAGGTTTTCCGTATTAATACATCTACAGTGTCCGTATTAGGGACTTATATGACCTCTAGATATATGCTTATAACTTAATTAATATTTGATAACAAATATAGAAATTATGTATATAATATTTTAGAATGCTTTAGTTTTTAATAATATATTGTTATGTTTTATATCGATACATTTGTATATTCTTGAGATGGATTCTTAAGTTGACATTTTTTTCATACATTTAAAAATGTTAAATTAATCATAAATGTTTTATTAATATATATATATATATATATATATATATATATATATATATTATGTTCGGACCATTAAAAAGGTCTTAAAATAATATTTAGAAGTGATCTTATATAACTGTGTATAAATAAATGATCGACTCTCGTTAAAACCATGGATGCCTCAACATGAGAGTGTGTTCGAAGGTATACCTTAATGTATACATTATAAGTATAATCTATAGAGCCATATGGTTAACCATTATAATTATAATTTAAAACTTCATATAAGTGCCTGGATAGGATTAAGAACTTCACCAAATAGAATATTACAAAGTAAATAAGTTAATGAAAGTATAAAGGATATCGATCAACATATATTTTCAAACTATTGATATTTATTGTATTGTCACGTGATTGACTATAAAAACTATTCATTGGCGATATACCAATCATCCACCAGGTGTATATACTAACTTAACTATAATAAAACATCAAACTTAAATACAAACACAATTTAAACGATTATATATATATATATATATAAACATATATGTATATATATATATATATATATATATATAGTTTTAGTATAACATGTATTGAAACATTCATGAGAACTTAAATAGTTGACAATTTGTATTAGCAAGGAAGAACGCAGTGTATTATATAACCACTGCTATGTATTACATCACCACGGTATGCCCGTTGTTACATAACATAGTAAGCCTACCGTAGATGTATAATATAGATACACAGGCAATCAAATGTGGGCGGAGTTTAGTATCCGATTGTGGGCGTGGCTACTAAATAGACGTAACGTTATTGCATGTTATGTATAGTTATTTGTAAAATAAACTTTCTAAATTGACAAAACACTATACATGTTTTGCATGTTTTACAAACTTCTAAACATAGTTATGCAAAATATAATTATCCATAATGTAGTATAATGTCATACTGATATAATATATAATAAAAAGTATATTTTAAAATTTCTGAGAATATATATATATATATATAGGTAGGTATATATATATATATATACCTACCTATAGGTATACTAGTACATATACCTATAGTATACTCCTACCTATAGCCTACTAGTATACTAATATAAAATATTAGTATACTAATATAATTTAATTATCATTTGAGATAAGGAAACCGTGACTTTATATTTTAGTTTCGGGATCATGGATAGGGGAAAGTCTCCGATTACCGACCGCTAAATGATTATTTGTAATAACTTATTCAATATTAAATATATTTATTTGAAATTTTGTAATTAGATTAATATTATAACAATGAATAATGTTGCCATTTTAAATTGTTGATATAATTATATTTACAAGATTAAACAGGGGGGTCAGTAATCGGATACATGTGCCTATAGTATACTACCGAACCCCTCAAATAATCAGGGTATAAATAATTGTAGTATTATAATATCCAATAAAAATAGTAGATATACATAAATATCATTAATTATAACATGCACATAATTTATTTGTTAATGAATTTATGTTTTAATAGTAATATTAAATTTAAATTTAAACTTTATAGTAATAATATTAAAATAATATATAATACTTATTCATTAATCAGTATGTATATAATCAACTGGAATCATGAATCATAATCTATATCAATGATACACAAATAAATTACGACACATTTTAAAGTAAAATATGGATATATTTTGATTGGATATTATAAATCACATGGTGTCGGTATTAGGGTAATTTAGGGGGTCGGTAATATGAAAATCATATGGGTTGCTATAATTAAGATATATTGGTTATTCAAATTAAATTATTTGTATAAATGTTATAAACATTTTATTGATCTACAATTGTATGCGAAGTATTAAGTTTTCTTTTAATTAATAAATTATTTACAATGATTTAAAAAAAGTTATTATTAAAATATTTAAAAAGTAAAAAGAGAATATTACATTTTTCAAATAACAATTGTAAGATTGAATATTTGTAAAAACAAAATACTTATTCATATTTATCATTAAATTACTAACAGTTCATGTAAATATAATGTTGTTATATCTCTTATAGTTACTGAAATACTATAGGGGGTCGGTATTATGAGGGGGCGGTAATCGGAGACTTTCTACTGCTAAATATTATGGAATTTAAATTATATATTTATTATAAATAATTATAAATACGATATAATATAGTTGTTGTTGAGGGTGGGTATGTGTATATCCTATATGTACTTAACAAATACACACAAATATACCGAACGGTGTACAACACAATATTATAAAACAAAACAATATAGTCGTGCGATATAAATATATTCACAACTTATTGTGGATTATCTGTGGTATCGCTGTCACTCAGACTGCTTCTGATGACACGCCCCCTTTTTGCACTTCCATTTTTGCACTTCCCTCGTCGCCGGAAGTCGCCCTATGACTTAACTTCTGTCACTTACGTCACTTTAACTATTGCGTAATGTCTAGAAAATATTAGCCAATCGTATTGCTCGGTTTACGTGGGTGTAATGCTATCAATAAAGATTCAATGATATAATAATTAGTAATAAATTAAGCACAGCTACGGTTACAGATAGCCAGTAATTACTGTATACTAGTACCTCAAGTCCGATATAGTAAATTACAACTAATGTTATTTAATATATACATAAATATATATACAGTCAACTCTCGGTAAGTCGGACTACGGATAAGTCGGAATTCTCGATAAGTCGGACACATTTAGATGGTTTGGTTGGATTTGTATCTAGTTCCATGTTAAATTAATCGGATAAGTCGGATAAGTTGGATTGGATAATTTTGACTTTTTTATAAGTCGGACACATATTATTGTCATTTTTATGATTGTTATACTGGATAAGTCGGACTTTTATAAATTTTCAGAAATGTTTACTTTAAATAATGAATATATTAATTTTAGTAAGTAATATTATTGAATACAACATTTTATGTTGTTGATTGTTGCATATTTTCACATTTTGGTAACCCTTTAACTCACGCTGCACATCTCATGTCTTATATATATATATATATATATATATATATATATATGTATATATTTATATTTTATAAACAAAAAAATATATATATATATATATATATATATATATATATATATAAATTAATATGAGAGTTATTTAAATCAATAGAAATTGAATATTCCCCACGAAGTTGTATGCATAAATAAATACATACTAACAATATACAACCTATCTATATTAATATTGAACACAATATAACACTATTACGTTAATTATTATAATTATAATTTATCCTTTCATCCCATCCAGGAACATAGATGAAGTTTTCACTTATAACCATATATGGCGCTAATGTCCCTTCGAATCCGCTCTCATGTTAAGGCATCCATGGTTTTAACCAGAGCCGATTATTTATGTATACACAATTATATAATATCATTTCTAGTAATATTTTAAAATTAATTATGGTCCGGACGAGGCTCGAATCATCATCCTACTGCTTTTAAGCATGTTTGTCTGACGCCTTAACGAACTGGGCCTATATACATATATATATATATATATATATATATATATATATATATATATATGTGTGGGTAACTTCCTATATACAACAAGGAATTCATATAATGTAATACTTTATTTTTAATTGAAACTTATCATCTATAGTAGAATGGTAATTGTTAGATAAGCATTAATTTAGTTTTATAATTATCATGGCAATTCATCTGCAGATAATAATAATATCACTATAATTATAAATATTGTTTAAATTAATAACTTATATATTATAAATATTACTAGTCAATTTATATAAAATAATGTAATATATTTGTATTAAATTATTAAGTAATATACTATAGTATAGGTAGGGGAAAGTATCCGATTACCGACTCCTCCTAATACCGACCCCCTCTCGTATATCAGTAACTATAAGAGTTATCTACAAATATATACATGAACTGTTAATAATTTAATGATAAATATGAATAAGTATTTTGTTTAAAAAAATATTTAATCCTACAATTGTTATTTGATCAAATGTAATATTCTGTTTTTACTTTTTAAATATTTGATAATAACTTTTTTTAAATCATTGTAAATACTTTATTAATTAAAAGAAAACTTAATATTTTACATATTATTGTAGATACAAATAATTTAATTTGAATAACTATTAACCAATATATCTTAATTATAGCAACCCATATGATTTTCCTATTACCGACCCCTAAATTACCCTAATACCGACCGCATGTGATTTATAATATCCAATCATAATAGATCCATAAATTTATTTTAAATTATGTTCTAAGTTGTTTTGTATCATTAATATAGATTTAGGATGCATTATTCCAGTTGATTATATACATATTGATTTATAAATAAATATTAAATAATAATATACACTATTTTAATATAATTACTATAAAGTTTAAATTTAAATTTAATATTACTATTAAAACATAAATTCAATACAAAATAAGTTACGTCATGTTATAATTAATTATATTTATGTATATCTAGTAGATATATTATCTACTATTTGTATTGGATATTATAATACTACAATTATTTATACCACGATTATTTTAGGGGGTCGGTAATAGGGGAAGGGGGTCAGTATTAGGCACATCTATCCGATTACCGACCCCCTGTTTATTCCTGTAAATATAATTATATCAAAAATTTAAAATAGCCACATTATTCATTGCCATAATATTACTCCAATTACAAAATTTAAAATAAATATATTTAATATTGAATAAGTTATTACAAATAATCATGTATGGGTCGGTAATCGGATATTTTCCCCTATATAATATAATGTTAAATAATCTATATATTTAATAAAATATATAGCCTATATTATATATTATAAATTAGGATATATCTATATAATACAAGTAGATATATATATTTTATTGTATTAATCTATGTTATTAATACAATAATAAGGATTAATAAAATAACATTATATACTTAATAAAATATATGAAATATGTGACTTTATTATTTATTTATATGTATAATACATATTATATGTATAATATACATTATATATATACTTTGAATTTAATTATTATATAATCATATGTATCACATATATATATATATATATATATATATATATATATATATATATACATAGGTAAAACATACACCTATAATGTGTATATACTATAAGCCGTTTATATCGAAATGACATTCAACGATATTTTATAGATTTATTTGTCGAATTTACATATATTTTCATGTAAATTCAATCGAATAAAATGAAATTGTAATCAACGATATATCTAGAAAATGAAATTAGTAGGTGATTCGTATATAAAATATAACGGACAGTGTGTAGTTTATGAAAACTAGGAAAATGTAAACTTTGAATGCACGACGTGCACGTTATAAATGATAGTCATCATTATAGGTGAGTCATCACCCTACACTGTATATAATATACAGTATTACATGGGTATATCAATTAGACTCGATAATAAACAAAATGTCGTTATAATTATGTCGTTATACATTCACTTTACACACACAATACATATACTTTGTACATTATATTGATAACATTAGATTACACTTAAAAATATATTATATAATACACGATTATATAAATCGTAAATATACTAAAGCGAATATGTATCTTTAATATATCGTTAGTTCCTATATATGATATATATGATACTTAATATGTTTATAAAAAGTTAAACTAATATAAATATGTACTAGTAATGTTGAACTATAACATTTAATTGTTAAATGTATTAAAGTAGGCGTAAATTAGACACACCCCTTATCACATAGGAAATCGAACATGTGTAAACAGATAATATGCAATACCTTATGACTTAGATAAATCACTATGATATCGATATAAGCGACATTTACTATATACAGTTTACTATATACATGTATTACATATATAGTATAAATAGTAGAAATAGTATATTTATAATTACGTATTTCAAGTTATTGATTATTATTATTATGGTATTCCGACTTTAGTATTAGGGTATTAACCTATAGGTTTTAACCTTAATACACTTTACATTTAATTTAATTAATTACCCATTATAATTCTTGGTTATTAATAATCACCAGATCTTACGGTAGTGTTTTCAAATATTAAACATGTCCTATATATGTATGTATACATATATTTATTAAAACCCATCTAAAGACATATACGTGAAACTTTTTTTGTGGTATATATTGTTCCTCTTAGATATTTTCTTATAGCGAGGTGTATTTTAATATGATAATTCATTAAAAATGATGACTTTAAATATACGTATAGTTATACTATCAACTATTATTCGTTCGTATTATGTAATACTTATGTAACTAAAGGTGACGTCATAGTTCTTAGCACACTTTATCACACGACACTGTATTGTGTTATACGTGTTATTGGTGATAGGCTAATTAATGATATCAACACCCCTCTCTCTCCCTGATCAACCCCTCTCTCCCACTAATAGTCAATAGCGTTTGATATCAATAACGCCTCTAATTAAAGTGGCTATCCGGTATGTGTATCATCTATAATATATACATAATACATAGATATAGAGTACCAGATATAGGTACTCTAAGTCTATGACATAGTAGTTAGTTACTAATAGATTTGTATAATGAATGCTTCGCAAAATCCCAGCATTCAACTTACATCAAAACTTAAGTTGAACTTAAGTTGAACTTAAGTTATGATGTAAGTTGAACTTAAGTTTATCGACTTAAGTTGAACTTAAGTTGAACTTAAGTTGTGATGTAAGTTTTTTAAATTAAGTTAAATTTAAGCATTATTATTAATGTACTATAATCAACTTTAGTAGAACATAATATATAAAATATAAAATTATATAATTAAATATTATTTATTATAACTTATGTTTCATAACTTAAGTTCAACTTAAGTTCTCAACTTAAGTTCAACTTAAGTTATTAACTTAAGTTCAACTTAAGTTATTGATGTAAGTTGAACGTAAGTTTAAATTAAAAATAAAATATTAATATAAATATTAGTATTTTATGATTAATTATTTATGTTTAATATAGTTATGATATAAAAATATACATTTAAACATATATTTATTCATATTATAAACTTAAGTTACATAACTTAAGTTGAACTTAAGTTATGAACTTAAGTTGAACTTAAGTTATGAACTTAAGTTACGAACTTAAGTTGAACTTAAGTTGTTGATGTAAGTTGAACGTACGTTTATATATGGGTTTATATATAATAATAATAATAATATTATAATAATAATAATAATAATAATAATAATAATAATAATAATAATAATAATAATAATAATAATAATAATAATAATAATAATAATAATAATAATAATAATAATAATAATAATAATAATAATAATAATAATAATAATAATAATAATAATAATAATAATAATAATAATAATAATAATAATAATAATAATAATAATAATAATAATATAATACATATTATATTATATACTTATGTTACATGACTTAAGTTCAACTTAAGTTATGAACTTAAGTTGAACTTAAGTTATGAACTTAAGTTGAACTTAAGTTACGAACTTAAGTTGAACTTAAGTTGTTGATGTAAGTTGAACGTAAGTTTATATATGGGTTTATATAGAATAATAATAATAATAATAATAATATTAATAATAATAATAATAATAATAATAATAATAATAATAATAATAATAATAATATAATACATATTATATTATATACTTATGTTACATGACTTAAGTTCAACTTAAGTTATGAACTTAAGTTGAACTTAAGTTATGAACTTAAGTTGAACTTAAGTTATGAACTTAAGTTGAACTTAAGTTATGAACTTAAGTTGAACTTAAGTTATGAACTTAAGTTGAACTTAAGTTACGAACTTA
This sequence comes from Osedax fenrisi, assembly GCA_964019155.1. Taxonomy (NCBI): domain Eukaryota; kingdom Metazoa; phylum Annelida; class Polychaeta; order Sabellida; family Siboglinidae; genus Osedax; species Osedax fenrisi. The sequence continues at coordinate 6,524,929 of OZ025244.1, read as the reverse complement.
AGTTGAACTTAAGTTGTTGATGTAAGTTGAACGTACGTTTATATATGGGTTTATATATAATAATAATAATAATATTATAATAATTATCAATCAATAATAATAATAATAATAATAATAATAATAATAATAATAATAATAATAATAATAATAATAATAATAATAATAATAATAATAATAATAATAATAATAATAATAATAATAATAATAATAATAATAATAATAATAATAATAATAATAATAATAATAATAATAATAATAATAATAATAATAATAATAATAATAATAATAATAATAATAATAATAATAATAATAATAATAATAATAATACAATACATATTATATTATATACTTATGTTACATGACTTAAGTTGAACTTAAGTTATGAACTTAAGTTGAACTTAAGTTATGAACTTAAGTTGAACTTAAGTTACGAACTTAAGTTGAACTTAAGTTGTTGATGTAAGTTGAACGTAAGTTTATATATGGGTTTATATATAATAATAATAATAATAATAATAATAATAATAATAATAATAATAATAATAATAATAATAATAATAATAATAATAATAATAATAATAATAATAATAATAATAATAATAATAATAATAATAATAATAATAATAATAATAATAATAATAATAATAATAATAATAATAATAATAATAATAATAATAATAATAATAATAATAATAATAATAATATAATACATATTATATTATACACTTATGTTACACGACTTAAGTTGAACTTAAGTTCATAACTTAAGTTCAACTTAAGTTATTGATGTAAGTATTATTATTAAGTTTATATAATTATTTTATTATAGAAATAATAAAATATTATACCTTTTAATTATTTTGAAATATTGATTTAATTTTTATCTATGCAAATTAATTATAAATTATTATTTTAAATTAATATTTAAGTAAATAAACTGTTTTTAATAAATAACATATTATTTTAAAACCTAAAATTATTTAAGTAATCCTATGTATTTTAATATATTATCATAATATAATTCAGGAGACTCGTGAACTACAATTTTAATCATAATTAAATTGATAATACAAATAGAAATCATGTGAAATAATTGCCCAATATTTAATATATAGCAATTGCATATTGATTAAATATTGTATTCAATATTAAAATGATTATATTATTGAATTTAAGTTTTAAATCTAACTTAAATAAAATAATATAATATATTATAATATATAATTTAATATTTTGTTATGGTAATACGTATACGCTAATATACTATTATTTATTTTACATATAAACTTACGTTCAACTTACATCAACAACTTAAGTTGAACTTAAGTTTAGAACTTAAGTTGAACTTAAGTTATGAACTTAAGTTGAACTTAAGTTATGAACTTAAGTTGAACTTAAGTTATGAACTTAAGTTGAACTTAAGTTGAACTTAAATTCATAACTTAAGTTCAACTTAAGTTTATTTGTTACCATCGACTTAAGTTGAACTTAAGTTCATAACTTACATAGCTAAATAATTTATAATTGTCATACTTATCTTCTCGGCAGTTAATAACACGTGCCCTACATTCACATATAGATATATATATATATATATATATATATATATATATATATAACTCAATCGAGTCTAAAGTTCATTATTATCCTCATATCCTTATATCTAACATCCCTATATGTAAATAATAAATTGACATATATGTCAATTTCATAAATATCTTACACGCGCGCGTGTATCGTTATAATGTCGCTATAATCTATAAATAGATATAGGAATTCATAACTATTCTAAACTTTTATAAATAAAATAGCGGTAACAATTGTTAATTAGGGGAAAGTCTCCTATTACCGACCCCTAAATGATTATTTGTAATAACTTATTAAATATTAAATATATTAATTTAAAATTTGTAATTAGGGTAATATTATGGCAATGAATAATGTGGTTATTTTAAATTGTTGATATAATTATATTTACAAGAATAAACAGGGGGTCGGTAATCGGATACATATGCCTAATACCGACCCCCTTCTCCTATTACCCCGGCTATTACCGATCCCCTACAATAATCATGGTATTAATAATTGGTGTATTATAATATCCAATAAAAATAGTAGATAATATCTACTAGATATACTTAAATATAATTAATTATAACAAGCACGCAATTTATTTATTATTGAATTTATATTTTAATAGTAATATTAAATTTAAATTTAAACTTTATAGTAATTATATTAAAATAGTGTATATTATTATTAAATATTTATTTATTAATCAATATAGGATAACCTATATTAACCTATATATAATCAACTGGAATCATGAATCCTAAATTTATATCAATGATACACAAACAAGTTACGACATAATTTAAAGTAAAATACGGATCTATTTCGATTGGATATTATAGAATCACATGGGGTCGGTATTAAGGTAATTTAGGGGGGTCGGTCATAGGAAAATAAGATGGGTTGCTATAATTAAGATCTATTGGTTAATAGTTATTCAAATTAAATTATTTGTATTGATATACAATATTATGCGCAGTATTAAGTTTTCTTTTAATTAATAAATTATTTACAATGATTAAAAAAATTGTATTATTCAAATATTAAAAAATATAAACAGAATATTACATTTTATAAAATAACAATTGTAGGATTGAATATTTTTTAAAACAAAATACTTATTCATATGTATCATTAAATTACTAACAGTTCATGTAAACCCCTCGCGCTAATTTTTACTGAATCACTTCTTTTACCTTACTCGTACCTATATGTATTCGTACTTTAGTTTCTGCTTCCATTCTTTATCTGTGAATTTCTTCCACTCTCGATTGAACATTGTCTGTATTTTTGCAATAATATTACAAGGGTATACCCAGAAGTATACTTAGAAGTAATCCATATAATATATGGATATCTAATTATATATCATATGTATACAGTAATGTGTGTTTTAATTTTATAATCACCTACATATAACTTGTTTCAATCTATTCAATGCTATGGGGGTACAATCGTTAACGTTTTCCGAACGTAAGACATAGGTCATATGTGTAAACGTTGATATATAGGTATTATAATTGTATAAATGTTATATATAACAATATACTCTATATAGTATTATAGATAATTATATAGAGAATCAATATTTTCATAAAATAATGATTAATAATTGTATAGCAATTTTTTGAATTGAACAAAATGTATATATACGAGTTTAGTAGAAAGTTAAGCCCCTGTCACACCGAAGAAATAGGACGATATCGCGCCAAATGTGTAGGAAATGTTAATCCAATGGACTTGATGTTTGTAATAGATCTGAATTCTATTGTCTATGATATTTACACATTTCAAACTTTCAAAATTTAAATTTATTTAAAATAAAATACTTGCCTAAGTATGGCAGATGATATGTTAATCTTTTCTAGTGAAATAATGGAGTATTTATCAAAATCATATATCGTTAGTATTCTTATTCTATAAAATTATATATTCATCATTCGTAAGTTATGATACATTTAAATAATTGTTATTATGTTAACCTGGTTTACCATATTTTAAATATTATTTTAAATAATAATTTGTTAGATTACAACCAATTATATTCAGTAATTCATACATCTCAACTATAGTTGGGTCTAGTCTATATCAAATCGTTATATTATTATATTACTAAGTATAATATTTACCTGATTATATTAATATTATATTAAATATATCCATTATTAAATATAAATAAGAAAATTGTATACACGCTTATCGTGACGATACAGCCTGTATCATACAAGTGCATATTTTAATACTGAGTATTATACTCTATTATAATAATAGTAATTATTATTATTATAATAATTATTATCATTAATAATTATGATAAATACATAATTATAATTATTATTATTATAATAGTGACAATAATTATAGACTCTATAATTTATAGAGTATATATCAAACTATAATCGTTTATTATATATTCCTATATTATGTCGATATCATTAGCCAATATAGTTTAATTATTCATATTATTGATTTGAATTATTTCCTTTAGTCGATATAAAGAATTATTTATAATGGATTATGATCAAACTCTTTGCGAATTTAAAAATAAGCCACTCTCTAAATACCCGCAACATTCTTTATTCAAATTATTGATTGTATAAATATTTTGAATACATTTGATCACATATATGAATAAATGTGCATCATAATTGTATATATACTAATATTATATATCAAACTAAAATATAAAATTACACGTTATTTTATATAATATATAATATTACTCATATTCTCGTGATTATGATATCTATAGACATATGTGCAGATATATGTGAAGTTACGCAGACTATATATAGATTTGCAAAGTTTTTGACCAGGTACCTATAATAATTATTATCATAATAGTTTGATCATTAGAATCTATAAATTATTATGATTATCTGACTATCTTCCTAATAAACTTAATATTACATAGAAATATTTCAGAAATGCTATATTTATATTAATAGTGTTAAAATGTATGGTTTTAAAAAATTAATTTAATAAATACTAATTATTTAAAATAGATTTTATTAAATTATTATTATTAAAAATGTATATACTTTGTTCTAAGTTATAGATTTCATAATTATAAAGATACAAACATAAAAATTAATTATGAATTTAATATGAGTTATAAATGATTACATTTAACTAAAGGCAATAATTAATATAGTTAAACTATAGGGATCCTTATTCGATATACGATTATAAAATTATTATATTACTATAAGCCTAATATTTACTAGATTACACGTAAGTTATATAAACTCATTTATTATCAAATATAAACACACGACTCGTGTGACACGATATACACGCTGAAATTCATACTTTATAATATAAAGTTTATATTAAACAAATAGTTATTTATTATATATACCGATATTATTAGTGCCTTCTGTAGTTGAACTATACAATATTTATACATTTTTGCATTTAGTCGAGATAAAGAGCTATACATAAAAAGTGTAATTATATCTGGGAGTATATATCCGCAATTATATTTAAACAAATAAATATTAAGTTGACTAACCTCGCATCTATTATAGCTTACAAAAACAGATTTATTGCCTTTTTTATTTTTAATATATTTTATAAATATAGATGTGTCTCTATATATATATAACAATGTCTATTGTATATATATATATATATATATACTATTTATTTAATCGATGATAAAATATTGAAAATTTGAAATATATATTTATCCATTTTAAATATTAAATAATCATTTATCAAAAAATTAATACGATGATAATATAAACCTAAATATATTTACAATTAGTATTTCGTATTGCATGTATACCACACTATGAACTATACTAATGCTCGCATCGCCGTGACCAGACTCCGACGGAAGGAGATTGTCTGTGTACGATGTTACGCACTCCACCGCTGTTCACCACGCTGAGGGTGAACACAGACGTGGTCACGCTTGACCGAGCGCTCGAAACCGTATCCTCCGACCTTAATGAAGTTAGTACGCACACCGATACCGCGTCGAGTTATCGCGTAACATGATTTATATTATTAACCACCGTTTCATAGCGTTTAAGCTCTTATATGCAATATATATATATTTTTACAATGATTTTTAAATGTTTTAAGTTTCATATTTTAATATTTTACTCATCTAATCAATGTATTATTAATATGAAAATATCAGAGTTTTTATCATAAATAAGTTGCATTTTTACTGCTCTCAGTTTCGAATCATCATTACAAAATATCAAATTTTAAATATGAAAAAATTGTTGTTATATATTATATGAATTCAATTACATTTTTCAATTTTATATTTTCAAATTTTTCTTATAAAGCAATCGGCTATCCATATATAAGTGAAGTTAATATTTTAGATTAAATACATGCATTTTAGTAGTTTCTTGTAGCTTGGATTGTATGGTGTCATACGGATGGATGTAGGGGAATCTTCCAAGACTATGGGATGGATAATACGCAGGAGGTTGTTGAAGTAGAAATGTATTGGTGGAGCTAAATAGTGATTAATGTTAACTATATCCTATCACATAAACTTTTCCTCGTCTCTATTCTATATACAAATTATCCAGCAATACGATAACAGAAATGTTGAACGGCCGAATATTTACGTTCACCCGATGTTGAAAGATCTCATCGTCATCGATAATAGGGGTCCACAAATAGTAAAACAGGTAATAATTATATATATGTCATATCTTATTAGTATATATATATATATATATATATATATATGTATATATAAAAAGTGTCATACGTCGTATGCTATTCATTGTTTCTATACACATAAGATATGAAGCTATAGATATTTAACGCAATTATGTCTTGTTCTATTTTTAGAACTCAATAGAATGAATTCTATAATTAAATAGAATAATGAATTAACTATTTATTCGAATATCATATATCGTTGAAACAAAATATCGAACATATTAATTTAAAATATCATATTAAAATTTCCCATTCTTATGTAAATATAATACTTTTCATAAATGTCATTAATTTGTACTGAATTATTATCTTGTACAATATTATCTAAATCCAAAAGGAACTGATTATATATTTTCGTGTGACTAAATATAAATTAATATCAGCTACCGTATCATTGATCGTAAGGCCTATAATTAAGAATACAGATGGTATTAATAAGATTAATTGAAAAATATCGAACTAAAATATTCCACTGAACAATACAATGATAGGTATAATTAATTTCATGTATTGTCTCGAAGGACTCTAATAATATATATTACTTAAGAATATGTAAATAATTCAATCATTAGTTATGGATACCAATACTAAAATAAGGTATTGATGAACCTCATCTCTTTTAGAGATAACTTCACTTTCATTACTTCTTTTCTCTTTGATTTATTGATAACATATTTCACTGAAACTCGGCATACATATTATATTTTAAATAACTTTTTTCCCATCTCTCTCTCAAAATCTCCAATATACCTTCCCATAATTATTCACTTAAGTTATTAATTATTATCCTTTGTTGCTAATAGCAACTTACTATTATTTTTAAAATGTTATTATCATTATGATCTCTACATAGGTGAGATATCAACGCTGACCTATTTAGATAAATAAACATTCATCATCATCATCATCATCATCATCATCATCATCATCAGCATCATCATCAGCATCAACAGCATCATTGTAATCATTATGTTATATACTCGCGTTGCATGACTACAATACCTCTACCCCATGCCCTACAATACCTCTACCCCATGCCCTACATTACCTCTACCCTATGCCCTACATTACCTCTACCCCATGCTCTACAATACCTCTACCCCATGCCCTACTATACCTATACCCCATGCCCTACAATATCTCTACCCCATGCCCTACTATACCTCTACCCCATGCCCTACAATATCTCTACCCCATGCCCTACTATACCTCTACCCCATGCCCTACTATACCTCTAACCCCTCTATACCTCTACCCCATTCCCTACGATACCTCTACCCCATGCCCTACTATACCTCTACCCCATGCCCTACTATACCTCTACCCCACGCCCTACGATACCTCTACCCCATGCCCTACTATACCTCTACCCCATGCCCTACTATACCTCTACCCTATGCCCTACTATACCTCTACCCCATGCCCTACTATACCTCTACCCCATGACCTACTATACCTCTACCCCATTACCTACTATACCTCTACCCCACGCCCTACGATACCTCTACCCCATGCCCTACTATACCTCTACCCCATGCCCTACTATACCTCTACCCCATGCCCTACAATATCTCTACCCCATGCCCTACTATACCTCCACCCCATGCCCTACTATATCTCTACCCCATGCCCTACAATATCTCTACCCCATGCCCTACTATACCTCTACCCCATGCCCTACTATACCTCTACCCCATGCCCCTCTCTACCTCTACCCCATGCCCTACAATATCTCTACCCCATGCCCTACTATATCTCCACCCCATGCCCTACTATACCTCTACCCCATGTCCTACTATACCTCTAACCCCTCTATACCTCTACCCCATTCCCTACGATACCTCTACCCCATGCCCTACTATACCTCTACCCCATGCCCTACTATACCTCTACCCCATGCCCCTCTATACATCTACCCCATTCCCTACGATACCTCTACCCCATGCCCTACTATACCTCTACCCCATGCCCTACTATACCTCTACCCCATGCCCCTCTATACCTCTACCCCATGCCCTACAATATCTCTACCCCATGCCCTACTATATCTCCACCCCATGCCCTACTATACCTCTACCCCATGTCCTACTATACCTCTAACCCCTCTATACCTCTACCCCATTCCCTACGATACCTCTACCCCATGCCCTACTATACCTCTACCCCATGCCCTACTATACCTCTACCCCATGCCCTACTATACCTCTACCCCATGCCCCTCTCTACCTCTACCCCATGCCCTACAATATCTCTACCCCATGCCCTACTATATCTCCACCCCATGCCCTACTATACCTCTACCCCATGTCCTACTATACCTCTAACCCCTCTATACCTCTACCCCATTCCCAACGATACCTCTACCCCATGCCCTACTATACCTCTACCCCATGCCCTACTATACCTCTACCCCATTCCCTACGATACCTCTACCCCATGCCCTACTATACTTCTACCCCATGCCCTACAATACCTCTACCCCATGCCCTACTATATATCTACCCCACACCCTACGATACCTCTACCCCATGCCCTACTATACCTCTACCCCATGCTCTACTATACCTCTACCCCATGCTCTACAATACCTCTACCCCATGCCCTACTATACCTCTACCCCACGCCCTACTATACCTCTAACCCATGCCCTACTATACCTCTAACCCATGACCTACAATACCTCTACCCCATGCCCTACTATACCTCTACCCCATTCCCTACTATACCTCTACCCCATGCCCTACTATACCTCTACCCCATGCCCTACTATACCTTAACCCATGCCCTACTATACCTCTACCCCATGCCCTACTATACCTCTACCCCATGCCCTACTATACCTCTAACCCATACCCTCTATACCTCTACCCCATGCCCTACTATACCTTAACCCATGCCCTACTATACCTCTACCCCATTCCCTACTATACCTCTACCCCATTCCCTACTATATCTCTACCCCATGCCCTACTATACCTCTAACCCATACCCTCTATACCTCTACCCAATGCCCTACTATACCTTAACCCATGCCCTACTATACCTCTACCCCATGCCCTACTATACCTCTACCCCATGCCCTACTATACCAGGTGAAGATGAAGGTGATAGTGGAGATGACATGCGGAGAGGCTGTACTAAGGGGGGCTGATGTGTTCGCTCGAGGAGTGATAGCCACACCTTCTTGTTAGTGGTAGCATTATTGCGACCTTTCACCTTTGGAGTGATAGCCACACCTTCTTGTTAGTGGTAGTGTTGTTACGACCTTTCACCTTTGGAGTGATAGCCACACCTTCTTGTTAGTGGTAATGTTACTTTACAGGCGCGCCTTTGTCGTATAATCCGTGTAAATGTAGTCAATAGGCACGAGATTGTCAAACTTTTATACTAATCTTAGGTCTTAATGCATACCCGAGTTCTCTTCTGTTTCCATACCAATGTCGATTAAACTATCGTTATTTTCATAATTATAATCATATTCAAAATGTAATCGTAATCGTAGTTTCTCTAGGCACGTCCGGTATCGCAGTGATATCACCACCCCTAACCTTTGACCTCTGTCAGACATGAAGGTCGGCGACGTAGTATCGGTGTATGCCGACGTAGAAGGTGCCTGTCTGCGGGGCTATCAGAAGTCATACCACGGTACTACCGTGTTTGTAGGTAACGGTGTAGCTTGCCTCGATAGGACTACCTTATTCGGTGGCCTTCACTCCGATAAACTCAGGTTAGATACGCCCCCTGAAGTTAGATACGCCCCTATCTCACTTGTCTGAGGATAGACACGCCCCCTTGTCTGAAGTCAGATACGCCCCTATCCCACTCGTTTGAGGATAGACACGCCCCTTGTCTGAAGTTAGATACTCCCCTATCCCACTCGTCTGAGGATAGACACACCCCTATCCCACTTGTCTGAAGATAGACACGCCCCCCTTACACCTTGTATATAGTGAGATACACCTCTTTGTTTGTGTTAGATACACGTCATATTATCTGAGCTTAGACATGCCCCTATCCTGACTAGGTTTACTAGAAATACCCCTAACCCCCTTATCTGAGGTATATATGCCATTATTTATAATGATAGATATACCCATATCTCAATTGTATGAATTAGATAAACCCTCTTTCCTCTTATCGATATTAGATATACCCCTCTTTATTCTATTGTAATGTGTATTGTTTATAAGTTACATAGAATACTATCCTGGGTGTTGTGATAATACAAACTGAATACATTAAATGTTATCTACATTTTTCTATTTCATGTTTGAATTGATTCATATAATGTTTTACATAAATACTTTTTTATTTAAACTTAAATTTAATTTGTATATTATTTTACATTGATATATGAAATATAACTTGATATATTTATCTTATCATTACATTCGTTTAAGTATATATGCTTATGTATTGTGAATGAATATTTCAATATTTTAATATATACCCAATTAATTTCAATATTTAATTAACTCAGAATAATTATAATTAAGGTATATAATTAATATATATATATATTGTTATTTTTTATTTTACGAAAGTAAGATATCCTAGAATGTGATAGAGAATTATAATATATTGCATAATTCTTACTATCTTATAGATTTGTTAAATAATAAATAAGTTATCACTATTTTAGTAAACCACTATATTTTATATTAAAATTAAATAGATATAAAAATATATTTATAGAACCACTTCACACCTAACTTTAAGTAAACATCCTGTACTCAGCATAAATTTAAACATCTAATATTTCAAGTAATAAAGCAATTATCTGTCTATTAAAGTATAGTACTTTATATATATATAAAGTACAATACTATAAAGTACAATTATATACTATAGTATAACACTATGTTATAGATAACAACTTAGATAAGAAGATTTCTTCAAGGGGCATCATGAATATGTTTCTCTTAATGAAGCTGCCTAATTATTATGTTGTGATCCCCACTAATAAAGTAGAGTAATACCCATTAAATAGCATACTTATAGCTTTAAATAACTTTCTATATATATACATGTAGATCACTATGTATTAGATAACAAACCGATTACTAAAATAGCCAGCAACATATGCTTAGATCTATTCGTTAAATTACTAATAGACGTACATTTCATAGTAAGATTATGGTATTCAATGATGGTTTTAATGCATTCGACCACCATAATAGAATATAACCTATACTTTAGAGTATGCCTACCATATTTCTTAATATTCACTATTCACTACTAATACTACTTGTAAGTAACTATTACACTGGTCGACATTATCAATAATAGTTAGTTTTCATTATCGATATCGTAATTAATATCAACTACATGTGTGGCTCAGTTGGCTAAAGTGTCAGATACAGATAGTAGCTGGGTCAGGCCCCGTCACTACCAATATCATAGGTCTTACAATATTAGTTAGAAGTGATCTTATATAAATGATCAGATCTCATTAAAATCATGGATGCCTATTATGAGATCGGATTCGAAGGGAAATTAAAGCCATATATTGTTATAAGTGAAAACGTCATCTAAGTTCTTGTATGGGATATAACTACACCAAAATAACAATAACAGTAACAATAATAATATCAACGTAAACAGAGATTGTTTCACTTATCACTGTTGCAAACATTATAGATTTTACCCACTTTGCCGATGTTTCTTTCATAAATAACATATTCATAAATTGTTCCTCTCCCTTCGCATAGATCACTCTCCTTCATCTATTCCAATCCTATACCTCCTCTCTCAGCTATTCCACCCTTCACTATAATAACTCCTTTTCAATGATACTTAGCCCTTCACCGATTTCAATCCCTTCACAGATATATCCCATTATTAACAATTGCTATTCCCGATGCCACCCCCTTTTACCGCACCACTCCCCCTACTACTTTAACCCCATTCACCGATACCCCCCTCACTGACACTACTCCCCCTACCCCTTTAACCCCATTCACCGATACCCCCCTCACTGATACCACTCCCCCTATCCCTTAACCCCATTCACCGATACCCCCCCTCACTGATACCACTCCCCCTATCCCTTAACCCCATTCACCGATACCCCCCCTCACTGATCCACTCCCCCTACCCCTTAACCCCATTCACCGATACCTCCCCTCACTGATACCACTCCCCCTATCCCTTAACCCCATTCACCGATACCCCCCCTCACCTCACTACAGAGGACTAGCTATAGAGATGACAGCCCCTCTATACGTGGGTCCCTCGCTACAGTCCCTACACAGTCTGGGCACCTCTCTATTCGCTCAGAATCTCCCCTCCGTAGTGTGTGGTCATGTGATGGATGTAAGGGAGGGGCAACTCATCGTCGACATGTGCGCTGCTCCAGGTTAACAACAGCTACAGCAGCAGTAACAGCAGTAGTAGCAGTAGCAGCAGTAGTAGTAGCAGCAGCAGTAGTAGTAGTAGTAGTAGTAGTAGTAGTAGTAGTAGTAGTAGTAGTAGCATTAGTAGTAGTAGTAGTAGTAGTAGTAGTAGTAGTAGTAGTAGTAGTAGTAGTAGTAGTAGTAGTAGTAGTAGTAGTAGTAGTAGTAGTAGTAGTAGTAGTAGTAGTAGTAGTAGTAGTAGTAGTAGTGGTGGTAGTAGTGGTAGTGGTAGTAGTGGTAGTAGTAGTAGTAGTAGTAGTAGTAGTAGTAGTAGTAGTAGTAGTAGTAGTAGTAGTAGTAGTGTTATCAGCTCCAGCAGCAGTGTTACCATCAGATTCATCGCTTCAGTATTGTTAATGTCATAGTTGTTATCATCAGTAGTAGCAGCAGCTCCAGCAGTAGCAGCAGCAGCTTCATCATAAGTAGTATTAATGTCATCATTGTTATCGTCATCACATCAAAAGTAATACTACAAATACTATCAATTAACCTCTTTCCTAATAATACTACACATACAAATGACCTTTCTAACTGAATTAGTACAATAAATATCCGGTTCTTATGACATAACTTACTACTAAACGCTAGTAAAATCAAACTACAACTTAATATTTCACATTCGTCAACACCTTTTCCTAATGTACTATGTTAGAGAATTCTATAACTCATTCAAAACCAGTAACAAATGTGGGTTTTATTTTTGACGAAAAACTCACGTTTATACCTAAAATAAAATCTATATATAAATCATATAATATTTCACTATATAAAATTAAATCTATTCGTAAATGTACATCTTATAAAACCTGTAAAATTCTCATTAATTCGCTAGTTTTCTCCAACTTAGACTTTGCGAATTTATTATATTCTAATATTCTTAAATGTAGAACATTAAAAATGAATAAAATAATTAGATCTTCTGACCGCCTCATTGATTAGTAATATATCCATAACATATTATAATATAAACTTCATTACCTAAAATCATAACACCCTCTCTTCACTTATATCTGCTAACTCTATTAGATTAATTATACCTAAATGTAATTATACTACACTTCTTGGTAGATATTTTAGTGTAACTACCCCTAATAATGGGAACTTGCTTCTAATTAATATTTGAAAAATTAATAATAATAATTCAATTCTAGACAATGTAAACAAAATTCTGTTGCCTAATTAATAATGATGTGTTTATTTATTGTCTTTTTATTGTTTCAATTTAAAATTTACTTAGATATATTTATATTTTTTTTCGCGCTTTTATAATACCCTGTTGAATTATATAACTATAATATATATTTACATTGTTTAAATAAACTAATATATCAATCAGTATCATCATCATCATCTATAGTATACTTTTTATAATATTTAATGCTTAGAATTGTAACTACGCTCATAATATAATAAGTAGTTATTAATAAAATATGTATTATAATAATTAATTATTTTCTTATATTAATATGTATTCAAGACATATTATTCATATTTAGGTGGGAAAACTGGACATTTGGCGTCGTTAATAAAAAATCAGGTTCATAAACAATAATAATTCATTCAGTATCATGTTTCTGAACTAAGTTATTTATTAAATTCTAGTTATATTATTAGTATTAAATATTAAACTTTATTGAACATATAATAAATACGTTCTTTATATTATCATAAATAATAAAAACTATCCCTTATTATAATAATTATTATGATATAAACATTTGATAAAAATTATTCATGTTAATTTTATGCTTCAGATTAATTTAACAAATTAATTGTAAAATATTAATAAATAAATGTACATAATATAACATTGTTTGAAATTTAGTATTAATTATTATAACATTATCACAAAATATATAAATTACTTAATTGATATCATATACAATTAGAATGTTAAATTTGTAGAGAAGTTACATAATAATTTGTAAATGATAGCCTAGATTTATTCTAAGGATTATATAATTATGTAATATGTAGTACTAGAAGATACATAATTCTCTATAAATTATTGATTAATCTATGATGTTAGATATAATTACATATATTAAAGATTTATTAAAGATTTATTTAAAATATAATCACAATGTATGATAATCTACATTTATACCTAAATAGCTATTACTAAAGTAATGGCTTCGATAATTATGCAGGCGGGTACATATGTTTTTTTTGATTACGATTTACATGTTCAAATTTAAATGCTTATTGCGCTTGTATTATTATCTATATAATAAGTAATCATTTAATAGAATTTAATTATAGTTTAATAATATATATATATATATATATATATATATATATATAACGAATATTAGTTATATATCTAATATATACATATACTCTGCTATGATTATTTTATATTTGATAATGTCAATCGTAATTAAAACAAATAAAACATAGAATTTTACGTAAAATTCATAATCAAAACAGCATAGTACATTGCAGAATTGTACATATTTATATGTGTTAGATTGGTGATTATCTATCTCTATCACTAACCCTCCCACCATTAGTGCTAATTAGGGTTAACCCTACCACTACCCCTATTACTATACACACGCCCCCACCCAGGGTAGAATAATAGCGGTGGACAAGAGTAAGAACAGGGTGAAGAGGATGAAGGAAACCCTCGCCAAACTAAAGGCCTCTTGCGTCGAAGCCTACCCATTCGATAGCGTGAAACTTATCCAGGACGGAGCGGGTAAGCTATGGTGTGATTCATCATGATTGAATAGTTTATATTAGTACATGAGTGTATAGTAACTAAGAATAATTGTATAATGGATCGAGACAAAAAGTTAGAAGTAACTAAAGTTCTCGACCAGCGATAATAATAATATAATAAGAACTATAAATACATTAAAAAACTACTGGTAACAAGTAGCGCCACCTATGTATTCCGAATTTCTCACCTTTATATCGTTCATTATCGACATAAAAAATATATTACGCGAACTAGATCTATAACATATATTACATATAATAAATACATAATCATTTATTAGAAGATTTAGTTTATAATAAATATAAATACAAATAAAACTAGCTAATATTATTTCACTTCTAAAGGGCTTTACATTAAGATGTATATCTTTACTTTTATTGCCTCCCAGTAAATAGTATATTAGATATTTAAGTATATATAAGTATATCGTTTTACAACTAAAACATCCATACAATTAGCGTATTCTCGTATATAGGGTAAACTTGACATCAATAAGGTTTGTAGTATGTTTGTTTCATTGCCAGTATATCTTGTTAGTTTCACCTGTTATTATAGTATCTTACAATGTATTACTAAAGATTTTTCTAATGAAAGATATAACACTCAAGCGAAATCGTGTAATTCTATTTTGTATACAAAAACTAACAGCGCCACCTATATAGGGTCAATTTTCGGAACTACGTGTTGTTTATAATGTAAATTTGTATCAAACTATGCACTTTTAAAATGAAAAATATTATACTTTACATTATTATTTTATGATGAAAACTAAGTGTTCATTACTAATCTATAACCAAGCAATATGATATGTTGATTTTAAATGCTATGGGGATAGTAAAAGCTAATTTATATTGCATCTAATTTAATAGAGCAATGAAAACATTATAGTATGCAAATCGCGGCAAACCTAAATCGATTTCGATACTGCTGCTAGAAGCGGGATGTATGAATACTAATAACGTTGCGTAGATAGCGAGTGTTATATCTTTGATGCCGCAATATCTTTGTTATTACTATCACAGACTGAGTGAACGTTTAACTATATAGGTTATCATTGTGAATACTCCTATGTATATGTGTGTAGTGTACTGGTATAGAGAAATCCATATTTATTATGTATATATGCATATATATATGTATTAAATAATAATAATTATCATTTATTAGAAAATTTAGTAATTTAATTATATATATATATGAATATATATTATATACATATTCATTTTATAAGTAAATTTTCAAATCAAACTGAACCATTAATTAAACAAACGTAATTTCGAACTGAACTGATATTATACGAATACTCCATACATGGGTTCAATTGAAACACTAACATACATGCATATCACGACGTATAGATTTGAGCGGAAGTCCCCCTTACCCGATGGAATCGTTCGATAGGGTGCTCGTGGACGCGCCCTGTTCCGCCCTAGGGCAACGACCTTCACTCAAGAACTCCATCAGACTCTGCGAAATCACCTCGTTTCCCAAGATACAAGCTCACCTCCTCGATGTGGTTCATATCTTACATTCAATAGTAATAATTATTTAGTAGAAGATTATTTTGTTAATATAATAGCTCTAAAAGGATAGTTTTACATAATTATGATCAGTGTAGAAGTGGAATTAAAAAAATTCATCCGAACAATAACAATTCTACGGTCATAGAGAATTAGTAGCAATTTAAATTTTGTAAATCCGTCCATCCGTTTTCTAAACATAGAACGCATATATATGAATAAATAATTAAATTAACTTTCTTTTATATTTATAGATACTATAGCTACTATGTTATACATAAAATAATAATAATAATAATAATAATAATAATAATAATAATAATAATAATAATAATAATAATAATAATAATAATAATAATAATAATAATAATAATAATAATAATAATAATAATAATAATAATAATAATAATAATAATAATAATAATAATAATAATAATAATAATAATAATAATAATAATAATAATAATAATAATAATAATAATAATAATAATAATAATAATAATAATAATAATAATAATAATAATAATAATAATAATAATAATAATAATAATAATAATAATAATAATGTATACTCATGTGTTCTCGTGATCCGTAATCCGCTGTCTGTATCAACTATTGGTCTATTACCACTATAATAGATTCTATTTGTGCCGTAAAACATGTGATATCTTCGCTTTATCGTGTGCAACTTTCGCAAGTTAGGTGTCTCACATCAACACTTTCACTCCGCAAGCATTGTAATGATCACGTGAACAACCTATTAGACATTTCTTTTTTATTCGTAATATATTAAATATAGTTAAATATGATTCAATATATACTTGATTGTAAAATGATTCACGATATATAATTCTCTTCTTTCGTTGTCCATTAATTTATATCTCATCGTATATGTCACATATATATGTGAGCATGTGTATAGGCAGCGACATAGTTAACAATATATATATATAGAGATTAGAATAGAATATAAAAAATATATTAAGATTTTTTAAGTCATTTTATTTCTTTAATTCATAAGCATTCTCAAAAGACATCAATATAAGACTCGAGTTCTTTTATTTGTAGATATATATTATGTAATATATATTCATAAATAAATATCCGAATGAAGACAGTTATCGATTACTCATACCCCCAGCCACCCACCCACCTACACCCTCATACAATACCCCTACACCCACCCATCAGGCAGTGAAAGCAGTGACACCTGGTGGTTACATCGTCTACAGCACGTGTTCTATACCCGTGGAGGAGAACGAGAATCAGGTACATCGACTGCTGGTCAGATATCCAGAACTAGAACTAGTAGCTCAGGTAAGCACTCGACTATTGTGACATTAGGTGAGACGCAGAACTAAAAGTGTATCGATCTCATCTAACGGCGTTCCTTTTATTGGAAACGAATGACGACACGGAATATACATAACAATAACAAATGTATTATACAAAACGAATAATAATGTATACAAATAATAAAACATTTAATTAGAAAATATAAATCTACACATTGCTATGACATCAACCAAGCGTGAGCCTAAAAAAATGTATGCATGCATATATATCGATATTACGTAATGACCGAATTGAATTAAATTCAATTCGACAAAATGTATATCACATTAATCGATATATCTGTAGACTTCACTTTATAACATATATATATATATATATATACGTTATTAATAAAAGCTTATGCTCCAAGATATAAGTGATATTTGCAATCGTAAGTATAGCTTTACTGATTTAAGCTATCTGTTGCAATACGGGATCTTTAAAATCTCCCATTACTATAGGCATTTACATATAAATAGATAAATGAAGGTAATCTAATTATTAAAATGTATTTTAAAATACTAATTGGATAATTGCCTAGAAAAATTTAATTAAATATATCTATACGTGTTTTCCTCTCAACGATTACATTATAATATATATCCGTAATAGTATGTTTAAAAAAGATAATAATATTCAGAATTGTATCTATATAATCATTATTAAAAAAACTATATAGCAGAACAGTAATATTTGGATAATAACTATTTATTTATGTATACATATATATATATATATATATATATATATATATATTATATAAAATAGAATAATAAAAATAATTATTCAGAGTAAAATGAATTTTAAAATTACTATAATATACATTAATTTATCATAAATATTATATAATTTATGTATATATATATAATAAATTTAGATTGTGTTACATATATATATAGATATATATATATACAATAACATTTTTTTTTAAATTGATAATAATAATAGTTATATATATATGCCTGTGTGGCTCAGTGGCTATGGTGTCAGACACACAAGCATTAGGATGCAGGTTCAAGCCTCATACAGACCATTAAAATAGGTCATAAAATATTATTTGGAAGTGATCTTATATAATTGTGTACAAATAAATGATCGGCTCGTGTTAAAACCATGGATGCTTTAACATGAAAGCAGCTTTGAGGAGATATATATCTAATATTAGAGCCATATATGGTTATAAGTGAAAACTTCATCTAAGTTCCTTGATGAGATGTAAGGACTCAACCGAAATAACAATAACAATATATATATATATATATATATATATATATATATATAAATGTAGTACATACAAGTATAAATAGTGAAGTTAACATATAAAATTGAAGTTATCATATCATATTATTAATAGCATTACTATATCACATTTGTATATGATATAACATTTTTACATACACATTATAATCAAATAAACAAGCATTATATACTAACTAATTAAATTAAAAAATTTTAAATCGGTTGAACATATTAGAAATGTATATTATTCATTATTTCAAATTATAGTAATTACAAATTTAAATATTTATTTATAGACGTAAATGTATTTTTTTTTAATTAGGCTTCTCAATAAAAATATCTTATTTCTGTAACTTATAATCATTTGAAAACTTCAGAAGTTACATATATTTGTTATTTAATAATAATAGAATATTAAATTCAACATTTTTGTTCAAAATTAGTAGAAGTAAAGATTATCTTAACCTAATAGTCACTCTAATTCTGTCATTTTAAATCATATCTATTTATAGTAGAATTTCTCATATTATATTCCATTATTAAGAACATGACCTTAAATGTTCTCTACATCCACTGCATTGCTAATTGTTACAATAACTTATATTCTATGTTTTGTATTGCACTATCCTATATCTTATAGTGGTCTAAGTCAATAATTTATTTAAGATGCATCAGCAATTTCTATTCCATTATAAATTTAAACTATACTCCCAATCATTAATGCATACAGTGCAACCATTCTACTAATCATTTACGGTAATTACAACAACAAAAGTAATTTTATTCTAATCTTTATTTTTTTAATTTCCTATTATTCTTTGTTTATTTCAAGAAAGTATATTGAATGAATGAATGAATGAATGAATAATATTTATTTTACTTATATACTATAAATAAATAATTAAAACGCATGTATACAATACAATATAGTTATATAATAAGTAAAAAAGGAACACTTAATAGCAATATTATCGTTAAAAATATTTGTACTCTATACTTTCGATTATAGTTATATATTTGTATAAATAATAATCTCTCATTAATCGAAAGCATACAATGTCCGTTACTTTACGAAATCACACTACTTCTATTGTTTGTTTAATGAGAGTATCTAAGTAACAACAGTTTATAATTTTAAGTTTTATGATAGGTTACGACCTTTGCATCTATAACACCGCAGCCATCGTTATTACACTAATTCTATCATCGTTGTACAGCAGCCCTCACCTACGTGGTATGCTACAATCATTCTACTAAATATCAGAATCTCCACTTATAGTATTAATTTAATACATATAAGTAGACCATGTCCCGTCCTTTAACATAAACATACATCCACACTCGCACTACTACTTCTATAATCATTGTACAGCAGCCTCACATCTGGGGTATGCTACAATCATTCTACTAAATAACAGAATCTCCACTAATAGTATTAATTGAATACATATAAGTAGACCATGTCCCGTCCTTCAACATAAATGTAACAACATACACGTCGCACTACTTCTATAATCATTGTACAGCAGCCTCACATCTGGGGTATGCTACAATCATTCTAATAAATAACAGAATCTCCACTAATAGTATTAATTTAATCCGTTTAACTACTTCTATAATCATTGTACAGCAGCCTCACATCGGTGGTAAGGGCCGCGAGAACAGCGACCTCTCCGCGGCCAACTGCGCTCTAGTTCAGTACTTCACCGGCAGGGGAGCCACCGTCGACCAGGATACCATCTGCTTCTTCGTCGCTAAGTTTAAGAAGACGAGAACACTGATCAATAAAAGTTAAGCTAGGATTTCTGGCCGCTTATTAGCGCATTATTATCGCAATCTGTACAGCGATTACGGTGTAATGCTCAATAAATATATTCTATTCTATTCTATTGTACTATTCTACGATTAGAAATTATTAATTTACGATATCACATAAACGTATAGCTTGAAAGAGTACTTTTATGTTCTATATTTAACTGATGTATTTCTTGTTTTGTATTATTCATTGTTAAATTTTATACTTTCGGGTAAATATTTGCTTAAATAAATAATCAATATCAATTTGAACCTAGATAGATTTATCTATGTGGTATTGTGTTGATTATTGATTCATGGAATATAACTATAATATAAAAGTCAATGTTATTTATTACAAATAAAAAATAAGTGACTTAAAAAACTACTTTAATATTACATTTTATTGAATTTATTTTAATTATGAATGTTTAAATATATCTATATATTATGATATTATCATTTATATTTAACATGTGAATTTGTTGTAAAAAATTAAGTATATATATATATATATATATATATAAGTATACTTATACACTATATTAAAAATGTACATATAAAATAATATTTTATTGAAATTTAACTTGTAGTTTAAGTTTAAATTTAATATAATCATTGAATAAGGTCATATAAATACAAAATATAATATAATTTTATTACAATTTTATGAACCTTTTCATACCTAATATATATAAATGATTTTCTATTTAATCATCAAGAAAAGGAGAATTATTGTATTTACACACAACGAATTGAACAAACACTAAAGTAATAAAGTAGAAGCATTTCATTATATAATATACTTTATGTATTATGTAATAAGAAGTTATAAATATACTTCAGTGTTATGTAACACCGACTAGCTCAATATGAATTTGTTAAATGTTATTAATGATTGTATTTACTTTTGATCCACATTAGTAAACTTAGATGATTCACTTCATTTTAATTATACTTATAGGTTGGAATGTTAATGCTATACCAATTGAGTATAATTATATCCCATATATAAAACAAGTGTTAAATATAATTTACAAGGGTTAATTATATGACGTAATAAAAGTTAATTTACATTATCTCATAATAATATACAATAATATTAATGTTTCATGATATCTATTAATTTTATTTCCTCCTCACTTATAATAATAACGATTTATATACGGCTGAATAATCTATCGGCTTTAATAAATAAAACGTGTATTATAAATTATCATTTTATTGTCAAACATATATACCATTTAGATACCATATTCCAATTAAACACACATATATATATATATGTATGTATGTGTTTATGTATGTATACAAAGTATTGGAAGGCGTAATAAGCTGAAGATATTTGTATGTATCGGCAATAACCTCAGGCTCGGAATGGCTTAAATAACAACAATACACCGAGTTACATGAGAATGTAGAGGTGCATATTACTTATGATGGGTTGTAAGGTGTTAATATAGTATATTAAACTGTATAATATAGTCATATATAGACTATATAATATAGTTGAATATCACATTTCATGCATTACAATGTAGTATTAATAGTATACTATTAGTTACTCGTAAGTAAACAATAGCTGCACAACGTAATATTACACTTTGTATATGATATAATACATCCATTGCAATAGTAGAACATAGTTTTAATTTAAATAACCTATGGTTAACATATAAGATAACGCAATATATCAAACTAATATTAATATAATGGGTATTCGTGTAAATATATATCGACAATAGTATTAAAATTAGTGATAAATAATATATTATATATTATAATATATATATATGCATATATATTAAAACTAATATTAAATGTGGTAAATCACTGAGTATTCATACATGGTATACATTTTGTAGAGCCTCATTAAGTATGTACAGTCTGTGCGTCGACCTTTCCATCGATACTAAATGTCATCGTATCGGATGGAAACAATAGACGATCTATTGCAAATAATGTTCATAGTTATAAAAGTCTTTGCTATATATATATATATACATAGGAACACTTCATAGTAGAATCATAGACGATGGAAATATGTTGTGGGATGTCATACTATTACCAACGATATTATATATGCGTGTATATATATATATACATATATGTTTACTGCACATTAATTACCTAACTAGATGGGTTCGACGTGCTACAGAGAATAACGCACAGTACATCTGTTACCAATACGGATGTAAACATAGACAGGAGATAAGTGAAGAGCCAAGACCTCCTATAACCGAGGTTATATGAGGTCTTGGTATACACACTAGAGATAAGTTAACAGCACAGTACATTCAATCATCTGCGAGCGTGAGTTAACGAAGATTTCCGAAGAGTCGCAGAATCTGAACGGGTTGTTACAAGACCTCCTATAACCTCTAGGTTATAGGAGGTCTTGGTTGTTACCGGGTTCATTTCGTACGCACTCCGTTGGTGAACGTTCTCTCCTTGTAGTGGATTTGCTCAGTTTCGCTGGCGCTGAATAACAGTACCGCGGCTCCGACCGCAAAGACAGCGGAAGACCAACACAGTCCGTAGCTCCAACTGATGTACCTGCGTATCGTTAGCGCGTAATGTGATGTATCGAGCGAATCACTTGAATATATATTGAATTGAATATGGTTTATTGAGTAGAAATACAATATAATGCAGTATATATAATTTCTGCTCAAAGGAGAGTACCAGAGATTATCTTGTAATCTATACTCATAACGAGGGTACCCTCCAATAAATATATATACAGATTATAAAGTTACTGGATCAACATGAGTGTATAAGTAATATATATATATATTAATTAATACCTAAATACACATGGTATATACTATAACGATTTTTATACAACAATTTTTCTAAGGAAAGATATAACACTTACGCGAACTCGTGTAATTGAATTTGTATACATAAAACATGAACAGCGCCACCTATATAGGGTAAATTTAACTATGTTGATTATAATGAAAATTCTTATCTAATTATACACTTTTGAAATGTAAAAAAATATGTTAGAATATTATTTTTATGATTTTAGGAAAACTAAGTGTTCATTACTAATAGATAATAAATCATGATATGTTGATTTTAAATGTTTAATACATATATATATATGGCACGTAAAAGCCAACTTATATTTCATATGATATAATATAACAATGAAAACATTGTTGTAAATAAATTTGCTTCAAACCTAAATCTATTTCAGTGATTTCAATACTACTATCAACAGCGGCAGGAAGTATTATTAATTACTATGCATGTTACTTTGAACGTTATATCTTTGATTTGTAAACATATTTGGTATATATATATATAGGTATGTGTACAAGGGTCATATAGGGTATGCAGTACATACTATGCGTCCTCCCTTACATTCAATATAAAGATGTATATAACATACAAGACAAATTCTTTAACCCGCCCTACGTATGTGAGTGTGACTGTTATAACTATAGTTAGTGAACATATTCATACGTATATCCGCTAGTGTATATACAATATAACTTAGTGTAGTATACTGTACAATGTGCATGCCTAGTGTTCATTAAAGTTAGTCATATTAACTTTATTTATGCTCAATTATTGTTATAATATAATTTATGATATAATTCAAAAGCAAGGATAATATAGGAAACGTATAATTACTGAGGTGGCGAAAGCGTATACGCTATAGGTGTCACAATCATTGCTGTAGGTACAGAGTAGTGATGTAAATGATGCTCACATCTAAAGCATGATGCAGTCTCAGTCTCATGAGTTACCTAAAGTCTCAAGTCGGCTCGGGCTCGTTTTGTTAGAGTCTCAGCTCGGATCGGGCTCGATTGGCTAGAGTCTCGACTCGGCTCAGGCTCGTTTTTTTTTTCCGAAAATGAAAGTCTCGGCTCGGAATCAATAACCAAAAGTCTCGGCTCGGTATTATTTACACCACTAGATGAAATTTACTTTATTATTCACTGAATCGCGAAGTTGGCGCAGATTCTATTTTTTAAATTGATGTAAATGTAAAATATATAAAATTAGTATTAAAATGTAATTTCAAAAGAACATCATTTCGACTCTGTAATGTTTTGTAAAAGTCTCAACTCGGCTCGGGCTCGTTTGGCTAGAGTATCGGCTCGGGTTCGTTTTTTTACGAAAATGAAAGTCTCGGCTCGGCATCATTTACATCACTAGTACAGAGTATGTTAGTGCCTAATAGCCCATACAAGGTATGTATACGTATATATATGCATACGCATATATGTATACGCATATATGCGTAGATGTTAAACTATTTTGAAATAACTTTATAACATCTATTTATTCACTGGCAATGTTTTTGTTGTATAATATTATATATATATATATAGTATTAATACTATTTTTATATAAATATATAATAATAAGCATTACTTATCAATTAATATAAATTAGTAATATTAATATAAAGTATTCATACTGTATAGAGTATTAGCCTATAGGTTTGTATACAATAATAATATATATTAGTCTATAATAGGCTATTAATAGTTAAAATGTATTCGATATGAGATAACTTATATATAAGATAGATTGATATAATATTTAGTCTATATATAAGATAGTGATATAAGAGATAGTATATAATATATAGTCTTATCTATAATAGATAGTGAGATAAGAGATAGTATATAAGATCTAGCCTTATCTATAATATATAGTGAGATAAGAGATAGTATATAAGATCTAGCCTTATCTATAATATATAGTAAGATAAAAGATAGTAGATAAGAGTACGCTTATATCTATAATATATAGTGAGATAAGAGATAATCCTTATCTAACCATGTTCCTTCCCCTCCGTAGTCAAACTTATTCTGCGTGTGTAGATCTTTAATGAACATTATCGGGAATAATATGGCGGTTAGCAATACCATCAGCACTGTGTATTGTGTTGTGTGTGTATTAATAGAACACGCCTAGTAATTACGTCATCGTTATTTATACATGGATATAATCTGATATATATACGATATCTGTCATGGTTTTATGTGGTGGTACAATACATATATTCAGCTATGACCAAACTCTCCTAGAACCTGATTCCTTAGAATATCTGTCTATGGGCTAAGGTGTATGTGTAGACAACATAGCTGTACAATGTACACTGTACAGTAGACCGGTTCGTACTAATTTTTTTTTCGCAATTTTAAAAACCTTCACATCTGTGACAATTATGTATGCTATGATGAATAAGTATTTACAATTGTAGACCTTTATCTTAAATATTGTTATGTCACGAGACCTTTTTATTTTAACATTGAATACATACAAAAGTTAACATGGGGGAGATATAGAAATAAGTTTTATTCAATTTTTATAAAATTGGATGATTTTTTTTAAGCCAACTATGGATATATCCTAGAAACATATATAACAAGTAGTATTAACAGTACAAAATATTTTTCATAACAATCTAGATGCCCAAATTTTATAAAATAATTTTAGTCAAAAAAAATATCTAAAAATCGTATAATTTAATATAAATAAATTATTACAATTTAATTTAAAAAATTAAAATATATAATTTATAGATAATAATAATACAATTCAAATTAATTATTAAAAAATTAAAAATTATTTTTAGAAAAAAAACTAACATCATTTTTAAATTTGTTTGGATTTTTATTTGAAATATGAAATACAAAATATGTTTACATATTTTTAAATTTTTTAAATTTTATTTGTATAAAGGACATTTATATCTAACTCATTTCC